>CAJQZJ010034157.1:1512746-1608771 GCA_907164525.1 Lophiomys imhausi | reverse complement strand
TATATATGTGTTATTAAATTATATATATTTATAAACTATATATATATACCTTATAAAACCAGCCAAAGCTAATTGTCAAATGTGTCCTGCTCTGGGTTGAATTCTATTGGGCTATTTTTAAATGAATGTTTGTGTGCGTAGGGGGTAGGGAGCCCAGAGCGATCCTACAGTGATGTTTGCAGAGACTCCTTGGAAGGAGACCGACATAAAATAATAAGGAAGAGCATTAATTAAGACTCAGAATAATGGAGCCTCAGCTGGGGTTGCTCCCACATCTGCCTAGGACTCAGCCATCAGTCATTCCTCTGCTGCAGCGTGGGAGCTTCTGTTTGTTCCTTTTCTACCTCGCACAGCATGTTCTTCTAGCAAGGAGTTCATTCCCATCTTAGCACCAGGGTGTCCTAGATGATGTGTGTAGCTCCAAGTCACCCTGGGGTGTGGGGCACCAGCAGAAGACAGAAGATGCCACCACCAAGGTCAGTGGCCTGAGAAGTGCTGAGAAAGCAGTCTGATTCCTCACAGAATTTCCCAGACACTCAGGGTTCATCCAAAGGTGTTGGTGCCTGCTGTATAGTCTCACACTAGCACACGCACACTCGTGTTCTCACACTTGTTCCACACTTCTCAAGCATGCACACTTGCTTACACTCATGCACGCACATTCTTTCATGCACACATTGTGAACGTTCATACACTGACACACGCTGGCCACCTTTGCACTTCCTGCGAAGAAGACCCCAGGAGAAAGGGATATGTGTATGAGAAAGAGAAAGACGGAGACAGAGATAGAAGACAGAAACAGAGATAGACAAAGACACATGGAGCGAGTGCGTGTCAGCACATGATTGTGTGCATGAGTGTTCCTGGAATTGTGGCCATATGTGTATGAGAGAAGAGTGTGTGTGAGAGAATGTGGGTGGCTGTGACAGTGAGTGTGGGACTCATAGTTAACATAGGGAAGGCTGAGATGGCCCCACATAGAGCAGGTGCTGGATTACATAAGAATCTGTGTAAAAAAGGAAAGGGGAGAAACCCAGCAGAGATGAGTCTGTCTTGCTTTCTGTTCCTTGTACCACACGAACCAGGCAGTGATTGACAAGAGACTGAATCCCTTCAGAATCTGGCAGCACCGGGCCCTCGCAGAGTGCCTTGGCAAAGGCAATGAAGGCTGTCAGGAGTCAGGAGGGCATGGTGAGTGGCACACGGATTTTGCTGGACACCATCTTATCTGAATTGGGAAACAGACCTCCCCTTTCTGGTTTAAGAATGCCAGTCACTAGAAGGTTCTGTCTGCCCATTTAAGGAAGCTGAAATGAGTGGAAATTAAGATGCCACCAGAGGGAGAGATAACTCAGAGGTTAAGAGTTATTGCTCTTGCAGAGGACCCAGAACCCACATCAGGCAGTTCACAACCGCCGGTAACTCCAGCTCTTAGGGGATACCATCCCCTCTTCTAGCCTCTGAGGGCAACTGCACTCATGTGCACATATTCTTACATACACAAAAAGAAAGAGAGAGAGAGAGAGAGAGAGAGAGAGAGAGACAGAGAGACAGAGAGACAGAGAGACAGAGAGACAGAGAGAGAGAGTCACCTGTCCATGGCAACTCCTCCAGCTGGGAAGGAAATAGGCTCAGAAGTACATGCCCAAGTGTTAGAGTGGGGGCACACTAATGTTTTAAACGTAAGAAATAAAAGGTCTGGAGGATGTAAGTGGTCACAGAGAGGCTGCACCCTGAGATCTAGAGCCGGACCCTGTGATCAGAACCAGAGGCGCTAGAGGCAGGACCCTCCGACAGGGCGTCTAGAAGCATAGGAAGTGTTTTTAAACCTTCGTTAGTGTGGTGACAACATGATTGTGTTGGTTGAAAGTCAAGTATTGGTGCCCTGCCATTTACCAGGTGGGAAGTGACATTTAACTCTAGAGACTTCCCTCTGCAGCCCCTGCTATTTCTCATCATCTCTTTCCTGCTTGGTCCTGAGGAGAGGTGCTTGGAGGAATGACATGTTTTCTCATCTGTGCCAGAAAAGGAGCTTTGAGTCTTTCACCTCACAGAGGTCATGGGTCAGAGGCACCAGAGCGGTGCTTTCAGCCACTTACAAGGTAGAGCTACAATTCACCTGGAATGTAGCTGTTCTAAGTAAAGAGGTACTAGAAGCTGAACATGCAGAGAGATTTTTTTGAAGATTTAGTAACAAAGATATGCATTCTTAGTTAATAAGTTTGTGTTGATTATGTATTGAAATGGTAATCTTTTCAATATTTTGGATTAAATAAATTTTTATAACCAAAAGAAAGTTAATGACTAGTATACCATACTGTCATATTATTGTTGATTGTCAACCTGAGAGCTGGGAGCTGGGCCTCCAGGTATGTCTGTGGGGGGTTATCTTGATTGTGAGAACTGGGGTGGGAAGGATCACCCACTGTGAGTGGCACCATCCCCTAGACAGGGATTCTGAGCTGGGTAGAAATGGAGAAACTGAGCTGAACGCTAACATGTGGGCAGTCATTGCTCTCTGTTTTTGAGTGTGGATGTAATATGACCAGTTTTCTCAGGCTCTTGCCACAGTAACTTCCTTACCAGCATGTTCTGAAATACGGAACCACAAGCTGAAGTAATCTTTTCTCCATTAAGTTGCCTTCTTCAGGATATTTTTTCACAACAAGAAAAGAAATGAAGACACATATACAATACATAAATTATGCTATTCTATATAAATTAAACCATATAACAATTATACCCTAACACTATATATGATATATATATAGGCATCATACTATTTTGTTATTATCCTATATTTGGTTTCTTTTGTTTTCTAAGATGCAGAGAATTGAATCCATAGGCTCACACACACCAGGGAAGTGCTCTACCACTGAGATACATCTTTGCCCATATTTTCCTGTTACAGTACAGTATTGTATGACAGCACAGAGTGTGAAAAGCATAAATGTAATTTTACTTTAGTGCAAGAGACCAGTCAAGTAGTCGAGTAGGCTGCCACAGAGACAAGCATCTCACGCTGGGCATGCCCACCACTCCCCGTGAAGACTGGGTTTAGGGTGCTTTTTCATGACACTGTCTTTGATCCCTAAGACAAAAATCAGAAGGCAAAGACACCCCCTAAAGTATCTGCCTGAGCTGGTGTGTGCCTGGTCCTATCACTTCCTACTCCCACCCTGTAGCGAGAAGACCCTCCTGGGCCTATGTCTTAGACAAACAGAAGCAGCCTCAGGTCTCAGGGGTGCCATCAGAGGCTGAAGCTACTACAATGAGGCCCCCAGCCCAGGGGGTCCCTGCTGAGTCAAGTGGTGACATAATGATCAGGGCTGTGGCTTTTCTGAGCTCAGCTTTCCTCAGCGCCTGGCTGTTCTTTCTGCCATACTGGGTTGTTTCATAATTGCTCTCAATAGCTACACAGGAGATGTTATGTCCCAAACAAACATCCTGGGGTTTATTACTGAGCATGCAGGGGTCTCTTCACAGCCAGTAGAGAGGAATGTTTGCCATACATGCCAAGAGCCTATGGTGGACAGGGAAAGAGAAAACACAGTTTGGGGTTACTCTCGAAAATACAAAATAAAACTATGTTGCACACTTTCTTTCCTCAGAGGACCTGGAACTGGCTCAGTCAAACCAGGGTCCAAGCAACCTACTGGCCCTGGAGCAGAAACAGACTTCCTTGGAAAGTCTGATGTTCAGATTCCCCAAAGGGCCATGTGATGCTCTGAAGGACAGAGAGAACTTCCCTTCCAGTAAGCTTTACACAGACTCTTCCCTGCCTTCCTGACACTGTACTGAGACATCTATGCTGTCTCCAGCTCTCTCTCTCTCTCTCTCTCTCTCTCTCTCTCTCTCTCTCTCTCTCTCTCTCACACACACACACACACACACACACACAGACAAAAGTCATAGATTGGTAAAATGCCCCTGGCACGAATTCAAGGTGATTTTCTCTGGATTCCCCTAGAGAACCCCTCTCATTACAATTCTCCTACAAAGCTTTTCTAACATGCCAGTGTTCCTGGTGGGGACATCCACACACAGGCCAAGCCCTCCTCCCACCTGCCACTTCCATGTTACCCCCATTCAGGTCCTTGCAAATTTGGGACATCCACACAAGGGCCAAGCCCTCCTCCCACCTGCCACTTCCTTGTTACCCCCATTCAGGTCCTTGCAAACTTCCTCCCATGTTTCTGGGTTCCCAGATTCCCAGAAGAACCTATAAGGTCTTGGAATGAGAGGCCTGAGTGTGTCACCTCTAACCCCTCCATCCAGAGCTTCTGTGACAGGGACATCAGTGAAGGTGCTGGGTGGACCTTTAAAAGAGAAAAGGGTAAGGAAAGAGAGAGACAAATCCCACTGGCTTCATCCTTTCTGTGTGTGGGATGCATTTCTAAAATGGCTTGCAGATCCCAAAGCCTCCTTGCTTTTTATAGCACATCAGTCCTGGTCCCAAATTAGCAACCCCTAATCTCCCTCCGCTCTAGTTCTGGGGGGACACTAAGCTGCCAGTGTCTTCTCCTGTCACCTTGAGATCATCCAACCAGGGTGGAAGGTTGGGAAGCAAGTAGGACTGGAGAGGGACTACCACAGGGTCTGGGCTCTGCCCCTGGGCACTGGAGCTAACCATGTTGTTGCTCTGTGGCCCTTTCCTCTGCTGCCCCAGAAGCTGCTAAGTTGGCCTGGACCCTCCAGCCATGGTTTCTATTCTTGGTCTCCGTGGTGATTCGGGGGGCTCACACACTGCGTATGTTGGCACCCTTCTCAATGGAACAATTCACTGTCCATTATCAATCAGCTTTGTCAAGGACTGATGAAGGCTGGGAATGTGGATCTGTGATACTTGCCAATGGCATCTATGAAGCCCTGGGTTCCATTGCTAGCTCTATGGTCTCGTACACAAGCAATCCCAGTTTGGGGAGGTAGAGGCAAGAGGATCAGATGCTCAGAGTCAAGGTCATCTTCAGCCAACCTGGGCTAGATGAGACTATGTTTTATTTTATTTTTTTCTCATTAATTTATTTGTTCATTTTACATTCCGATTGCAGCCCCACTCCATCCTCTCCTCCCAGTCCCTCCCTCCCACCCACTTTCCCCATTCCCCATTTTCTTCTCTTCAGAGAAGGTGAGCCCCCAATCCTTGTGCCAACCGGCCCTGGCACATCAAGTTGCATTAGGACTAAGGGCCTCCTCTTCCACTGAGGCCAGACAAGGCTGCCTTGCTAGAGTAAAGGGATGTAAAGGCAGGTGCAGAGTCCAAATCAGGGGACCCACTTGAAGACCAAGCAGCCTATCAAATTCATATGTATAGTGGGTCTAGGTTCAGTCCATGCATGCTTTTTGGTTGGTGGTTAAGTAAGTCTTTGTGGGCAGCCATGGACCCAGGTTAGTTGGCTCTTTAGGTCTTCTTGTGGTGTCCTTGACCCCACCAGCTCCCTCAATCCTTCCCCTAACTCTTCCACAAGATTCCCTGAGTTCACCTAATGTTTGGCTGTGGGTCTCTGCATCTGTTTCCATTTTCTTCTGGATAAAGCCTCTCAGATGGCAGTTATGTTAGGTTCCTGTCTGCAAGGATAGCAGAGTATCATTAATAGTGTCAGGGGTTGGCTCTTTCCCATTAGGTGGGTCTCAAGTTGGGCCAGTCATTGATCATTGATTCGTTGGTCATTTCCTCAATCTCTGCTCCATTTTTATCCCTGCACATCTTGTAGGCAGGACAAATTTTCAGTAGAGGGTTTTGTGGGTGGTTTGGTGTCTCCCTCCCTCCCCGGGAAATCCTGCCCAGCTACAAGAGGTAACCACTTCACTCTCAGTATCTCCTGCTGCTAGGAATCTCAGCTAGAGTCACCCCCATATCCTCCCAGATGCCTCCCTATCCCAGGTCTCCAGCTTGTCCCAGAGATACCCCCCAACAATTTCCCTTCTCTCTCCCTGTTCTGAGATCTTCTTTTAAAACAAACATATAACTAACAAAAACCAGCCAAACCAGAAGCATTCTGCAAATGCTGGGCTTTGTCCCTGCCCTGCTCTATGACAGGGGTTTGCTTCTTTTAGGGTGGCATCCCCATGAGCCTGCAGCTCCTCGTAAACTCTTTGTCTAGACAATCTATTTGAACTGGGGACACCAACCAGAGGTTCCTGGCCTTGACTCAGTGAATTCATGTCCTACAGATCCCAGAACAAAACACCACAAGCTGGTGGTTTAGAAATAGTCAACTTATGTTCTCTGGGTTGTGGATACCAGAATTTCAAGTGTCAGTGACACTGTACCCTGCAGAATCACAGTGGGAAGACCCCATCCCTGGCGTCCCTCCACAAGGCTGGTCTCGGTGGCACACCTCTGTGCATGCACCACCCAGGTCACTCTGCCCCGCCTCTGTAACCATAGGCCCTCTCTCTATTCATTTGTGGCTTCACCAGGACATCTTCAAGATATGTCTGAAGGTCAGTAGTCACATTGTGTTAGAGGCCACCCTAGTCCAGTGCAGTCTCATTTTAACCAAAGACCCTATTCCAGATGAGAACCTTCTTAGTTACAAGTGGTCAGGAAGTTGAGGGGTGCTATTCAATGCCATACATACAGTGACAGTCATATCCAGGCCCATACAAGAAATTTACCAGGTTTCCTCTCCCTGTGCCTGGCAACATAAGCCCAGACAGCACCTCCCTTTCTGGTAGGGAGAAGGGGCAGTGAAAACTGAGCCACATGAAGACCAGACAGGCCCTTCACAGCAGCCTCTGGGTACACCGCCTGGGGCTTCCTCCTCTGGGGGGTGGGGCTTCCTCCTCTGGGGAGGGGCTTCCTCCTCTGGGGGCGGGGCCTTCTGTGTGTGCCTGACCAGGAAACAGCGTCCCCTACTGGAGATTGTCTTTATTTATCATTTTCATTTATTTCTTTGGTAAGGAGTTTCACCATGTAGTCCCAGTCATTCTTGGCTCATGATCTTCCTGCCTCAGCTTCTTGGGTGTTGGGATAACAAACCTGTGCCACCGGGTGCTTGGAGCCAGAAGCAGCCACCAGGATGGATGTGTTTCCTATGATCCGGCGCACAAGACTACCATCTTCGTGGATGCCGAAGACTCCAGCATCGTGTCCAACTGCATCACATCGTCAGGGCCATCCTCAAGTGGCCACTGACGAACAGTGGCTGTCCAAGGATGACCAGTTCCTTGATGACAGAAAAACTCTGGAGGAGTGTGACTTCACCAGCTAGACAGCACAACCACAGGCCCCAGCCACAGTGGGCCTGGCCGCTGAGCAGACGATGCCTGCGAAGCCCTCAGCACTGTGCCCTTCTCCAGCCCTCCAGACCTTCCAGTTGTGATGAAACTAGGATTCTGGAGGCAGAGTTAACAAGCTATGCAGTGAGGGCTCCAGGCCCACCCCTAGAAGCCCATTCCCCTAATAAAGAGGATTTGGATGTTAAAACCAATCCATGTGCCACCATGGCCAGCCCCCACCTTTAAACGGAATGATAAAATCGTTACCGAATGCACACCGTACACCACCTGAAATCGTTACCGAATGCACACAGTACACCACCTGGAAATGTTCTCAACATTGTGAGGCGGCATGTTCTACCACTCTGAGCACTTTAATAAATTCATTATCCATATACTTTTTTTTCAAGGTAGGGTTTCTCCGTGTGTGTAGCCATGGTTGTCCTGGAACTCTGTCTGTAGACCAGGTTGGCCTTAAGCTCAGAGATCCATTTACCTCTGCTTCCTGGGTGCTGAGATTAAAGGCATGTACCACCACTGCTCAGTTTCTATGTGCAAATTTTAAAACCATTTTGGTTTTGGACCTCAAACTGGATTAAGCTTACTGTCACTCATCACACTGAGTTCCAACGGTGTTGCTTTTAACTTGATTTCACTGGTTTGTCCACTCTAACCTCTGCCTCTATCTGTACACAGCACTGTGTTTCTGTGTATATGTGTCTGTGTGTTTCTGTTTGTGTGTCTGTGTGTGTATCTGTGTGTGAGCATGTGCGTGTGTGCGTGTGTGTGTGTGTGTTTGCAAGCATCTCTCTCTCTATAAAGGCAGTGGGTGTACCGCATCAGAGCCCCCCTGTTCTAGTACAACCTCATGTTATTTACCTACAGATCAGTCTTTTTGCCAACTGATGGAGTGAGGCGTTGCTTCAGCGGTGAGATGGTGGGCACAGTCACCCACAGCATGGAGTGATCTAGTCTCTGCCACTGCTTGCTCATGGATGCCACGTGAGATGGTGACATAAGGGGGTGCAGGTTTGGACCTGCGAAGCTCTGATGTGTTCTCAGCCTTCCTACACACATCCTACAGACTCATTCACTTGGCCACAGCACAGCCTTTGGTATACTTTTGGTGGAAATGGAACTAATTAAAATGCCTTTCGGGTTGAGGGAGTATTCACTCCTGTACCATATCCAAAACTCGACCTTGAGATGGCTCTCTGCACATTTTCTGGGAGAAAGGCAATCCTGTAATTGTCCTCGGAGCAGCTTAATCACAACTGTTATTTTTCCTTCTGATGAGAGAATTAGACAGATGGCCCTGGGTGGGTTTCTCATGCACACGGCATTAGTGGAATTGTGATTGCCTCATATCTATTACTGTCTCTTACCTCAGCTCCTAACTGAGTTCTCTAAACACCCCGGAGCATCGCCCTAAATTCACACAGCACAGGCCAGATAAGATCGTTAACCCCACAGGAATAGAAGAATGAAGGGAAAGATAGAGGGCAGAGACAGAGAAGGGGGAAAAGAGGGAGGGGATTGGTCTTCCTAATCACCCGAAGCTCTTCAGATGTCTGTTAAGAACTTGTGAGTTGGGTACAGCCAAAAGCAAGGCACAGAGTGCAGTGGACAGTGGAAATGTTGGGAAGCCAGTCTGTCCCACCTGCTCTTCAACTTTGGAAAGCTCACTCACTTACTCTGAAATTTGAGTTTCAGATGTATGAAAGAGTGAGATTAAGACCTTGCTGTTGAGGTAATGCCATGGCAAGGGAATGAGGGGATGTAGGCAGAGGCTCTTGTACAGAGCTACCACAGAACAGGAGACTCCTCACTCCCCAACAGGGACCTTGACCAGCACAGTCCCGTTCCTGCCTCCAGCACATAACGCATGAGCAAACTCTGGGCTGGCTTCAAACTGGAGTTTCTCCTGCCTCAGCTTCCTGAGTGCTGGGGTGGCCATTGTTGTCACTACCATGGTTACCATGGCTAGCTCAACACTGTGATGTGGAATTGCTTTGATGTGTTTTAAAGTCAGGGGCAAGATTACATTAGAGCCATTGATTCCAAAATTCTTTAACAGTAAGATCTGTCAGTATTACAATCTCTGGTTCTTCTCATCTCTCCTCTGGGTATTTTGGGGTGTTTTCACCTGCCTCAAAGTTTCACTTAGCATTTACTGAATGGAGAATTGTCTGTGCGCTAACTCCTAGTGGGTCTGATGTTAAGAGAAGAGGGCGTTGCCTGCACAGGTTCCCCTGGTCTTGCATGCTGTCACCAAGCTCCCAACTCTGTCTTCATCCCTGTCATTTGGACTCCTTGTTTGAAGGCTTGATTCTTCTTTCATAAGGGCTTCCATAGCTCTAGACATGGCGTGTACTTTTGAAATAGCAAGAAACAACAGGAAGATGCGCCCATTCTTGTGCCTCCTGTCAGGAAATCCGTATTTTGTAGAAATCTGTTGGCTTCTGCTTACACTTAATATGTCCCTGGCTGCAAGGGGAATAAATTTCTGTACAATAGCTGGTGGCCTCCTCGGAAGGCAGAGGGGAGTCATGGACTTGGGGTGCCCTGATAATGAGTTTGCTGCAGAAACTCGAGATGACCTCAAATGTCACTATTTAGGAGATGGTCTAGGAAATAAATCCCAATTTCAATCTAGCAAGTGCTCCATTCCAGTAAATAAATTCCACCTTTGTCATGTGTCAGGCCCAGGGCTAATGGTTCAGCAGGAACTCCCTCTGAAGATGGAGAGAATAGGAAGCGAGACCTGTCAGTGGACACCAAGACTTATTTATGAAACTAGCATGCCTTATGGAGTGAGCCAGTGTCTCAGGGTTGTGGGAAGGCTGAGCAAGTTCTCACAGAGAGCTTCCCAGATAGATGAACGTTGTCCCATCTATCTACAGAAATACACTTAAAAAAAAACACATTTGTTTATTTATGGGAGGGAGTCAAACAACAGAGTATGTGTAGACATCAGAGGATAACTTGTGAAAGATGGCTCTCTTCTTCCAGTATGTAGGTGTTGGGGATCAAACTTAGTGTCTTAATTAGGGTTTCCATTGCTGTGAAGAGACAACATGATCAAGGCAACTCTTACAAATGAAAACATTTTAGTGGGGCTGGCTTACAGTTTCACAGGTTTAGTCCATTATCATCATGGCAGGAAGCATGGCAGCGTGCGGAAAGACATGGTGCTGGAGAAGGAACTGAGAGTTCTGCATCTTGATCTTCAGGCAGCCGAAGGAGACTGTGTCCCACACCGGGCAGAGCTTGGGCATAAATGACTCAAGGACCACCCCCACAGCGACACACTTCCTCCAAGGCCACACTCCTAATAGTGCCACTCCCTATGGGTCAATCATTCAATCCCACAAAGTCTATGGTGGCCACCACACTTAAGAAATCAGGGTTAGCTAGCTGCGAGAGCCTTTACCCACAGAGCCATGTCGGTGTCCTAAGAAGTGTGGTTGGTATCAACATGCTACCTCTGTTGAGGGAATCAACATTAGACCTAGAACATCAGGATGAAAGTACTTAGGAAAACTAATTTGATGGCTATAAAGGTTTTCCTTGATTCCCACCTAGAAATGTGTGTTCCAAAATTGATCACCAGCCTGGCTCTCCATTCTCAACTCTCTCTAGAATTCAAATCAACCCTCAGAAAATGATATCTAGTTTGTTTGGGGTTTTTTTGGGGGGGTGGTTAATGAGAAAACACTGGAAATAATGTTTCACAAGGTTTGAAAGAGGCTCACAGACTGGGATCCGAGATACACACATACTCCTAAGTTCTGGGTTCCCAAGGCAAGTCCAGTCATGGGGCTGTGCCACCCAGGCCCATTCCTGAGACATCCTCTGGGGGTGTGCAGCAGACCCACATGTCAAGTCCACATTCCAGCAATTGAAAACTGACAAGGAACCAGTGCTTTAGCCCTGAAAGGAATTCCCAAATGATGGCAGAGTAAACCAGCAATCCTAGGCAGACTGCGGCCCTAAGAGTCCCTAAGAATCAAAGTGCTAGACCACACCTGCAGTTAAGCTAGAATGGAAGATACCTGCTACTTCCAGGGCTGCCACAAATGGGGTCAGTGACCAACAAGGTCAACAATGGCGGGATTCCCAGGGCAGCCTGCCAACAAGGCCCTTGATGAC
Organism: Lophiomys imhausi; assembly: GCA_907164525.1. Classification (NCBI taxonomy): domain Eukaryota; kingdom Metazoa; phylum Chordata; class Mammalia; order Rodentia; family Muridae; genus Lophiomys; species Lophiomys imhausi. Next base: position 1,597,395 of record CAJQZJ010034157.1, on the reverse strand, counting down.
CAAGGACGCAAGACCGCTCTGCAGTAGGTAGTTGTCTGTGATCTCAGAGTCCAGTTCCAAGATCTTCAAGGTCCCCACCAGGTGTGACAGCTGCCAATCATAGCTCCTGGGGGAGGGGTTCTGGGGGCAGGTGCCAGACTGATCCTGCAGTGCGCAAAGTCTGACAGGCCAGCCAGATGTTGCTCTGCTGCTCATTGCCTTCCCCTGCAAATCTACAAAACCAGGGACTGAGCCAGCACAGCTGTGCAGGGGTGGTGGTTGAAATCCCAGCCACCTCCAGCTGGGAGGCTTAAATTGGAAAGATTTTAATTAGGTCCTCATAACTGCCAGTGCCATTGTTACCCAGTTATTCATTCACCCCCTTATTAAGAACCCACTTCGAGCAATGATGGGCACAATGAGACTTAACCATTCGGGAACCCGAGTGATTGTAATATAATCTCCTTTCTGGTGGAGTAGTGGCTGTGGCAGGCTTTTTTTTTTTTTTAATGGGACAGCTATCAAATCGTGGTCTTTAATAAAGGCAGATGGCTCACACAGATTTGCTACACAATAGGAGTTTATCGTAAGTAGGGCTTTCATCAAAGTAAATGCAGAGTCCTTAGAACTCTGCTCACAGCCTCCCCTGGTACAACTGTTTTGTATGGCTGAGGATTGCCTCTCCAAGCTCTGTTGCCAAAGGGAACCTGGCCACAGGAGAGAACTGTTGCCATTTGGGAATCAGGAAAAGTCAGGATGAAAGCTAGAGGCCACTCACTTTCCCAGGACGTTCAAGATCAACAGAGAGAAAGTTAGCAGACTCTAACAGGCAGTACACACATGTGCCTGCACTGGGGGGCATGAGGGTTCCAAACCCTCTGATACCAGCCCCATCCTGTAGGTAGGGGAGAGGGTCCCTGCCCTAGCAGGTGATCTGAGAGCCACCAGAGCCCTGAGAAGAATCTAGATTGATCTCTGTCCGCCACATATGTTCCTACCCACTGTCTAGGGCGAGCCTTTGATTTCAGCCTGGTGGCCATCTATGTATACCCTGACATGCAGCCTAGAGTGCAGACTCTCAACTGTCTACTGGAGGCATCACCTATGTTTTCTTGGGGCCATATGTCTCTTTAAATACATGTGCACATGCAATGGTAGCTAAATGAATGTGCACCCAAGCCAACCTCTCTGTCCCTCTGGCTAGGCACTGTATCCAACTACACCAGACCTCTTCGAAGAAGCCCTACAACCCTTTCCAGTGGGAACATGGCTTTTATGTCCTACCTTCCAAACACTGAGTCAGTGAGAAGCACAGAAATATAGCTTGTCTTTCTCAGCTATCCCACTGTGAGACAAGGAAATCTACAAGCACCCTGAAATCAATATTATTAAGTCCTCTTGGGGCCAGTCGCTGGCTGTCCTGTGCTGGTCACTGATTGTACTTCCTATGAGCTGTTTTGTGCATTGGCACTCTCCACACTTAGCTCCACACCTAGAGACCACTATTGCCTTTGCTGCAAAGAGGAATACATCCAAGGCTCAGAAAGGTCAGGTAGTTTTCCTGAGGCTGCAGAGCAGGGGTCTGAAGCCAGATAGTGGGCTGTCCATCTTGCTGTCTCCAGCAGGACCCCACGGTCACAAAGGTCCTATTTGCAGAGTCCCATTAGCCAATATTGCCCCATGCTGGATTGTGCCCTCACTGCCTGTGCTACATAACAATGCCCAACTTAACACCCAGAGTCAAGAATGACTTTATCAAGTTCATGGGTCCCAGGGGTCATGGGTGCAGCCTTTGGGTGAGGCACATAGGTGTTAGCTGGGTCCCAGCAGAAAAGGTGAGGATGGCTTGGCCTAGGGCAGAGTAGGCTCGTTTAGTCTCGGCACCTGAGCTGGCATGAACCAAAGGTGGGTTTGGTCCAGCCCCTCTGTGAAACACTGCACCTGCTTTCCTCCCTTGGGGTCGTTTCCACAACTCAGAAGGAAGAAGGTTCCAAGCAGGAGCATGATGGTGGACCATATCGAGAGGCAACAGAAGCCTCAGAACTGTTCTCACCTTGGTCTTGGGAGTCATGCAGCATCACTTCAGCCACATTGCCAGCCTGAGTTCCAGGGAAAGAGAGGAAACACCATCCACCTTCTTTCTTCTTTCTTCCCTTCCCTTTCCTTCCTTCCTTCTTTCCTTCCTTCCTTAGACAAGGTCTCATATAGCCCAGGCTGGCTTCAAATTAGCCAAAGGTGACCCAGAACATCTGAGCTTCTTGCCTCCACCTCTCAAGTACCAATTATAGATGGGCACCATAATATATGGGCAATGCAGTGCCGGGGCCTGCCCTCACAGCCTTGTGCATGCTAGACAAACACTCCGCCAACTGAACTACATATTTTTTTGTTTGATATGTATTAACCTCTATGAGCTCTTACTTTGACCGGGTCAGCCCCCTAGAGTCAGAGACAGAGTCCTATCAGTTTATTTGAATAGCTTTAGCACAATTACCAAGCAATTGTCCCTAAACTCTTCTTCTATGCTACACTGGCTATTTCCCAGCTGAACTCCCCAAAATACTTGCTAATCAGTCACCCTGTCTGTGCTGGATCCACTCCATCAGGCCGTGTCCTGTTTTCCACCCCCCCCCACTCTCTCCCTCCTTCTCTCTGCTTTGTTGTCCCTATCTGTGACCCCCAAGCCTGGGAACTGAAGCCCGGTCTACCTCTATTCTGCCCAATAACTGGCTGTTATAAACTTTCATTAAACCAATCAGAGAATATTGACAAGCAAAGTTTACACCGCATCACTTGGTCTATGTGAGAATATGCTCATCTGGACTGCAACCAGATCTCCGGGGCCATTATTTAGCATTTAACTCTGTAGCAGCACCAGACCAACCCCCAAAATTTACCCCTTTTGTCTAAATAAAGAGGCTCTTTCTCTTACAATAATAAACTACACACAGTAAGAACAAATATGAAACAATTATGAAAACTATTAGGTGAAAGTTACATTCACAATGTCCACCCCATCTGTATTTGGCAACTTAGGATGAAGTATTCTACAATCTATCCTATCTTAGTGAATCAGAGTAGTATACCCAAATCATTTTTTTATCATAGCCTATGTTAAACAACTTAAAATTTTACTTAGACCTGGGGGCTGGAGAGATGACTCAGAGGTTAAGAGTCATCTTAACCTCTTCCAGTCGGGTTCAAATCTCAACATCCACATGGCAGTTCACAGCTGTCTGTAATTGCTGGGCATGGTGGTGCATGCCTTTAATCCCAGCACTCAGGAGGCAGAGGCAGGCAGGTCTCTGTGAGTTCAAGGATAGCCTGGTCTACAAAGTGAGTCCACGACAGCCAGGGACACATAGAAACTCTATCTTGAAAAGCAAAAAAAAAAAAAAAAAAATTACTTAGACCTAAAAATATCTTTTAAAAACATTTTCTAAATTCTAAACAACTTAAGCTAATTGTAAGACTATAATTATCTAGTCTTTAACCCTCTCAGAGACTTGAGAAGGAATAAATATTACCTGAGTATACAGGAAGTGCAGGCAAGCAGTTTCCAAAATATAGAAATAACAGACAACTGGTTGCTTGGACAGTCCCTAAAAAAATCTCTATAATGTTGGAGCATCTGTCTGCAGGCTTCTGTCCCAGTATCTCTAACAGACATTATTTGTGAAATAGGAATTATAAAAGGCTGCTTACCCTGCCTTGGCAGAGTTTGGTAGTCGACCTCCCTGCATCCAAGTTTTCCCATTTTGGACTGCATTCTGTCTGGAATCAGAGCAATAGCAGTTTTTTCCCAGAGACTAGCTTGCCATATTTGATGTAAACTCCAAACAGGTTTTTTGATGCTCATTATCTTCTTCTAAGTCAAATGGGGTGCTTCCAAGAGCTGGCATATCTCATTGTCAAAAGCCTTGAATTAATAAAAAAAATCTTTAAATGTCATATTCTAGGTCTCTGAGGTTTTTGAGGACCATCTATCTATCTATCTATCTATCATCTGTCTATCGCATATCTGAATAGGCAAATGTTGCTTGTTTCTAGCTATTTATACTATCTGTTTAACCTAGGATGCATATTTCTGTGATAAACTAGACTAGTATCTGATATGACCATGAGTTTGATTGACTAACTATTAACTTGCAATACTTAACTATCCTAAACAGCTTCTAAAAGGACTGGAACTAAACACTGTATTTTTAGTGAGTTCAAAAATAACTTTAAATTTATAACAATATACAAAAACCAATGTAAGCAAAAATAACCTTTATTTTGTATCAATATACAAAAATCTATACTAATTCAAGCAAAAGTAACCTTTATTTTGTATCAATATACAAAAAAAATCTATACTACTGTAAGCAGAAATAACCTTATTTTGTATTCATACACAAAAATCTATATCAATGTGAGATTATTGGCTTATAAAATGTTCTTTGGTTTATGAGTAGATTCAATAATCTATTATTCCTGTATGATATTCCTATACTCCCCCTTTTTCTTCTCAACTCCTCTCCCCTTACCTTAGAAGAAAGGGTAGAGAAGAGAAAAGAAAAGAGAGAAATCCCTGAGTCTAAACTCCTATGCCTTGTTTTCTCCCTGATAAAGACCACTTAATAACTTGTAACCACCCCCTTCATAACCACAAGCATCCATCATCCAACAGATTGACCAAAATCTACCCACCCTGCCTTAAGGGAATGGGACTGCTCTCTCAAATTTATTTATTTATTTATTCATTTTACACATGCCACCACCCACAGTGGTGATGTGTTAAAGGTGCCACAGTGTGGCAGTTAAAGGACAATTTGGAGTCCCACATGTGGTTCTCAGTTCAGTCATCTCAGTGAAGCAAATTCCTGGGTCACCAGAACAAGGGAAAACCCAATCACTCCCAGCAGGGGCTCCATCCCCTGTGTGGTTCCTGAGTCTGGTACACCTGAGTCTGAGAATGCCTGCCCAAATGAAGCTGAAGTCTGAATGTGTTCCCAAGTACATGTTCCTAATGGCACTTAGATTTGGATCATGTGGGAAAATTAAGGTGATAGCCAACAGTCATCAGGTTATCTGTGACAGATTTAATGTCTTCAGTAAATACAGGACAAGAAGCCTGAGCAAATACACAATGCTGGCTTCCAAGTGAGGTCCTGTGGCATGTGCTGCCTGAAGCCCTCAGCAAATCCTGGTACCATGTCCTTGGACTTTCAGCCCCCAGAGCCCTGAACTAAATGAATCTTTATTCTTATAAACTCTTTGGCCTGTGATACTTGTTACAACATTCAAAAACAGCCTAAGGCAGGTGAAGGCCTTCTCTGCCCACTGCTTGGGTCATCGTTTATTTCCAAAAGCCATGTAGGTGACAGTTACTCAGGCCAGCTCCCAGTGACAGCACTTCCTTTTTAAAAGCTGGGGCACCTAAATTGTCACTTGCCCATTGGGTGCAGCGTGAAGACACAGCTTGCTGTGGGCTTTAACCCTACACAAGGTCAAGAGTCAAGAATCAAGAGCTAGCTTGCAGCAAACTGATCCCCAGAGGGGAAGGAAGGAGTCTCTCTGCTCTAAGTCTCCCTCTGCCCCATAGGGCTCAAACTGTGTGGGGAAGGTCCACATCCTTGAAGCTCCCTCTTCTCCCTCAGGAGTGAGGAAATGGCTGTGTCCTTACAAATGTTACTGCAAGTGAGTATGGCAGCAAGCTCCCCATGAAATGCCAAACTTCACCAAGTACTATCTTATAGACCATTTTATTTTACGTATATGAGTGTCTGGCCTATGTGTATGTCTGTAAACTACTTAGGTGCTTGGTGCCCATTAATAGTAGAAGAGGGGATAGGATGCCCATGATCTGGAGTTACCGAGGCCCGTGACCCACCATGTGAGTGCTGAAAATCAAATTCAGGTCCTTTGGGAGAGTAGCAAGTCCTGTTAATGAATGAGCCATTTCTCCAATCCCTTGAACTTGAAGTGCCAACTGGTTGGGCCACTGTTTTTCTTTCAGTATGGAAGAAAACTCACAAATACTAAGTTAGAAAAATGTTTACATGAGTCCTGTGCCCACATTTCCCTATTCCCTTCCTTTTTCTTTTCTCCTCCACTTCTCTTTTTCTTTACACCCTCCACACATGCCTGTATGTAGCTCTGTCTAGTCTTAAACTATCTACATGGCCCAGGCTTGCCTCCTGTATTCCTATCTCAGCCAGCCAAGGACTGAGATTTTAAGCACGAGACTCATCCATGTCCAGCCCCATGTTTTCCTTTGTTCATTTTTAAATTGAGTTTAACAAGTTCCGCATATGTACTTTTCCTGGCATCAGACTCATCCCTGATAAATGATTTACAAATCTTTCCTCCCATCTTGTGGGTTCTGAAGAAGATTAAGGTCTAATTGCTTATGTTTGGGCTTTGGGTGCCTTATCTCAGAAGCCAAATGCAACATCATAAATTTTACATTTAGATCTTTGATCCAATTTAGTTTTTTATAGAGTGGAACCAAAATTCTTCTATTTGTTGAAAGGCCATTATTTCACCATGACTGCTCCTGGTGGTGTTAATTCACCAGATCACAGACACGCAGGCCTTCTTGTAGGCTCCAGTTCTGTTCCACTGGTCTGCATGTCCACCTGGGGCCCATCCCACACACGCCTGATTTCATCGCTGTGGAATGTGGCCAGGATCCAGGAATGAGAACTGCCTGACCCTATCTATCTTCTGGATCATTTTAGCATACTGGATAATCCATTCATTTTTTTGTGGGGGAGAGGGTGACATATGTATGTGTTGTATTCTGTGTATGAGTGTGTGCATGTGGAGTGTGTGTGCAGACTCCTGTGTGGAGTGGTGAAGACCTACTAGGTGTTCTGCTCTATTGTCTTATCCTCTTGACAGGGGCTTTTTACAGAACCTAGGGCTTTCAGTTTTCCCACTAAGCTGGCTGGTCAGCAAGTCTGAGCAATCCTCCTGCCTTCTCTCTGCCTCCTGTCTTCAATCCAACATTGGGTTACAGTTGTGCTTGGCTACACTCAGCGTTGGACATGGGTGTTGGGGATTTTAAGTCAGGGACTCAAACGTACACAGCAAACACGCTCTGAGCCATCTGCCCAGCCTCCGTTGGCTTTTTGTGTGAAGTAGATGCTGGTCGTCTGTCTAAATTGCCATGTGTTAAATTCACTACTGAAACAAATTATGTTTTGTGGTTGTTTTGGTTTTGTTGTTTGTTTTTCGAGACAGGGTTTATTTGTGCAGCCTTGGCTGTCCTGGATCTAGCCCTGTAAATCAGCCTGGTGAAACAGATTCCTTTTTAAATTTGCAACAAGTTGGAATTTGTTCCGACCTCCTACTTCGTGATCATTTTATTGGTATTCCTGACCAAGATTACACTCAGCAATCATACAAAAATACTAAAGATGGTGAAAAAAGAGGCAGAAAAGGGTTTGGAGTACACCTCTGGACTGTGGAACAAACTCTGCCCCCCTATGGAAGTCTTCAGGAACGGTGGGGACCCTGACCCAAGCAGTCGGTTGACCAACCACCTAATAAATAACAGCAGCTCGAGAGGCCCTGAGGTTTTGTATGTGAGTTTGTCTGAGTCCACGCATCCCAGAGATTCCAAAGAACACCCAGCCCTGAAATCTGCTCCCCTCCCTCCCAGGGCCAGCTCAGGCTCCATGCTTTTGGCCAGAATCTCCAGGAGGGCCAGCCCTGGGATCAGCAATAAAGAATTCAAGAGCAGCAAGGGTTGGCCCTCCGGGGTGGCCATGTCTAGGAGCAAAAAACAGAGCGAGGAGGCCCTACTGATTGCGTGTTGGCGTCCTGAGCTCGGCAAGTCTCTGGAAGGACTGAGCAGACATGTTTGTGGGTTACCCTCCTGGCGAAGACACAATAGGAGAAAAGGATGAGCCGTGACTGTCTAGCAAAGCACAGCTGCTTTCATTGCAAAGGAATAAGAGGCGGCTCATTAGGATGCTGAATACGAGCACAGACCTCGGGGCATGGATCCATGTGTCCCACAACAACATAGTCCTCTTGCTGAATACGAGCACAGACTTCGGGGCATGGATCCATGTGTCCCACAATAACATAGTCCTCTTGCTCAATACGAGCACAGACTTCGGGGCATGGATCCATGTGTCCCACAACAACATAGTCCTCTTGCTCAATACGAGCACAGACTTCGGGGCATGGATTCATGTGTCCCACAACAACATAGTCCTCTTGCTGAATACGAGCACAGACCTCGGGGCATGGATCCATGTGTCCCACAGTAACATAGTCCTCTTGCTGAATACGAGCACAGACTTCGGGGCATGGATCCATGTGTCCCACAACAACATAGTCCTCTGGAAGCAGTGCATGGGCTTTTTCAGTTACAGGAGCAAAGAAGGGTACAATCCAGCAGATATCCCAGCTACCTCCACGGCAACATCAGGTAGGTAGGTTACACCAGAAAGCACAGATCTCTGCTATGACCTTTCATGGGAATTAGTGAAAGCTCCAGATCCACACATTTCAACGGCTTCGTCTCATGGTCAACAGACGTTAGCTCTGATGCAGCGGTTGCTGTTATGAGACTAAAGATGCCCCAAGATAATTGGCTCTGGACTCGCAACACTCCAACTCTACCATCACAGAGTTCTGGAAGCCCTTCAGCACAAATGTGGCTTTCCCGGGAAACTTGCACTCACAGGAAAGATCTGGGGGAGCCCAGGACAGGCTCCTTGGAGTCTCTTATCGAGGAGAGCTTTCTCTCTGTCAGATAGTTGCAGATACACATGCAGAAGACCTCTATCCCAGGAAACCCAGGTGGGGATGAAGATTTCTATTAGGACTAGTCTGGTGAATACATCCTGCCTGGCAAGTGGCCATGGCGCCTGTAACTTAAGACCCAGAGATCAGACCCTGGGCACATGATAGATCCAGACATTTGTGCAAACTGTCCAGAGCAAGCAGGACGCGGGCCGCTGCTCCAGGACTCTGCTCAACTCACCCCACTCAGCTCAGTATGCTAGCATGAAACTTCTCTGATGCCTTGCACCAAGCTGTAAATCCAATTTGTCCTATGTACCAGCAATATTAGTAGCGTTAACAACAGTTATTCACTTACTGATAAGGGATATTCTTTCAGCAAATATCTGTTGGGTGTTTATACTGAAGGCACTAAATATGAACAAGGAGACAAAAAGGATTAGACAGATGCTTCTCTTGTCAACGTCCATCTGTCTGCTGAGGTGGGAGGCCACCTGCCCTGCCATACTGGGAACACTGGGATTTCTGAGTGTGGGAGCTCCAGGGCTTAAACTAATCTTGGGCGAATTAAACAAGCCGGTGACCCTGTTTTCTCTGGAACATTTGAACAGCAAGCCCTTGCAAAAACCTTGACTTTGAACTTCTGGCTTCCAAAACTAAAAGAATTTGCTTCTGTCACATTGAGCCACACTTTGTCACAACAGGCCCCAGCAAAGGTTGACATCTCTAGGAAGCTAGTGTGCAGCTCCAGAGCCGAGAGACCTCGGAGGACCCAGCTCCATTCTGCGGAGCCAAGCTGCCAGCCCCGGCCTCGCAGGGATGGCTGTGAGCACAGGCTTCTGCTCTCTGCTACAGCAGCTTTCCTTACTCCGGGGGGTCTCCATGGAAGGCTACATAGGTTTTATAATCAGAAGGAAAAGCTTAAATGAGCAGAGTATTTCTAGCAAAATATACACCTGGTCCCTAGTTCTGCTCCTAGAATACCACAGACAGGGAACATGTCACTGCTACACGGACAGCTCATTCTGTCTGGAATCATCTCTTTTAGACTCTAGCAAGCAAAACCTAGTCTTCCCTCCCCTCCTCTTCTATTCCCTCCCTTTCTTCTTCCCTCATGTCCTTCTTCCACCCCACTTTTCCTTCCTCCTTCCTTCTTTTTCCTCTCTCCCTTCCTCCCTCCCTCCCTTTCTTTCTGTAACTGCGACTGCACCCCCTGATACTTCCTGACTGCAGTGAGCTCAGCTGAGCCCAGGGTCAGCTCCCTGATGGCCTCCATGGCTGTGCTGACCTGTGCCCTGCTGACCCAGATTCCCCCTTAATCTCAGAGTTGAGGACTGGCTGCTCTGATTTCACTAGGCTGGCAGATGGTTTTTGCTAATCACATAGTCTCTTAAGAGGCCCATTAAAATAAATGTCACTCGACCTATTTAAAATGACCAGCAAACATTCTCCAGGTCCAGTGATGAAACAGGAAGTCAGAGGCAGCCCAGGTAAGTGCTGATGCTCATCGATTGTCACAAGGTGTGTGGCACTTTCTTATTTCACTCACTCCATAATCATGCAAATACGGTGAGGGCCTAGCCTGTTGTCACCCATCAGAGGCCCCAAAAGAATGAAAGATGGTTCCTTTAGTTTGCATTCTATTATTGTGATAAACACCATGAGCTTTTTGTTCATGGTGTGTATTTGGCTGACAGGTCATAGTCTATCATGAAGTGAAGTCAGGACAAGAACTCAAGGCAGGAACCGAAACATAGAACATGGAAGAACACTCCTTACTGACTTATTCATTTTGGCTTACCTGGCCTTTCCTATGCACCTCAGGACCACCTGCCCAGGGGTGGCACCACCCACAGTGGGCTGGGTCCTCCCACACCAATCACTAATCAAGAAAATCTCCCTAGACTTGCCCACAGGCCAATCTAAGGGCGTCATTTTTCAGTTGAGTTTCCTCCTTCCCAGATGATTCTGTTTTTGCCAAGTTAACAAAAAGCTACCCAGCATCATGGTCCTCACATTAGTGAAGACCTTGGGAAGAAGTAATCGAAACTCCAAGGAAGACTAAAAATACTTAATGTAGGCAAATATGGATTTTTAATTTATTTTATTAAGGATTTATTTTATTTTTATCAATGTGTGTATATGCATGTATGTGCGTGTGTGTGCATGCATGTTCATGTGTGCATGTGCGTGTGCACGTGTGTGCATGTATGTTGGTGTGTGTGTGTGTGTGTGTGTGTGTGTGTGTGTGTGCAGTAAGGGAAGTGGGGAGGTCCAGTCTGCAAGACCAGTACATGAAATGCCAGATACAGGCAGGAATCTCCCACCCTCACCAGGTCTGTGTCTAGAACCCAGCCCAGTGAGGATGCCTGTGATCGGCCTAGGCCCTCACTTGCCCGAGGGGATGGTTAGTGATGACAGGAAGCTGACCACCACTGACTTTTACTGTCATCTGAGTCATTTGTTTACCTTGCCTGCAAGAGTTTAGAAAGATCACAAATTACTCAGGAGATGGCTTCCTGTATGAGATTTAAAAGGAAACCCTCCAGAAAGCAGTGTCTAATCAGGCTATGGCAGGTCTGCTGGAGGAGCATGCAGAGGACAGACATCCCCACAGGAGCGGACACGCTGAGCACTGGCTCACAGGACTGCCTTCACTGAATGGCCTTCTCTGAAGATAGAGCCCTGAGACCAAGTTTCTGTCCCAGCCTTGCTGCTGGCCTCAGGTGGTTTGGAGACAATTTTTGGCATTCATTCGTTTGGAGAGACATGACAGAATTTCCACTTTGTGTAGCTGCCCCTTCCTTCTGGGAGAGACACCCTTCTCCAGTGTGGCCTTTTTCCCAGCTTGAAGAACTGCACCCCAGTCATCCTATTTCCAAATAAGTCTCCTCTGAGGTCCCTGGACCTGGCATGTCAACACATAAGTTTAGAGGGGATACAGCTCTCTCTACCCATAAAGTTTGTGATGGCACAAATCTCAGCATCTTGAGTTCAAGGACAGTCTGGGCCATACAGTCTCAAAATATCACTACCAACAAAAAAGTTACATCTTCATGTATTCAGGCGGCCTGAAGTGGGTTTTATATGTGTAACAATAAGGACAGCGGAAATATCTAATTGGTATAATTACCCAAAACACAGTAAGTTTTCCAAAGCTATGCATACCCACGCTGCACACTGCCTTATATGCACTCCACTCCCCACATCACACATTGCTTCACATCTGCTCCAGTCCCCACCCTGTATACTGCCTCTCAGTGGGCTGGGTCCTCCCACATCAATCACTACTGCCTTAAGGTAGAACTATCCACAGTAGTGAGTAAAGGAAGTATATAAATAGACACAAATCAGATCAGATCTGTTTTGCCCCCAAGTGGGTCTCATTTCCAAATTCCTCCTTAAACTTTTCCTGATCTGTTTGACTCATACAGCTGCAGTTATGTAATTGGTGCTAAATTTCCATCCTTCTGAAATGAATGATGGTGATTATTTTGTAGGTTTTTTTGGGGGAGAAGGGGTTGGTTTTAGGGTCCCACTGTGTAGTCCTGGCTGGCCTGGGATTTGCTATGTAGATCGGGCTGGCCTCAGATTTGTGGTCCTCCTCCACCTCAGCATCCTGCATGCTGGATTACAGTCTTGGTTGATGTAATATGTTTGTGCAACTGGAAGCCAGATCATTCTTGGATGTCAGAGAAATCCCTTTTAGTATTATGCAGCATTTCCCATCTGACAGAGACTTGAGACCAGAAGGGAACAGAAGGTACCTCCTAGGACTCCTTTAATGGATTCTGGGAAAGGCATGGAGAAGGCCTCTGGCCATGGGCGGGATGGACCAGGACACAGGCGCCCTCAACGGCACCACAAAAAAAGGATTCCCATCTCTTCACCCCTTCCTCATCCCCTTCATGCTCTGCCTTTCTTCCTTCCTTCCCCCCTCACCTCCCCAACATCATGCTTCTTGATCCTGATACCTTGTCTCCAGGCATCTCCTCCCTCCTGTCAGAGGCAATAGGAGGGAGGGGAGACAGGGATCGAAGCTCCAGGCTCCCTCCCACAGCTGCCATTTATAAAGATGGATTCACCCATGAAGTTGTGTTCCTGACTTTGCCACAGGGCAGTGTTGCAGGATGAGTTAGCATGAAGCAGGCAGACTTGGGGCTTACTGAGTAAGGTTTTTAAGCTGGGAGTGGGGGTACACTCCTGTCACCCCAGGAGGTATGGATATCGGGGTGTTTGCAGCTACCCTGTTTGAGGCTAGTCCGAGACATGAGACTGTCAAAAACTAAAAAGGCAAGGAAAAATAAAAAGAGTTTTAAGATTGCTGTTTATTGTCTGTGTTTAGTTACCTGTCTCTGTGTGTGTGTGCTCATGAATGCAGTGCCTTTGAAGTCAATAGTGAACTGAGCTGTCCAACATGGGTATTGGGTAATGAACTCAAGTCATACGCAAAAGCAGTACATGCTCTTAGCCACTGAACCATCCCTCCAGCCTCAAGGAAAATATTTTAATATCAATTAAAGTAGCCACAAGGGGTAGGTGAGGGTGGAGCTTAGAGAGAAGACATTAGGCATTCAAAGCTTCTTTGGACTGATCCAGCTTCTCAAGAGAGTCACATTTGAGTGTCTCAGCAGTGCAAACCTGGTGACTTCTGAAGTACATTGTTCAGTGTGTGTGTGTGTGTGTGTGTGTGTGTGTGTGTGTGTGTGAAAGGGAGCTTCACTACATGTAGTGCACAAGGACGTGATGGACCATATACTTGGACTGTAAACAAGGTGATGGTCTTGTTGGTGAGATTTAGAGCTGGGAAAAGCAAGGTTAACTCACTCGTCATGTGTGGCTAGTCTTAAGCATGTTTGTCGCTATTTCCACATTCTTATTGAAGTGTCTGTGTATAAAGATTATTGGGTAATCATCACGGTATATTAGCTTGTGCCCATATTCGACTCTCAGCTGGCAAAGGCACATGACTCACATGTGCCCTTAATTTTCCCTATTTCTATCCTGCCTCACTCCTTCCTGATGGAGACGCTGCTGCCCAGTTCTAGGGGCATCCTTACAAGGACCATCACTGCTATGCCTACCCTGCTCCTTACTCATCAGGCTACTTCCGGTCTGCACTTTGCTGCCTCCACTGGTGGCATCCCTCCCAGATCATCCAGGTAGGACTGCTTCCTGCAGGACAGTGTGCAGAAGTGTCAGGGAGGCTTGTAGAAGAGGCAAGACTGGACTCTGTTCATGGCGCACTGTTTCCTTCTGTACAGCTATTAAGTACTGCTGGGATCTTCCCTCTCACCCAGGCATGCACAGACAGGAAAAGGAAATGAAAGAGAACAGACTATGTTCCATGATGTTGCCAAAGCTGACTCTTTATTTGCTGCCAACCAGGTCTTGGTTGAGGCTGGCACGTTTCAAAAGCAGACTCCACAGACACTTTGCAATTGTCCAGGTGTCTTTCCTGATGGTGATGGTTTAAATGAGAATGACCCCCACAGGCTCATATGTGTGAATGCTTGGTCCCCAGTTGGGGGACTGTTTGAGAGGGAAGTGTGTCCTTTTTGGAGGAGAAGTGTTGCGAGGGATGGATGGGCTTTAAGGTTTCCAAAGCCCATTCCATGCCCAGTTAGTGTACTCTCTCTCTGCTTTCTGCTATGGATCAATTGTAACCTCTCAGCTAATGCTCCAGCACCATGCCTGCCTGCCTGCCTACTTCCATGCTCCCTGCCATGATGGTCATGGATTAACCCTCTGAAACTGTGAGCCCCAATAATCTCTTTCTTCTATAAGTTGCTTGGTCATGGAGTTCTGTCACAGTAACTAGGACTCTAACATGGCTTCGAGTCACCCTGATAAAGTCAATAGTGTCCGATTAGGGCCTGGGGCTCCAGTAGCCCCCTGTCTCGATGTTATTAGAACATCCTGGGGCACTGCGATTCCCCCGGTTTCCAGGTTCTAGTCACTCTTTGCTGACTAAGACAGGATCTCCAGTGTGGCTCAGGCTCTAGCTATTTAGAATACCCCTTAGGGGACACCTGGGTGCAGCTGGACCCCACTGGGTAACAGCAGTGAATCTGTCACACCCCAACACACTGAAGTCACCCAAAGGTCCATGAAAACTCAAGTCCTGGCTCAGAAGGTAGGCCAGCCTGAGGTTCTTGAGAACCTAGAAGCTTGTGAGATGCCTAGAATGTCACTCCCTGCCTAGAACCTGAGAATCGAAGCTGGGTTTCAACAAAGCATAGACAGGGTAGACACTCTGTGTATGCTTTGGAGCCAGAGTGACCCACTCCAACCCAAAGCCTTTGTCTGCTGACCCGGGAGTGAGGACTGAGAGGGCAGAACAAGGCCACCCACCCTGACTTCTTCCACTACTTAATTCAAATGTTCTGGGAAATGTACTTGCCAGCCATGCAAATGAATTCTTGCTGCTACTTGCTTGTTCTCATGAGGGGTCCTTGTTTCTCTGAAAATGGATGGTTTCAGACCCTGTATGAAAGTCCCTCATCCTGATGCATGTAGCCCAGGCACAGAGTCCAAAAACACATGGAAAAGAGTGATAAAGAAGCTACAAAATACACCAAATGATGCTGCCTTTTCATCTCTTTGGTTAAAAAATGCCTAGATGTGGGCTGGGGTGGGCTGGGGTGGGGGCTGACTTGCTTAATTTGCACAAAGCTCCTGGGTTCAATGCATAACATTATAAAAAAATAAAGAAGGAAAGAAAGAAAAGAATAGAATTGTTAACTCAAGGGCAGCAGGTTCAGGGACTGAAGAACCACAGAGACCTGGGTTAGCTTAATGATAGAGCACTTGCTGATCAAATGCAAGGTCCTGTGTTCGATCCCCAGCTCTTGGTGGGGGAGGAGAGAAGTATGGGGAAAAGAAAAGGACACTCTGGGAAGATGAACAACCCCTTGCTATCAGAAGCATCATCCACAATTCAGCCAGAAGGAGGGAAAGTATGAGCTCCCTTCAACTCTCTCAGTGCAAGCTGCTCTCAGCCTATTCTGAGACAACAAAATCAGATGGAAAGGCCCCAGCCAAAGGCCATCCACACCTCTTCCTGTTTCTCAGACTGCAGGGCTGGAATGACATGGGTCACCTAGAAGCTCGTGGCCCTGAGGGCATCCACCAAAGGATGAAACTTATTCCTCTCCTTTTCAAGGCACAGCAATGAGCCTTTACTTCCATAATCTGGACCACGGTTTTTGGAAATGGCCAAAAGTTATTCAGAATCTTGTCAGCTGGTTGAGGTGGGTGACCAAACTAAACTCCATGCTCAGAGACAAACCTGAAATGTAGCAATAACACAGAATCTCTGGTGTCTTCCTGCAGATTATCAACTGCTTGAGTGAGGATCGCTGCAGGGCCCTGTTGTCACACTCCCACCTCAGTTCCTGCTCAAACACAAGGCAGGGGCTTATTGTAGGTATCACAGGAGAAAAGATGGTCACCACTTAAAAGATGTATTAAGAGCAGGGAGTGGCCAGATGGCAGCAATAGAGCCAAGGAAAAGGGCAGGGCTGCCTGGAGCATCCTGGGCTGTCATGACAGAGAGTTTAACCCATACACGATGGGTTAAACAAAGGAGCTTGTCTCACAGTCATGAAGTGGAAAGTTCAAAAACAAAATGTCCACAGGGTGAGCCCTCTCTGAAGCCTGCAGGAGAGGATTGTCCGCTGTGAAATGTCCCCACAGGCTTGGGCATTTGACTGCTCGGTACGCAGATGGTGGCGCTGTTTGAGAAGGTTATGCAACCCTTACTGGGTGGGGCTGAGGAAGTGGGTCACTGCAGGTAAACACGTGGCATCTATTCACTTATAACTGGATTCTAGACGTGTAGTACATGACAACAATCCTACAGACCTAAAGGAACAGGACCCTAGCACAACTATCCTCCAAGAAACTCCACCCAGCATCAGAACAAAGCAAATGCTGAGACACACAGTCAAACATTAGATGGAGCTCTGGAAGCCCTATATAAGAAAGGGAGGAGGAATAGAGAGACCCAGAGGGGTCAAGATCAGCACATGAAGATTAACAGAACCAAACAATCTAGGCCCCTAGAGGCTTACAGAGACTGAAACACTAACAAAAAAAAAGAAGAAAGAAAGAAAGAAAGAAAGAAAGAAAGAAAGAAAGAAAGAAAGAAAAGAAAAAAGAAAAAAGCTTAGACTGGACCTAGGCCCCCCCTCCCTTACAAATGTAGATGGTGGGCAACTTTGTCATCATACAGATTCCTTAGCAAGTGGGAGGGGTGGCAGTACCAGTGATGGACTTTGTTACCTTTTATTGGGACACTTGACCTTAACTGAGCTGCCATGCTGGGTCCCAGAGCAAGAGGAAGCTCTTAGCTCTCATGTGACTGATGAACTGAGGGAGGGGGGCGGATGTGTGAGTGTACCCCACACCGGAGGAGAAGGATAGGTGGGAGAGGGGGGAAAGGGTGGAAGAGTGGGACCGGGAGGGGAGGAGGGATGGGGCTGTGATTAAGATGTAAATTGAATTAATAAATAAATGTTTAAAAAAAAAAAAGAAAAGAAAAAGAAAGCTGGCCGAGGAAGCCATGTGAAGCAAGCCAGGAAGCTCCACCCTCCATGGCCTCTGCATCAGCTCCTGCCTCCAGGTTCCTGCCCTGTTTGAGTTCCTGACAGACGTCCTTTGATGGTGAAGCGGAAGCCAAATAAACCCTTTCCTCCCCATGTTGCTTTTGACCATGGTGTTTCATCACAGCAACAGAAACCCTCACTAAGACAAGTGGATATTCATTTTACAAGACCGCTTTCAGGCACATATTTCTGTTTCCAGCAAATGATTATCAATATGTGTGCACATGCATGCACACACTCACAAACTACTCTTGGGTCAAGGTCATGGAAGAATCTATAATTTAAGATTAGAGCTATGCATTGGATTAAGTTGTTAAAGTTGCTTACATGGGAAATCCAAGACAAGAAAGGTTGATTGTTACACTGTTCTCTTATAGGCAGGTTAAACAAACAGGTTGAGTTCACAGGAGAATAGATAACAGTCTTAAATCTTCTGACCTCAAAGTGTATTATTAACTCTAGCTATGAGGTTTAGCAAAAGCTCCAGTTTTGTAGAATGTAATAAATATTCTTATCATAATGCATTGGTGCAGTAACACCACTGTTCAGAAGAAAAGGATCCAAATCATGTTTCTGGCCCTGAGGAAAGACATGATGTTCTGAATGCCTGGAAGGTCATTAATAGCTAACTACACCTTCTATGACTGTTGGGCAAAGGACTTCTGGTAGAGAAAAATGACATACTCTTTCCCTCTCCTCTATTGGTCAATAAAAATGAGCCTGTCAATCACCTGGATAGGAAAACAGTCCTCAGGAAAGCTGTCTGTTTTAGGGATTTTAAGAAATAGCATTGCCTTTAATCCCAGCACTTGGGAGGCAGAGGCAGGTGGATCTCTGTGAGTTCAAGGCTAGCCTGGTCTACAAAAGTGAGTCCAGGACAGCCAGGGATACACAGAGAAATCCTGCCTTGAAAAAAAATGTAATTTAAGAAATAGCATTGTGAGCCGGGCGGTGGTGGCGCACGCCTTTAATCCCAGCACTTGGGAGGCAGAGGCAGGCGGATCTTTGCGAGTTCGAGGCCAGCCTGGTCTACAAAGTGAGTCCAGGACAGCCAGAGCTGTTAAACAGAGAAACCCTGTCTCGAAAAAACCAAAAAAAAAAAAGAAATAGCATTGTGAAGGGAGTTGTTTCCCTAATTTCTTTCTCTGCCCATGTATCATTTGTATATAGGAGAGTTACTGATTTTTTTTTTTTTAGTTAATTTTTTATCCACCCACTTTGTTGAAGGTGTTTATCAGCTGTAGGAGGTCTCTGGTGGAATTTTTTGGGTCATTTATTTATACTGTCATATAATCTGTGAATAGGGATATTTTGACTTCTTCCTTTCCAATTTGTATACTGTTGATCTCCTTTAGTTGTTTTATTGCTCTAGGTAAAACTTCGGAGAGTGGGCAGCCTTGCCTTGTCCCTGATTTTAGTGAAATTACTAAGTTTCTCTCCATTTAGTTTGATATTGGCTATTGGCTTGTTTTTGTATTGCCTTTATTGTGTTTAGGTATGAGCCCTGTATCCCTGATAAAAGTCTCCAAGATTTTTATCATGAAGGGGTGTTGGATTTTGTCAAGGTTTTTTCAGCATCTAATGAGATGATCATGTGTTTTGTTTTCTTTCAGTTTGTTTATATAGAGAAAGGGACATAGATTAGACATTGGGGTGAATAGAGAACAGGAGGGCTGAGATGGGGGCAGGATTGGAGAGACAACTGGATTTGGGGGTGCGGCACCTCTGGAACAAGATAGATACCTAGGACAACCAAATTCCCAGGAATCCTTGAGGGTGAGCCTAGCTAAGACTCCTAGCAGTGGGGGATATGGAGTCTGAAATGGCTATCTCCTGTAACCAGGCAAGACTTCCAATGGAGGGACTGGGACACCAACCCAGCCACAAATCCTTCGACCCAAAATTTCTCCTGCCTACAAGATGTACAGGGGTAAAAGGTGAAGCAGAATTTGAGAGAATGACCAACCAATGACTGGCCCAGCTTGAGACCCAGGCCATGACCATGAGCCTGACACTATTAATGATATCCTTCTCTACTTGCAGACAGGAGCCTAGCATAACTGTTATCAGAGACACTTCACCCAGCAGCTGATGGGAACTGATGCAGAGACCCAGAGCCAAGCATGAAGTGGAGCTTGGGGAATCCTGTGGACCAAGGGGAGGATGGATTGAAGGAGCCAGAGAGGTCAAGGACACCAAAAGAAAGCCTACAGAATCCACTAACCTGGGCCCACAGGGGCTCACAGAGACTGAACTGACAACCAGAGATCATGTATAGGATGGACTTAGGCCCTCTACACATGTGTAACAGTTGTGCAGCTGGGTCTTCATGTGGGACTCCTAACAATGGGAGCAGGGGCTGTCTCTGACTCTGTTGCCTGCCTTTGGATCCCTTTCCCCTAGCTGGGCTGCCTTATCTAGGCTCAATAGGACAAGATATTTCAACCTAACAGTCATCTTAGAAGGTTTGGTTAGTTATTATTGACCTTCCAGCATTCAGAACATTGTCTTGACTTTCCCACCACAGTGGGGAGTAGCTTACAGAGCAGGCTACAGAGTGCACCTCCCTTCACCCCTCTGCTCAGCTCTGTTCTTTTCTCTTCCAGCAGGAGTGTGCAGGCTGCCTAGGAACAAGCCTGGGGTTTGGAAGCCAAGCGGTGCTCATTTGGTTTATTTATCTTGCTGGAGCCTCATCTATTTTGGGTCTCACATATCATTCTGAAAAGGCTTGGGCTGTTATATTTGTTCAGGGTGGGGTAAGAGAGCTTGTCTTAAACAAAGTTAAAGAAACACTTCTGTGCCTGCTCACTAGGCTTGTGGGCTCACCCAGCACCAGCCCAGTCTCACCTGGCTGCCTGCCCAGTAATCACTGCAGACCATCTGGGTCAGGCCCTCCCATGGCCATATCTGCTGTTCTCAAAAGAGAAAAAGAAAAGAGTACTTCCTTCAGGAACTTCCTTTAGGAAAGTTCTATTCTGGGTGGAGCAGGGCTTCTCCTCACAGCATACCATGCCCCCCTCCATAACTTCAGCCAAATCACATGGCAGTCCTGCGATCGAGGTCTGCCTCTATTCTGGCAGTGGTGACTGATTCAGTGTTCACATGAGGCTGAAGCTAGCCTGTTCATGTTTGTGAAGCTGTTCACACTGAGTCTGAATGGAGTCTGTCTGAGGGATGTGTAAACTTCAATGACATCAGTAAGTATGCCCCTCCTCAAGGTGTGCCACCCTGGTTTTCTACTATTCAGAGATTTCCTGTACACCCACAGTACAGGCCGTGCTCATCTCAGACAAGCCCCAGATCAAAGTCAGAGCACAAGGAAGTCCTCACTTCCTTCTGAAGCCTGTTCCAGTCCTGAAGGCCCAGAACTTGGAGCTCACCAGAGACCTAAATCATCGTTTTTCAGTCTGAACTGCTTTGAACTTGATTTGTCATTTGTCACTTAAAAAGTTCTAATGAATTCCCACCTTGGAAGTCTTTCAGTGGCTGCCGTGGTGGAGACAGGATCTTAACCTCATGATGTAGCTCCATGTCCCGTGTTTCCTCAGTGGAAACGTAGCTCCTGCCCTTGATCACCAGAGGTTCAGTTCCTGCTGGGCTCTTCCAGCCCCTCATTCCCTCTGGATACCTCGGCATCTGCAGCTGGGCAGCTGTGCAGTCTGTCTCAGGGCAATCAGCTGCAAGTGTGTCTCCGTTGCTTCACCGTGAGCCTGAGACCCTGGAGTCACAGCAGCTCAGAAACCCAAAATGTCTTTAACTAATAATATACGCAGAGCATCCAAACTCACCTCCAGGCTTTTGAACTCGGTGTCTGTGAATGACTGTGTTGCGTAGTAAATGTTTGTGGAAGAGAAAAACCATGCTCTACTACACAATGTATTTATTCAAATATTTTCAGGTAGTGGTGGCTGGAGATGGCTCAGTGGTTAAGAACAACTGCTCCTCTTGCAGAGAACCAGGGTTTAGTTTCTGGCACCCACAACAGGCAGTTCACAACCATCTCTAACTCCAGTTCTGTGGGATATGTCACCCTCCGCTAGCCTCCAGGGCAACTGCACTCACGCAAGCCTACACATGCACACATATATGCAAAATTAAAAATAAAAAAATAAATCTAAAAATGATAGTTTCAGAAGTGAAAGCTAGTGGGCTATATATTTGTATGGAGGCAGAACTAAACTGGATTCAAAATCTACTCTCTTTCCTTCTTCACACGAAGCATTGCTAGTATTACTAAAACATTAGTATAGTCTGGCAAACTTTTTCTTTCCAAAACAACTTTTAAGCCACATCGTCAAATCTTTCTTCAGCATATTTACTACTTAAAAAGTCAATTTTTATAATACGTAAGTGAACTACTGTAAAATAGTTTATACCAGTCTGGGGGAACAAAATAAAAACATTAATTCCACTGCTTACTTAAAGGAAAAGTCCTGAGTAGTCAAAGCAATCCTAAAGAGAAAGATCGCAGCTGGAGGCATCGCAATTCCTGACTTCAGACTATGTTACAGTGCTATAGGGACAATGCCTGGCACCAGCATTGAAAAGAAATTGGCCAATGGAGCGCAGGAGTGGACATTGAACAGCCATGGCCATCTGACAGTGGTAGCAAAAATACATAGTGGGAAAAGACACAGCAAGTCATGCCGACAAAGCTGGATAGCCACATGCAGAAGAATGAAATCAGACCTTTATCTTTCATCCTGTACAAAAATCAACTCCGAAGCCAGGTGGTGGTACACGCCATCAATCCCAGAACTTGGGAGGCAGAGGCAGGTTGATCTCTGAGTTCAAAGCCAGCCTGGTCTGCATAGCAAGGCCCAGATCAGTCAGAGCTACATGGCGAGGCCTTATCTCAAAAAAGGAGAAAGGAAAAGAAGTGGGGGAGTGAACTAGAAGTGGACCATGGATCTCAATTTGAAGCCTGAATCTACTAGAAGAAAATAGGGATAAGCGCCAATGTGCAGAGCAAACAGGAACTGTACAGGATGCCCTCCCCCCAGCCCAGGACCTACCACCAAGAAGCAGCAGGTGAGACTTCTGCCTTTCAACCTTGTGTTGAAAGGTTTCTTTTTTTTTTTGGTTTTTCGAGACAGGGTTTCTCTGTGTATCCTTGGCTGTCCTGGACTCACTTTGTAGACCAGGCTGGCCTTGAACTCACAAAGATTCGCCTGCCTCTGCCTCCCAAGTGCTGGGATTAAAGGCGTGCGCCACCACCGCCCGGCAACGTTGAAAGGTTTCTGCACAGCAGAAGAAGCAATCAGCAGAGCCCACAGACCAGAACAGGAGACCTTGGTCAGCTGTATTTCAGACACAGGGCTAATGTGAAGAACTTAGAACCCTAACTCCAAGGAAACAAAACTGCTGATGAACAAATGGACCAGTGCAATAAATGAAGAAATGGAAATAGCCAATAACTATTTCCAAAGTTTTCAACATCTCTATTAGTCAGAGCAGTGCAAAGTAAAGCTATTTTGAGATACCACCTAACCCCAGGGAAAATGGCTATTGGCAAGAAATCTGACAACAAGTAACAGAGAAGATATGGGGGGGGGGGGAACCTTTCTTCACTGCTGGTGGGAGTGCACATTAGTACAGCCAATATGGAAATAATTTTAGAGGTTGTTCAAAAAATTAAAAATAGAACTACCATATGACCCAGCCATTCCACACCCTACTGTAGAGATATTTGCAGATTCATGTTTATTGCTGCTCTAGTCATGATATCAAGGAAACAGAACCAGGCAAGATGTCCATCAACAGATGAGTAGATAATGAAAATGTACACATACACATTGGAATATCATCCACCTTATGTATTCAGCTATATTGAACAATGAAGTTGTGAAACTTCTGGGGAAAATTAATGGACCTACAAAGTATAAAGTAAGCAAGGTGACTGACACTCAGAAAGTCAAGAACCCATTTTCTCCCTCATATGCAGATCCTAGCCTATAAGGTATACACATAGCTGTGGAAGCAGGTATATGTGTGAATAAAGCCTAAATATTTAGAAAGAAGACCAATATTGGCATTATTAGATAATAAGTAAGGATGTCCTACAGGACACATGACTCATGAATGAGGATAGATAGTTAGTATTTTCCCATTTCTACTCCATCGTACTTGTATCTCCTCCATGTTACCATATGAAGGCCAAACTTGAACTGATAACAAGAATCAGAGAACAAACTGGAAAAGGCACAAATCTTTGAAATTGCAAAGCCTTCCCCCAGTGACACTCCTGCAAGTCCTCACACCACAACACTCCCTGACAGGCCACCAGGACTTTAATAGGTCCTTCTGTTACTGTCTTCTGAGTGGACAACCCAGGCTTCCAAGACAAGGTACAAACAGAAAGAGAAAGCAGTCAACCACACAAGAGGACTCTATGTACACAACCCTTATTTAAACATTTTTAATGTTATATTTATTTATCCGTTGTGTGCATGTATGCTCCCATACCACAGCATGTGTGTGGAGGTCAGAGGACAGTTTTTAGATGTCTGTGTTTTTCTTCTACCACGTGGGTTCCAGGGTCAAACTCAGATTTTTAGGCTGGGTAGCAAGTATCTTGATCCACTGAACCATCTTCCTGGTCCTCACTAAGCTCCTGGGTGGCAGAGCTATCTGCAGACACAGAGAAAACTGTGTGTCCCTGGCACACACTTCTTCCTTCTGCCTGTCTTTTATCCCATGACAGCACCTTTATTTTCTTTGAGGATCCCCTAACCCCACTGAATAAAAAAAAAAAAAGTGATCAGAATCCAAGTAGGTGCTCTTAAGAGGGACCCGTCTTTCTGCAAAGTTCATTGAATATGGAAACTGAGTTCACCAACCCAGTGCTATGGCTCTGATATGGTTTGTGCCCCCCAAAGGTCCTGGGAGGAAGTAGGTATTTGGTGGCATGCTCTGTAAAATGTTTTGGGACCCTGGACCCTTATGTCCCTCAACCCCTCCCCTAACTCCCATTTCTCCTCCTGTCTTCAGCTCCTTCCTAACCACTATGATCTTCTGCCATGGTGACTTGAATGACCCCTGAAGCCATAAGCCCCAATAAACCTTTGCTTTCATGTGTCAGCTACTTTGTTTGTGAGTTGGTACTATGGAACATTCTAGAACAGTCTACTGGCTTCAGTGCATATATGACTCATATACAGGTCCTCTGATGGGCAAATTCTACATTTCTAATGGTCTAGGGTCAGGAGTGGCAGTTTAAAATAAAAACAATCCCTCACAGACAATCCCAAAGACAAACCTAATTTAGAGAATCCTTCTTCAAAACTCTTTCTAGGTGATTTTTTTTGTGTTGGGAAGGAGGTTCTCTGTATATTCCGGTTGTCCTGGACTCACTTTGTAGACCAGGCTGGCCTTGAACTCACAAAGATTCACCTGTCTCTGCCTGCCTCTGTCTCTCCAGTGCTGGGATTAAAGGCGTGTGCCACCATGCCTGGCTCTAGGTGATTCTGCCTTGTGTCAAGTTAACAATAAAAAACTAACGGTCTGAGGCTGCACTCCCAGGGGAGTCTGAAGACTGAAAGGTGGCCCTGGGTACTTTTACCTGAAGCTACCTCCAACCTCCATAATGGTGCTGTTTCAACTATTTCACACCCAAGTGGGTCTAGATTTTTTTTTCTTTTTCTTTCTTTCTTTTTTCTTTTTTTTTTAATAATTTATTTTTTATTTCTTCAAGTTACATCTCAATCACAATCCCATCCCTACTCCCCCCTCCAGTCCCACCCTTCCACCCTCCTCCCCCTCAGCCCCACCATCCTCTTCCCTTCTTTTTTTTTTTTTTTTAGTTTAAGATATTTATTTTTCCCCCCAACAGCTCTCCCTTTCAGTCCAAATAATGGTTATTTTTCTTATAACTATAAATACAATACAAAACAACAGAAATAAATAGGCCACGATTATAAGAGTTATATGGCTTAGCATACATTCCCAATGTCCAGTCCCTATGTATTTGGCACCTGACTTTAACATTCTACTATCTAACCATCTCCATGAGTTTAAAGTTCTATATCTAACTCAGCTTTCATACTAACTTGCCTCATAGTTTTAAAAATATCTTCTTAGATCCAGAACACCCTCTTGATTCCTAAACAACTCAAAATTCAACTATGAGACTCTAGCTATCTATTCTTCAACCACCTCAGAGACCTGAGAGGGATAAATATATCTGATTATATAGGAAGTGCAGGGCCTGCAGCTTCCAAAACTAAAAAAATGACATACCAGAAGGGTAACGCTTCTTAAAAGTATTGTTTGTAGTAATACTTTTTTTTTTTAAAGTAAAAGAGTCTATCAAGATACATGTTTGTGTACGTTGCAGCTCTAGGGGACAATCAAGGGGAAAAGAAAACTCAGCAGAAGTAGCTACATTTGCTTAAGGCCAATTATAGCCAATTTATTCATTTATTTGCTCTTGGAGGAAGTTGGGAAGCTCTATTTTTAGCATTTCCTCTGCTCAGGCTAGGATGTCTTTCTCTGCTTGGTAATTCCTAGACTCTCCTGCGTAAGGAATCAGTGAGGGCAGAAAACCCTTCCCCCCAAATACCAAAGACTCTTCCAAGACAGGAGAGACAGACACCCACACAGTGGCCATGGAGTCATTACGGCTATCCTAAGCTCTCCACCTCTGTCTTAATCTCCATGAGGTTTCCAGAGAGGCAGATATGCTCCCTGAATATTCTTCTGCTTGCAAATCCTGTAGGTGTTGATGCTACAGTCCCTCCATCCCACCTCCATTTATAGCTCTGTCAAACCGTCTTGTCCAAACAGCAGTTGATAAGGCTTCCTGGAGACTGGAACAACCAGCATGGAGCACCAAGCCCCATCTTAATCCTGGAGAAGTACCTGGCAGAGGATTGTCACTACAAATGCAACCACAGAGCCTGCACACAAGGCTTTTCTGACATCAAGAAGATGGACTAGACTCTGAATTATCTGTATAGCAGTGTCTTCATTTCTGCAGACCATCTCCACCCTGACTTGTATTTCCAGAAGTTGAAAGAGTAATTTTTTTTAAAGAGTTATTGTTAAACACTCCAAAATGACTGGCTTATGGCTTAGCCATTCATGAAGCCCAATTATTTATTCAGTAGTTTTGTTTTGTATTTGGTTTTTTTTAATACTTATTTTTAAAACTTTTGATTAATTAATTTTTTGCAATTTTAAAAATTAAAATATAAGTATATTATTTCCCCATCTTTCTCCCTCCAAACTCTCTCATACCCCACCTTGTTCCCCCTCTAGTTCATGGCCTCTTTATAATATATATATAATATATTTTAAACTATATTTTGATATATTTTTATATTTATATAAGTATATTTGATATGATTTAATATATTTAATAATATATAATTAATATATTTTATAAACATGTTTAGTGTTACTTATATGTATGCATAGTATATATGCTATATACATATAATATATTATGTGTTAAATGTGATGTATGTTATAATTATATGGTGTAATATGCATACATGCAAGCAATACTAAGCATATATATATATATATATATATATATATATGTGTGTGTGTGTGCTTAGTATCGCTTGTATGAGTGTATATCAAAGCTGACTACTTGGTATTGAGAGCACCCTGGGGAACAATAATTCTCCCTCTCTCAGCAGTCATTGCTTACTTGTAGTCCTCTGTCTAGAGATGGAACAGTGAGATTTCCAGTTTAGGGTGGATTTTTGTTTTCTTTTGTTTTTGAGGCTGAGCATCCCAGGCTAACCTGGAACTTGCTACATGCCTGAGGTGACCTTGAGCCTCCGATCCTCCTGCCTTTGTCTTCAGGTGCTGGTGTTACAGGCATGCCCCTCGCCTGACTGATGCATTCTGGGAACTGAACCCAGAACTTCATGCATGCTAGGCCAACACTCTACCAACTAAGCCCCATCATAGAGACCCTTTCATACAGTCAATCACTGCATAGTGACATTTCTGTCAATACCCCACCTATAAAGCCCCTGTCTATTACAGTGGAGCCTTTTCTACATTTGTACACACAAACACCACCGCACAGTGACTGCACCAGGATCTAGCACAGTGGAGTACTGGGTAGCTGTGTACCTCAGGGAAGCAACTACTCTGCGGGCCAGTCCAGGTTTACATACGTACACTCTAATGTCTGCACAATGACAAATTTGCCTAGTGATGCGTTCACATCAGGCATCGATTGCCATCATTATCCTGACCACCCCAGATACAGGAAGACCAGGAGACACAACAAAATCCCGTGCTGAGACAGAGTTTTCGTGCTATCACCAATGCTGAGGACACCCTCATAGCTCATCTTTGCACCGTGCTGTGCGCTCTTCCTTGAGCAACAATGCTGCCTTCCTGTCACTCTTTTGTCTCCTGAGATGGATCCAAAGCCGCGTTTATTATCTCTAATTTACACTACCCTTCAGCCTGAGAACTCCAACAATGTGGGCAAAGGGGCTTGCTGCAAGCCTGACAACCTGAACTCAATTCCAAGGATCCACATGGTGGAAGGAGAGAACCAACTCCCAAAACTTGACCTCTGACCTACACTCACACATAAATAAATAAATTAGTTAATTTAAATTTTTGAAGAAATCCAACAACACATAGCTGGGCATGGTGGCACAAACCTTTAATCCCAGCCCTCAAGAGGCAGAGGCCTGTGGATCTCTATGAGTTCAAGGCCATCCTGTTCTCATGGTGAGTTCCAGGAGAGCCAGGGCTGTATAGTGAAACTGTCAAAAGAGAGGTGTGCAGAGGTGAGTTCTGGATTACGCTGTGTCCCCTCCACTTCTACAAATTTGTAACCTGCCAGAACCTCTGCATACGACCCCACTTGCGAGTAGAGTCTTTGCAGGTGTAGTTAAGATGGCCTATAAGGCTGGGTGTGGTGGTACACAACTTTAATCCCAGCACTGGGAGCCAGACGCAGAAGGATCTCTATGAGTTCAAGGTTAGCCTGGTCTACAAAGTGAATCCAGGACAGCCACAGAGAAACCCTGTCTCAAAAAAACAACCCCCCCCAAAAAAAATAGCAAAACAAAGATGGCCTGTAAGGTAAGTGTTTCTGTGAAGTGGGGTCAGGGATTTAAGTGATGTGTCCACAAACCAAGGACTACTAAGGGTCGCAGAGGCCAGCAGAACCAGGAAGAAGCAGGGAAGGGGTCTTTCTTGTAGCCTTGGGAGGAAGAGGGCTGACCCAACACCCAATCTGGATTTCTAGTCTCAGTCGAGTCTCCAGTGTGAGCCCCATCACCAGCCTGAGGTACTCAGGTATGGCAGCCTTAAGTGGTTGATGCGGAACAGGAGCTGGGTCCCGAGTGCTCAGAAGAAGCTTGAGAGGTTGCAAGTGAGCAGTCGCACTGTTCATCTTCCTGATGCTGACAGCTGCTTCCCCTCTGCAGCCACAGAAGCGCCGTCTTGCGCAGTACAGATAATCACTATCTGACACTTCACCGAGGATACAGGTTCCCCTCCTCTTCCACCTGCTCCATCCCGTGAAATCGGTATAACTCGGATCTCAGTGTTCATCCCCAGCTTGGATGGCCAGGCACACACACACACACACACACACACACACACACACACACACACACACAGAGGCTGACTATTCTCTGGAAGGAGAATCACCTTGGGCATTCAGATGGAAGGTGAGGAGACACCATGAGCAGCTCTTATGTGACCAGGGCTCCCTCAGGAATGGGTTCCCTCTCAGGATTCCTTCCCAGAGTATCAGGATAAGCATCCTCTTCCCAGAGTAGCAGATGCCCTCTGTTATTCACTTCTAGGAGACTGATCAATTGAGCATCCCACATTCTCGGGTCTTAAGAGTGCCCAATCCTACCTTCTTTTCCTGATGTCTGCATGACTTTGTCCCACTTTATATCACAGACAGTTGTGTTATTTAGTGTGAATGTCAGGAGCAGGACCTACCTTCCAGGGGAAGGCGTAGAGCCTCCAGGATAGCACCTGGGACCAGCAGTACTCAGACATTTCAATGTTGGGAGGCATCTCTAAAAAAATTAAAGAGCATCCTGGTCAATTGTGTAAAGTTCAGGGGATGGGAGAGAAGTATGAACTGTGAGCTAAGGATGATTTTATACATATTTAAATAGCTGAAAAGATGAACCACAAAGCTTAATGATGCAAATTTATAGCAACTTGTACCTTTGGTACTGAACAATCAAGGGTTTTCTTAGATTTATTTTTATAGTATGTGTATAAATCCTTTGCCTACTTGTGTACATGTATGCCTCAGAGGTACAGGGAGACACTGGAGATCTGAAGAAAACCTTGGGTCCCCTGGAACTGAAGTGATAGATGGCTGTAGTCCACCACATAGGTAGTGGGAACTGAACACTGGTCCATTGTGAGAGCAGTGTGCACTTGTAACCACTGAGCCACCTCTCCAACCCCAACAGTAAAACTTCATTGGGACACAGGTGCACTTTTCATTGGAGAGATGATGCACTGGAGAGATGGCTCAGCAGTTAAAAGCACTGGCTGTTCTTCCAGAGGATCCAGATTCAAATCCCAGCAACCACATGACAGTTCACAGCTGTCTAATTGCCAGGCATTGTGGCACAGGCCTTTAATCCCAGCACTCAGGAGGCAGAGGCAGGTGGATCTCTGTGAGTTCAAGGCCAGCCTGGTCTTCAAAGTGAGTCCAGAACAGCCAAGGATGCACAGAGAAACCCTGTCTTGAAAAACAAAAAACAAAAAACAAACAAACAAACAAACAAACAAAAAGGTGCACTTTTCATTTTCACATTGTTAATGGCTGAGTAGTCATTATAGGGGACATGTGCCCTGCAAAGCCTAAATCGTTTCCTGTTTGGTGATCTACAGAGAAAACATGCTGGACTCCAGCAACCAAATTATCTGACTGTAAATCTAAAATCCACTCCAGAGTAGCTTTTAGTTTTAGGTCAGTTGCTCACCATATTCTGCCTCCATTTCCCCAGCTCCAACTGGTCATGATAGTCCTATGTCAAGATAGTTTTATGAAAATTAGAAAGATTAGCATTTCAAATCCTTACTATGGTGCCTAGAACACTGACATACTATAGATGGGGTATCAGTCAGCTTTCTGTAACTACGGCAAAACACCTGAAATAACTAACTTATAAAGTGAAAAGGTTTGTTTTGTCTCATGGTTTGGGAGTTCTCCTCCACGACTGAGCAGACCTTTTGTTTTTAAGCCTCTGCTTATCCAAGAGTATGAGGCTGAGCAAAACTGCTTAATTCATAGATAAGAAGCAAAAGAGACCAAGTATGGGGCTTCAACCCCACAAGGGTTGCAGGACATACCCCAATGACCTCCTGACACTTTGGCAATGGCTTTGTCTTGGTGGGAAATCCATGCCCCAACATCTTCTTTTAACATTTTGGAGTTAAAACCAACATAGCTTGGAAAAAACTTTCCATGCTGAAAAGTCGGAAGTGGTGATGAGATGAATAAAACAGCCCCTGTGCATCTGCTAGGGAATACAGAGTTTTCCTCCCACGTAACAAATTAGAAGCCATCTGGGACTTGAGAAATCTGAGCTCAGGTTTCCTGAGTCTGCTTGCATATGGAGCGACGGTGGAAAGTTCAGAAAATGATGAGTCAGTTTTGAAGAACTTCTGTGCATGAAATAGAGAGGCTGCTGGAGGTGTTCAGTGCTTATCCCTAACCCTGAGACCAGGATGGGATGTTAAGGATTTCAGGAGAATGAGGACCTGAAAATGCCCAGAGAGTCATGTAGTTCATCAGCTATACTCTGGATCCATGTTAAGGGCTGTCCACAGGTGCTGCTGGAGATGATGGATCCTGGGAGAGGCTGGGGTCTATTGGGGGTCCTTAGGTTATTGGGGTGTCCCCTTCAACCACTGTGGGGTGTAAGCCCCATCCTAGCTCTCACTGGAAGTCACATGGAAGCAAATAGGCAGCATGTCTGAGTCTGGGTCTCAAGACATGAGAATGTGTTCTTCCTCTTCCCGCTACTCCCTCTTCCTGTGGCCTGCAACCACACAGAGAGAAGACAGTTGTGGGACAGGAAAGCAAGAAGATGGAGGCACTTGTTTCCTTGAAAGACCCATGGATCACAGGAGTTCTACCATGAAGATGCCCTCATCCAAGGTCCCTAGAGAGAGAATCATCTATGTGTTTTGAGCCACAACATGCCCTCATTATAGCAGCTTAGCTTTTTTGCTGTCTCTACAAAGACCATGTATTCCATTATTTTCTGCAGACTATAGATGAGGGCAAAGATTGAGAGGTCTCACTTTCTAAACCCCATACTTAGTTGTAAAACCAGTCTCCTGCCTTGAAGAACTGTGCTCTCTACCCAGATACCTCCAGTATTATCTGACCATTAGAGTCAGAGTGGTGTCTTCTGAAGCTGTCCACAGTGTCCTGGCGGGCAGCATGTCAGTCTGAGATCATCGAGAAGAAAGGAGCTGCACAGTGAATTGAACAAGCAAAGTTTAATACAGAGTCAATCACTATTGCAGGATTGGAGTTTGAACACTTAGTTGGTAGGGGAGAAGAGAACCCTGCAGACTCTATGGATGGACAAAAGGAAATAGCCCTTACCCCAAGGACTGGAAGATGGGCCCCGAATGGAGGTTAGGAGGGAGGGAGAAGTCTACAGCCCAGGTCATGTGGAAAGTCTGAGGATATGGCTTCATGTTGTTAGAAATCTGCCCTCTAGGATCCCAGAGAAAGCCCCCAGGGTAGGCCTCCTGTAAGGTCTTCTGCTACAAACCCCCCTGTCAAGCTCTTTGGACAGCCTCTATCCACATAAATCAGGCATGCCATTTCTGTGTACAGTTTTGCATAATCAACGATCAACTTCTGTTCCTCTGCCTATATTTTCTTTAGATTCTTTTAAACTTTTTTTTAGACTAATGTGTGATTCTATTCAAAGTACAAACCCATGCATAACACTGGATCATGACCACAGCAGAGGGAAAAGCACAGTCAAGGTCCCAGGATCAGCCGCTGCTGTTTGGAAGCCTGCGGGGGCTGCGGGGGCTATTTGAGGCCCTTTGCTAAGTGAAGTTCTTGTGCACCTCAGGACCCTGGAGAGGACCCCTCAGTAAAGCAACCTCCATCTTAGACCCCAGAACCATAAGAGGGATAAATCTGCATGCTTTGTAAGCAACCTGGTGTGTAGTATTGTTATAGCAATGAAAATGGACCAAGACCTGTCCCTTACCCCCCTTACACATGGTGAATACTCTTCTGTGAAACCTTACTCTCAAATTCTATTCAAGTGTCCCTCATTGGCAGCCTGTTCTACACACGCTTCCAATTGGAAACCAAGGAATTAAGCTCTAACCCTGCCCCAAACTGTCACTGCCCCCTTCCCTGATTTTTCTTAACCTTTGATTTTGAAAGCAGGCTTCCTAGGTTTATAGTCATACAACCCACATCCCTATTTTAACCAAATGACCTTGGACAAGGAGCTGGGTCTTTATCTATAAAATGTGGATGGCAGGAACCTCTTTCTGAATGTGAGAACTCAGCGAGATGCAAGGCTTTTATGGGACACAGGGTCTGGCCCATAATGGGTGCTAGGGAAATGCATTTTCACCCAAGCCCAAGTGCTATCCCAACCCAAATGCCTTCCCAGCCCCCAGGATTCCCTGAACAGCCTCTGGTGTGCACAGCCTCTGGTGTGCACTGGCTTGCTCTCCTGGCCATGTCCCTGCCAACTTCACTCTATGTTGATCTGAACATGAGGTTAGGGCTGGGGTGGTGGCTGACTGGGGCATGAAGTTCTTCTCCATCCGAGGGCAGCTGCCTCCAAGCTAGCACAGAAGAGCCCAGGATTCCCGCTCCCTCCTGGTAGGCTGGGCACAGCCACTCTCTGCAGATCCCTAGGAAGACTAGTGGCAACATGTCACATCGTTTGATTTTTTTTTTTTACCTGTTGGGTCTTCTGATTCCATAGAAGGGAAGCAGGATGGCAGACACCAGAAATGTTGGCTGGTGTGGAGACTACAGAGGGACACATGATGGGGTCGGTGAGTGGGACTGAGTCAGGGCAGGAAGCCTGAATGCCTGTGGTGGTCTGAATATAAAAATGGCCCCTAGGCTCATAGGGAGTACCACTATTAGGAGCTGTGGCCTTGCTGGTGTAGGTGTGACTTTGATGGAGAAGGTGTGTCACTAAGAAGGGGGCTCTGGGATCTCAGACACTCAAGCCAGTTCTCTTCCTGCTGCCTGCAGATCTGGATATAGAACTCTCAGCTCCTTCTCCAGCACCATGTCTGCCTGCAGGCCACCATGATGATAATGGACTAAACCTCTGAAACTGTAAGCCAGCCCCAATTATATGTTTTCCTTTATAAGAGTTGCCTTGGTCACGATGTCTCTTCACAGCAATAAATTCCCAGCTAAGACAGTGTCTCTGGCCTTTGCTGTAAAGTGACTAAATTCATGTGTGGCTTATCTTTGGGCGATTTGTGAGGAGTCCCTTTTGCAGTGGAGGAGAGCCAGCTGTGCAGGGCAAATGAGAATTCTAGCCAGGGATCTGCTTCAAGAGAAGTTCTGAACCCATTTCAGTCTTCAGACACTAAGGCAGAGGATTCAGACCTGCAAGTGTCTCAAGGGCCTTTGGAAATGACTTAGACTCTTAAAAAAATAATCATTCCTGAAGAAGCAGAGTCATTCTGCCCAAATGATTAATTTATATATTCATCTCCATTAGTTGGTAAATTGAGATAAAAATCTGAGTACATTTGAAAACCATTTGTAAGTCAGATTTTTCTCACTTTATAAGAATTCACAAGTGTGCTAGCAAGTGCCAGGAAATAGTAGCTGATCGGAAATTCGGAAATTAAATGAGTGATTAGACCAAAATCATTTCTGTAGCAAGTGCTTGGGCCTTGCACCCTCCTCAGCACTCCTTCATACCAGGTGATCTGACTAGACATATTTCTAGTCATCCCTGCTTTTGCAGAGATGCTTTCTTACATGATTATAAACATGTAAAGGCATGTTTTTAAACACCTATAGGAGAGAGCAAAACTCAGTTTTTCCTTAGAGATAAGATAGATGGATAGATGATAGACAGACAGACAGACAGACAGACAGATAGATAGATAGATAGATAGATAGATATTGATAGGTACTCACCAGAGACAGACAGAGAAGCCAACTACAGAGTTTGATTGAAACTAAAAATTTATTGGTCACCACTGCAGGGACAAGGACATCTGAAGTAGGTTTTCAAAGAACACCCCATTAAAAGCATAAGACTGAAATCTTAGGAGGATTTGCACTGGATGTAGTGGCACAAAACTGACAATCAACACCCAAGTATTCAGGAGGCTGAGGCAAGGGGATTGCCTGGGTTCACAGCGCAGCTCAGGCCACAGTAGACCCTATCTCAGAAGTTCAAAAAGAGGACTGGGAGATGGCTCAGCACCTACATGAAAACAGCTGAGTATGCCCACACATACCTGGAGCCCCAACATGAGGGGAGAGGATGTGGAGACAAGCAGATCCCATGGACTTACTGACCCCCAGCCCAGCCAAAATAGTGAGCTTCAGGCTCAGAGGGAAATCCCATGCCAAAATAAGGAAGACACTTGAGCTCAATGTCAACATGGTCACTACAAGTGCCTGCAAGGACAAGCACACATACACGCCCCAATCCCCTCACATACACACCACAACCCCCACTCCAACATCCCCCCCACACACACACACACACAAACTTGTCACTTCTGATTTTTCCAATTCTACATCCCCAACTGCAACTTCAGGATATTAACCAGACATTTTTCAAACACACATGTATTTATTCTTTTTTTTTTTTTTCATTTAAAGTGTATCTTCCCCCCCCCAACATCTCTCCCTTTTAGTCAAATAAAAGGCTCTTTTCTTTGAAACAATAAATACAATACAGAACAGTAAGAACAATTAGGCAACAATTATGAAAATTATAAGGTATAACATGCATTCCCAATCTCCAATCCATATGTGTTTGGCAACTAATAATAATATTCTATTATCTATCTCAATGAGTTTAAAGTTCTATACCTAACTCAGTTTCCATCCTAACTTGTATTACCAAGTCCTTCATAATTCCTACTTTACTCTTAATGTCTGTCAGAGATACTGGACCAAAAGGCTGAAGATAGATGCTCCAATGTTATAGAAATTGAGGACTGTCCAGGCAGCCAGTGTCTGTCATTTCTCAGTTTTGGAAGCTGTTTGCTCTGCACTTCCTGTATAATCAGATACATTTATCCTTCTTAGGTCTCTGATGTGGTGGAGAAGTAAATAGTTATAGTATGACTGTTAAGTTTTGAGTTGTTTAGGAATTAAAGGGATGGTCTAGGTCTAAGAAGATGTATTTGTCCATTTTTACTGTTGTTGCTGCTGCAGTAAAATATCTGAAGCAGGATAACTTACAAAGAAAAAGGGGTTTCTTTAGCTCACAGTGCAGTTCTTAGAACTATGGTCTCAACAGCACTCTGTCCATTTTAGCAACTAAAGGGACACCAAGCTTTCCTTATGCCGAATGTTGTTGCCGAATGCCAAGCTGAACTGCCTACTATTTCCTAAATAGACCTAACTTCTACCACAGCCAGCTACTGAGCCATGTTGACCAGGACTCCCTTCTCCCTCTGTGGATCAACACCCTGCTCTCCATCCCACAGGAGAGAGCCTCTGGGGTCAGGACCGCTCTTACAACTGCTCACTCTTCTGAAAACTAACACAGGGTCTCAGCATAATTATCATAATCCCTTCTGAGAGGGGAGTCCCCAGTGACCCAGTGACTTTCAGTTAGGCTCTGACTCCTTAAAACATTTTAAGATTTATTTTTATTTTTAAATAGGTGTATATGTGGTCGAGGTGGGTCTGTAAGTGCAGGCGCCCTCAAGTCCAGAAGAGGACTTCACATCCCCTGGAGCTCGAATTACAGGAAGTTGCCAGCTGCTCAGAACTGGTGTGAGAATTGAATTTGGTTGTCAGCAATCTCTCTCTCTCTCTCTCTCTCTCTCTCTCTCTCTCTCTCTCTCCCCATTTCTCGAGACAGGGTTTCTCTGTGTAACAGAGCCTTGGCTGTCCTGGGCTCACTTTGTAGACCAGGTTGGCCTCAAACTCACAGAGATGCACCTGCCTATGCCTCCCCAGTGCTGGGATTATAAGCGGGCGCCACCATGCCCAGCGGCATCATCTCTTAAACTCTAATATTTCCCAACACTAGGACTCTGAGGACTCAGCTTCCAACACTTGACCCTCAGTGAACAAACACAAGTCGTATATAAACCTTGGCTCCATGCCTTTCAAATGCCAGAGCTGGACTGTTCTGGGGTAGGAGTTCATCGTTGTCAGACTATAACTGGAAAAGCCCTCCTTGTCTCCCACGGTGTTGATCCAGGTGGGTTGTCTGCCTCCTTTTCTGCATGGGAACAGACCCTGGCAACATAGCTGTTAGCTATTAAGCCATTTTTGCACACACACTTCCCAAGGTGGTTATTAATCTGACTGAAAGCCCAGCTTCCTATGGCTGTTTAAGAAGTGACTATAGGAGTGACTAAGGATACAGATACCTCGGCTTGTCATAGAAGTGAGAAAGTCAGCATGTGAAGGGAAAGTGTGCTTTGCAGTGAGGGGAAGCTGAACATTCTGGGGCTGAGAGCCAGGACACTAAGAGGAAGCCATCTGTCTGTGTCTTAGAGAGGCATGGGGCCTGAATTATGTGTTGGGAGAAGATTCTTAAAGCTCCTGGACAGAAGTGGAGCAGAAAGTGTCTTGCTTTATGTGTTACTAATACCACCACTTGTCTTCCACCCCTGGGGGAGCTCAGCCCCTCTGGGAGCCCAAGGCTTGCAGTTGGCACACCTGGACACCTGAGGGCTAGATCTGAGCTGAGTATCCAGCACCAGAGGGGGATAATAGACTACTGAAGGAGAGACGGAAACAGAGCATGGAGTTGTCATACATGATTCTGATGTATGTGATGACTGAGGGGGCATTGCCACTGTACCCCTTACTGGGATAGCCAGTGGCCACCATTAAAAGGACAGGAGTTCAGTAGACAGGCACCCCCAAATCTTCTTCAGATTTGGGTCCGCCATAAAGAACATTCTTGATACCTAGCTTGGAACTGGCTGATGACCATTTACTCTCAGAAATAGGGCTTGAGTGTTGGTCACCATTTGAGATGACATACGTACTCAGATGTGAACTAGACAAAGTCCAATGTAGTGTCTAAGTTCTTTTTGTTAGCAGCTCATGACCTAACTTGCTAAGTCAGGCCAAAACAATTTGGGAGACTTAAAGGAAAAGGAGTGTGACATTGGCTCATTTGTGTTTCTTTTCAAATCCATGTGTTGAAAGTCCTAACCCCAAATACCTCAGAATGCGACCATATGTCCACAGAAGGACTTTAAAAGATTGTGACATTCAAGAGAGGCCTTCACGATAGATCCTTGATCCAGCGTGACTCTTGTTAAGAGAAAATCAGGGCAGAGATGTGGAGAGGAAACATATGAAGCCAAGGTGGTTGAATCAAAACATTCCCTCCTGGGTCAAAGAAAGAGGGGCTCATGAGACTCCTAGGATGTAAGTGAGACTTACAAGGCACAGAAGCTCCTGAAACTTTCAAGATTGAGGAGGCCCCTCCTCAGAGTTATGTAAATCCTAATCATTGCTGGGGATAGGAGACTCTCCATTCAGCTAAGTTGCCTGAAAGTCAGCCAGGGAGCTCCAGGGATGCAGTTTTCGTAGACCCAAGCCCTGTAAGTAAGACCCATGGTCCTGTAAGTAGCCCAGCAAACTCCATTCTCCAAGCTGACCTTGGATGGAATCTGTTGTTAATTTGTCTCCTTTCTGGGCATGAGGACAGGCATTTGTTCATATTTCATGGTCACAGCACCATGAGAAACAGTCCTCCCTACCTCAGGGACTTTCTGTTGTCTGCATCGCCCAGGCTGTGTGTACTTGCTACGGCCACCCAAGCAAACAGTTCTAGACTATGATTTCCAGCTCCGAGGAGACCATCGCTGAGACCCATCTACACAGACAAAAGCTGTGAGGAGACACAAAGGCCAGGGGCTGGCTTAACCATGCCAAGTACTAGCATGGATGGGTGTGTCTTATTACTCCAATACCATTCTTTTTTCTTTTTCTTTCTTTTTGAGACATGGTCTTACTATGTATACCAGGTAGGCCTCAATCTCAAAGAGATCTGATGGGATTAAATGCATGTATCACCATGCCTGATCAGTTTCTTTTGTTTGTTTATTTGTTCCTCTTTAAATAGAATATAAGTGCCTCCTTGTTCAGAATTTCATCTTGGAGGCTATTGGCTGCTATGCACTTGGGTCTACAAAAGTCCTGTCCAAATCTGCCTCCCCAGCCCAAAGATACAGTGCTACAGGTGGACCTGAGCCAGCCTGACTGGCCAGCAGTTCTGAGACCTGTGGGCATCTTCAGTGAGGAAAGGATGTGGGTTTGTGTCACCCCCACTGTCAGCTCTAGACAAAACAGATGGAATCAAGTATCATTTCAGATTCTGCCAAACAGACTGCATTCACAATCAAGCCCTATGGGCATTGTGTAACCTGTGCCCCTGGCTCAGGAGGGGGCCATTTGGTCCTCAGGCCCCTGGCAGTCACCAAATGAGGCCACCTCTGCCCAATTCTCAAGACCAGAATGACAACCCTCTAGGGGACCAGGTTTCAAGGTCCTCTGTGGAGTCACAGGCCTGCACAGAGCCCAGCACAAAGGAGCTCCAGGCTCCTGGGAAGCCATTACACAGGAGGGCTATCTCCTCCCTGAAGGGACCGAAGTTTCTCATTTTCTGACACTTCCTTCTCCCAACCCAGGCAGGTCTCAATATATAGGCCAGCAGGCCTGAAACTCAGAATCCTCCTCCCTCTGACTCTGCCTCCAAGTGCTGTGACCACATTCTATCTCTCTTCTGTACTTTGCTGATCAAGCATTTGGAGACCAGCCCATGTCCCCTGTCTTCTACCACCCCACCTCCAGGGACCACATACCATAGGGACCATCTTGAATCCCTAGGTGCCTTGAATCTTTCAAACACTCCATCCCTAAGGTTCCTTGGTGTCCCTATCCTGCCCCATCCTTCCTTCAAGGCTGGACCTGGCTCAGCCTGTTGAGGGCTACGGCAGTCTGGGGCTTTTCTTGAGGCCCTGAATGTGGAGAAGGGTGGAGAAGGAACTAAGACCAGGCATATGCTTGGTAAGGACAGTAATGGCCTGGGCCCAAGGCCCTGGGGAGCTGTGGCCATTGGATCCTGAGAACCCTATTCTTCCCACCCTAAGGTGCTATGGTCATTGGTCCCAAGGCTGCTGTGTGCTTGGCCTCTATAACCTTGAGAAGCTTCTTGCTGACTTTGTCCATTGTATAATAGTTTTTGCTAACACCAACCCATTTTTTTTCTTTCAGGGAAAATATGTGTGAGATGCTGCATTTCTTAATAAACTTGCTTGTATGAGCCACCACCTTCTGTAAGACCTCCTGATGCTGAGTATTTCTTTCTTCTCATCCCCTGGCCACCTCTCTCCCAGGAACCTGTCACTGAGGAATGGCCCACTGATCCAGATCACAGCTCTCTTTTCCTCTCTTCTGCTTCCTCAAGGCCCTTGTGGACCTGTGTGGGTGATGTGCCTCCTCTAGCTAGAAATTTTGTCTCTTCATACAATCATTTGCTTTGCTATCTTAGTGTTCCTGATGAAAGTTAACCCTGGCTATATTCCTAAAACGTTTCCTGAAGCAGTCCTTCAGAGAGGAGCCCATTTTGGAAGGGAAGGGAGAAGATGGAGTGGCCTGGTTCAGCCAGACACCATGTCTATGGGCATACTGTCAAAGGGATCTCCAATAGGTAGAGCTTCTGAGAGTCCCAGTGATTCAGGGCTGGAGGAAGAGAGGAAGTTAGCCATTTTTCTGAAAGGTCTAAGTATAGTTGAGGACCATGGTGTACTGAAGGCTATCCCCCACAGAGATGTGGGTATATCCTGACTCCTGAATTCCATGATTGTGATCTTTAGAAAAGCGGTAATCAACAG
This sequence comes from Lophiomys imhausi, assembly GCA_907164525.1. Lineage (NCBI taxonomy): Eukaryota > Metazoa > Chordata > Mammalia > Rodentia > Muridae > Lophiomys > Lophiomys imhausi. The sequence goes on along the minus strand of CAJQZJ010034157.1, from coordinate 1,557,016 downwards.
AGTCCATGTCAGAGACAGCACCTGCTGTCTCTGCTGTCCAATTGCTAGGGGGCCCACATAAAGACCAAACTGTCCCTCAGCTCCATGAGTGTAGGAGGCCAGGGTTCAGTTCATGCGTGCTCTTTGGTTGGTGATTCAATCTCTGTGAGCCTTCATGAGCCTGGGTTAGTTGCCTCTATTGGTCTTGTTGTGTAGTTCTCCCCTTCTAGTGCCTGCCTACAGTTGGCTACCTTTCCTCTAGCTGGGTTGCATTGACTGGCTTCAGTGGAAAAGGATGCAGTTAGTTCTGATGTGACATGAATTACTGGGGCAGGTTGTTAGACTGAGTCCCTTCTCTGAGAAGGGGAAGAGGGGAAGGGGGAAGAGGGTGGGAGGGTAGGAGGAAGGTGTGAACAGGATGTTAAAATGAATAAATAGTTAATGAAAAAAATAAAAGGGGAATCAAGAGATGAGGGCCAGAGAGATGACTCAGTGGGTAATGGCTCTTGCCACCAAGTCTGATGGCCTGATTCTATCTGCACGATCCACCTGATAGAACTGACTCATGTTTGATGTACACACACACACACACACACACACACCAAAAATAATTTTAAAGGGTGATACGATCATTCTGCTATCCAGATAGGTCCTAACCTCTGTGGCAAGGGAAAATAAAGGGCCAAATGAACATGGAGGCTGAGGTGGGACACCCAGGTCACCTGGAGCTGCCAGCAGGACACAAGTGTCCTCGCCCTCCATCACAGGGAGCCAATAGCTTGATTTTGAACATGGGCCTCAAATAGTGTAAGGATAAATCCCTCTTATTTCCAACGGGCCTGTTGAAGTCTTAATTTGTTGCAGCAGCCATAGAAAACCAGTGGGTCCAGGAGACAATCAGGCATGGCAGCCTTTCCACTCTGCTGATAGTGTGTTCCCCCACCAGTAATGACTGAAATCCAGTTTCTTGTCAATTGTTAACTCCAGGTTCGTAATTTCTGTTACTGTAACAAAATACCCCAAGATTATCCTTTAGAGGAGGACCAACTAGAGAGGAGGTTTGCTTTGTTTCTGGTTCTGGACAGTGGTGTTCTGGCAGGGGTCTCTTGGGTGTGTCACAGAATGGTGAAGCAGAGGAGAGGCACATGTTGTAGCCTCATTTCATGGCAATCCCAGCACCCGGATAGCCGATGCTAAAGGATCATGAGGGCATGACAAACTCGTGCTATGATGTACCTAGACCCTCTGACAAAACTAACACAAGAAATGACAATTACCCCAGTATTCCAAGGACTAACTCTATGAATCCAGTGGTTCTCTCAACTCGACACAATCAAGCATCGTCTGGGAAACGTCTCCTCTAGGGATGATCTAGCTCAAGTTTGTCTGTGGAGGGCTGTCTTGATTACCTTAACTGACATGACAAAAACAGCCCAAAAGTGGTGGCACCATCCCTGGGCTTGGGTGGTGGACTACATAAAAAAGGAGAAAAGGAGCTGAGTAAGTACGCACATGGCCACTTTCTGCTTTGACTGTGGATGTGACCAACTGCTTCAGATTCCTGTCACCTTGATGTCCTCCCTCCTAAATATGCCATCACCACACTGGAATGTAGCTCCAGCATCTAAGCTTTCCTGATATCACATGTTTGAACCATCTAGAAAGCAGAACAAAGCAGAGTTTTTAAAAAACAAACTTTTAAAATGAACTTGCTGGACCTGGTGAGATACACATCGGAGGCAGGGGCATGAAAGTATGTAATTGGTTTGCAGCTGTTAATATTTAACCAGACATTATAAATGAGCACACAGGCACCACATTGATCTTAACATGCCTAGGCCTGAATTGTGCAATCCTAGCCCATCTAAGCTAGCTCTTAAGTCTATTACCCAAATATGACCCCATATATACATACGTCCGCTTGGACTGCCATTCTCCACGATATGCCTATGTTCCAGGCCACGTGGAATGAGGCTCTATTTTCTAACCCATGGTGTGTGCCTCCTTCTTCCTGCTCCTACTGGCTGGAATGCATTAATTCTCTGTCTAAAGTGCAGGCTTCCTGTTGTAATCCCAGGAAGTCCCACCTTTCTCTGTCTTTGCCCAATCTCAGGCCTAAGCATTTTATTTAACCAATCAGAGTCAATGTAAGAAACAGACAGCAAGCAGGACCAATTAACATTTAGAATGCTTAACACTACCCCAACAAAAGTAAGTTCAAGGCTAGACAGGTCTACATATTGAGTCAATCCAGACATACAAAGAGATTATGTGTCAAAAAATAAGACAACAGCTCTCAGGGTCCTGTTTTTTTGGTTTGAAAACAAAAGTGCACTATACACTGGCTTCCATCACTGTCATTCTGTTTCAGACTCTGGATCTCCCTACAGACATACCTAGAAATCATCGAGCTGGCTGGCCACTGCAATCCTGCCAGCCAGGCCTTAGCTTTCCTGTGGTGATGGCTCCGTGTGCAGTATGAACAAGCAGGCGTCGGAAGCTACGCTCCGAGGGATCTGACCCTGTGGCTTTCTCGAACATGAGTCATCCAGTCTCAGGTCTCCAAGACATTTTCCAAAATTAGTATGCATGAAGCACCTTGTGTCATTCCTGACCAAGTCTGTGCATGTCTGTAGCAGTCCTCCAGGCCAGGGGTTGGTGGCCCACAGTGGTGGCTCAGCATTCTACCAGAGTTACATCCCCAAACAAAACTGCTGTTTCTTTCTCTTATTCTACCCCAGCCTCACTCCAACTCTATTTCTTGAGTCAGTTCTTGGTAAGTTATAGTTTTTAAATTATACACATTTCATCCAGATTAGAAAACTTTGTATGGATGTGAATGCTCTAGTCACAGAAAGCCCAACTTCCAGGATGAATCTCAGCACTGGGGAGTCAAGTATCTGTGCTTTCTTGTTCTAGGCAGGAAAGGGCTAGAGCCCTAAAGCTTCCCACCCCACTTCCTTCCCTTCACTGTCCAGATCGTGAGGGTACCACCATACAGCCTTCCACAGCACCCTGAGAAGCAGAAGACGAGTGGGCCCTGGGGTCACCTGCCATGCTACAGTCCACTGAGAAAAATAAGCCACACAGAAGCAGTTAATGACAAGCTGTATTTGACGCCAAGGGTTTCAAAACACTGTTTTGACATTAAATGTATTCTCTGTATTGACGCTCTAGCCTTCAGGGCTTTCTCTTCAAGGCTTCCTATATTTTGTTTTTCGAAGGGTAGAAGTCAGAAAGTCCTATCATGCCATTCTTTTTAGATTCTCTGGATGGGAAACAGATAGAGACACTATTAAAAACACAATCTGCTGGGCGTGGGGGCGTATGCCTTTAATCCCAGCACTCTGGAGGCAGACGCAGGTGGATCTCAGTGAGTTCCAGGCCAGCCTAGCCTACAAAGGATTCTGGACACCCAGGACTCTGTTACACTGAGATGCCCTGTCACGAAAAACAAACAAAACAAAAACCAAAACCCTACAATTTATTTTTTACAGGATTCCATTTAATAAGGTTACCTCAGGCACTGAATATCCATGGTGTTTTACCACAGACCCCTGCCGATGAGCACCATTTCTGAGCAGAACAGCTCAATTTTCTTGTACAGCAATGGATGTTTATTTCTACTAAAACATCCCTGTTGCACCTTTAATCCCAGCACTCAGGAGGCAGAAGCAAGCTGATCCTCCTAGTTCAAGGCCAGCCTGGCCTACAGAGAGAGTTCCTAGACAGCCAGAGCTACACAGAGAAACCTTGTCTGGGAAAAAAACAAACAAACAAAAAGAAAACCAAAGAAAAAAATCATCCCTGCTGGGGAGCCACATTTATGTCAGGAAGTGAACACACTGCACCGTGGTTCTCGGTTCTCGGTTCTCATGACAAGCAAGCGAGCGACCACTCACTCCAGCCACAGTGCCCTTTGTTGCCCATCCCCACCCATCTCTGTGGAACACAGGCCAGAGGGAGCCAGGACTGCAGAGCCCCCATGGCTCTCTGTGCCTCAACAGCTAACACAAATCATGCACAGCATCATGGTGGCATAGCTATCAAGGGCATCAAATGTCAGGACGGTATAGCTATCAGGAGCATCAAATGTCAGGACTGTATAGCTATCAAGGGCATCAAATGTTGGGACCAAGCAGGCAGCTTGGATGAGTTGTGCGCGGTGGGTAGGTGGGTTCCTAATAGGCAGGCATGTAGGCAACAGCACCCTCTGTAGGAAAGGAACCTAACTAACAAGTTGATAAGGGAGGAATGGGAGATGTGGAAGCTCCTGGGTGCTCACCATAAGCCATGCTGCCCAGTATCGGTTCATTCTAAGCACCCAAAGAGCCCCAGCTGGGAGATCTATGGCTGGGATAACCAGGTGACTTGGGCAGAAGGGTCCATAAGGCTACCTTGAACCACTGGAGTTGAGGCTTTCCAAGGTGGGTGTAAATGAAGACCTAGTAGTATAAGCTAAGATCTCCCAGTTGGCCATTTCGTACCCTTCTCTTCAGCCACTCCCCTTAGAGTACTAACCTATCCATATCTTTGCGCTCTGCCCACCTCCCCATCTTTGCCCTGACCAAGCCACATGTGGCAAGAGACTATGCATTTTTCTCCTAGTCACCACTGTAGTCTGGCTTCTGTCAACACTCTCCTCTGCAGCTATAACTGGCTTTGCTATCAAGTCACCTCTCCTACACTCCCCCACAGCCGTGCCATGGAGTCACACTCCCTGGGGTAATCCCGAGTGTTAGGAAAGTCCTAAAGAACTTATGGGATCCCCACACAGAGGCCACAATCTTCTCAGAGCAAGATGGCAGCGCTTCACATCCATAGAGCACAGGACTGCAAGCATATCCGATGTGGGTGTCTCAGGCCACTTACTGTAGAGAGTGGACACCAGCCCAAGACAGCCCCTGAGCAACTTCGAGCACTCTTCATATCAGTGCCAACAGCATAAGCATGTGTAAGTGCCATGTGCCCATTCCTCAGATCAAGAGCCATGTGGGTAACACAGCATCCTGAGCTGCAGTCAGGCTGCCCGCTGGTGGCGGTTGGCCTTTGTGTTCCATGTGCTGCTAATGTTAATTTCATATATGCTGCTTTCTAGCCAGCTATGGTTTAAAACTCTCTGGCAGCACATGCTAGAATGGAGCGCTTCCTAGGACAGGGCACATTTTCTCCAGCTAAAGTCAAGGAGGAAGTCCCATCCTGGCTAGCACTGAGAGGACAGGCTAAGGGGCTGTGGCTCTTTTGCTGATGATCTCTAACTGGCAGCTCCCCTGCAACACCGTTGGGATCAAGGCAAGCATCTTTGCCTTTCCCCAGGGACAAGTTCTCAGCAAAGATAGGAGGAAGGAGATTCTCCAATGGTCAACACACTAGAAACCCACACAGTGTGGCACTTACACCTTCTCTCTTAAACTGGCAAGATAGGCATCCGTCTCTGAGGTCGTGAGTTCTAGGTCCAGTGAAGACAAATACTGGTAGATGTAGGCAAAAGTATCAAAGGGAATCTGCGCAGGCCCACCATCCGGATCAGCAGTGAGGATCTCACAAAGGTTCTTCATGGCGGTGTTCAGTGACTAGGCAGGCAACGGGACAAGGATGGGACACAGTCAGTCTTGGGGTCACAGAGATTTCAAGCCAACACCAGTGAAACACAAGTGTGCTCTGTAGACATTCTGAAGAGTGTGTTCTCCTTAGAGTAGATCCCAGTGGATCCAGAGATCCAACAATATAAAGCAAAAAGGAAGGACACAACAGAGCAGACACAGGGAATTCTACAAAGCAGGAATGACTGCCACAGACAAGGTCACTGTGTCACCTTTAACCATCAGCTTCCCCCATGTGGTTCTGGGTTTGGAGTCTAGGCCATTTAACCATGAACTCTAATCAGTGCAACCCCACCAGGTCCAGAAACATCCTCTGCACCATGCGAAGGGACACAGGGAACTAGTGCCCATCAGAGTTGCCCCTGCAGAGGGCACAACAGTCAGGACAAATGGCCCTTTTACGTCTGCCAGTGCCCCAGCTGTCCAGTCTCCAACCTCACTCACACAGAAGGCTTCAGGCGCCTCCTCTCTCAGCTCCAGGAAAATCCAGCCCTCCTCCTCTATGACCTGTGAACCTCTCTCAGACCTGCCTACTGCTTGGCTCCCCAAGATAGATAAGGGTCTATTTTATCTGCTTTTAACTCTACCTGCAATCTAGCCGCCACCCTCAGGGTGCCCTTGACCTCCATGCATAAGTTTCCAGAGCAACTGGCCTTTCATGGAGGCCTGTGAAAGAGTAGTTGAGGGACCTTGGTCTGTCTTATGACACCAAGGTTGCCAAGAAGCACTGAATAGCCTCCAACACTTCCAACTTGCTCAATTAATCCTTGATGAAAAGGAAAAACAAAGCATTGTGGAACAAAAGCCCATAATAGATTTCTACCTTAAAAATATACAGGACTCAGTTTTCTTTTCCTTCTTCTGTACCGAGGCAGCTTGCTATCTTAGCTAGGGTTTGCTTTGTCTTACATTTCCAAATGAGGAAAGTCAGGGCAGGAGCTTAAACATTCCTCCAGGAGGCAGGCCCTGATGCAAACTCATGGAGAAGGGCTACTTAGAGGCCCGCTCCCCATGGCTTGATCAGTTTGCATTCTTATAGCATGTGGGAGCTGCAAGTCCAGGTTTGGCACTGCCCACAATGAGCTGGCCCTCCCACATCACACATTAATCAAGAAAATGCACCACAGGCCAATCTAGTGAGGGCTTTTTCTCAATTGAGGCTCCCATTCCAAATTGGCTGTAGCTGTGTTACGCTGATGCGAAACTAGCCGGCACAAGCCAGAAGCGTGAGGGTCTATCTTATCTGTCTTTTGCTGCTAACAGGGAGACATCCCAGGGAGCAGACTTGAAGCTGCTCAGGATGATGTGCCGGCTATTCTCAATTGTCACTTGATTTTGTAGGAATTAACTACGGCCTAAGCACTGGGACACCTGTGAGGGAGGTTTTTTCTTAATTAAATCATTTGAAGTGGGAATACTGGCTTTTAATCCTGATCTTTTGAGGTGGGAAGATCCATCTTTAATCTGGATTTTTCTTTCTTTTTTTTTTTTTTTTGGTTTTTTGAGATAGGGTTTTTCTGTGTATCCCTGGCTATCCTGAAACTCACTTTGTAGACTAGGCTGGCCTTGAACTTACAGAGATCCACCTGCCTCTGCCTCCTGAGTGCTGGAATTAAAGGCATGCGCCACCACACCTGGCACTTCCGCCAGTGCTCTTAACCAATGAGCCTTCTCTCCAGCCCCTAATCCCGATCTTTTGAGGTGGGAAGATCCACCTTTAATCTGGACCACCTTCAGCTAGAAGCCTATGCAAGGCCATGGGAGGAGGAGGCTGGGTCTCTGCCTGCTTGTTCCCCTTCAAGCTAGCAAGTCTTTTCCTTCACTGGCATTACAGACTACATCTTTGGAATTCTAGAGTACACTGAAGACCAGCTGAGACATGCAGCCATTTGGACTGAACAACTACAGGATTCGTGAACTTTCCATTGGCAGACAGCCATTGTTGTTCTGTTCCTTCAGAGACCCTCAGTTAGTTTGACTCTAATGGCTCCTAAGAGGAGCTTGAGAGAACAGGGGAGTACGCTCAGTGGAATCCAACAAATGCAGAGCTCAGAACAGTCTAAGTGCCAGCTCCACAGCCTCCAAGGGGACACGACAAGAGCAGGCAGTAAGCCACCAATCCCCACTTTTTGTGTGGCACTTCACACTCAGCTGGCGGTGCCATTTTAGGAGCTTGTGGGACTTTTAGGAGATGGACTGATCTAGAGGAGGTGGGTTTCTGAGAGGGCTCAATTTGAGCCTGAAGTCTCAGCTTCCTGATTCTAGGATGTGAGAGCACTTTTCACCCACCTTCCTTCCACCATGGAGCCGACCCTGGAACCATCGTGCCTTGCCTACCACGGTGGAGCAGCATCTCAAGCCATGAGCCAGCATCTGTGTCTGCTCTCTTTACTTGCTTCTTGACAGGCACTGGTATAGCAATAACAGCATCAAATACCAGATCACTTCTCCATTTCTCCTCTTGGAATGTTAGTTTGAAAAAGCATAAAATGAGCTGGGTATGGTGGCTAACGTCTTTAATCCCAGCACATGCGAGGCAGAGGCAGATGGATCTCTGAGTTTGAGGCCAGCCTGGTCTACAGAGAGTTCCAGACAGCCAGGGCTACACAGAGAAACCTTGTCTTGGAAAAACAAACAAACAAAAAACAAAACAAATTGAAAAATGAAAAGTACTGCCTAGTGATCCGTGCTGTGTCCTTAAGAGCATGTCCAGGCCACAGTGGCACCTGCAACACAGGTTCCACAAGTAGGGCCTGCTCATGTAGCTGTGGTCCAGTGCACTAGTGACCATGTGATGTGGGGACTTGGGTACCTCCCTGGAAGCACAGCCCACACTGAAACGGAGCTCATTTTCCACACTGTGGGATGGGGCAGGGGCAGAGCAGACCCCATTTGGTCTACTGGAAGGAAAGAAAGACTCAGTGCTCCAAGCAGAACCTGACCCTGTGATTCTAGAGCCTGTATGGTACCTGGCCCTGTGATTCTAGAGCCGGTATGGTACCTGGCCCTGTGATTCTAGAGCCTGCATGGTACCTGGCCCTGTGATTCTAGAGCCTGTATGGTACCTGGCCCTGTGATTCTAGAGCCTGTATGGTACCTGGCCCTGTGATTCTAGAGCCTGTATGGTACTTGGCCCCTGAGAACAAACGGCAAGCAGCACAGTTAGTGCCAAAAGCAGACTTGGTAGGGGCATGCAGGAACCGTCTGAGACTCATGTGCTTTTGGGTGTAAATTTGTTTTCTATCAACAAAGTAGCACAGAAGGAAACAGGAATTTGTTGTTCTGATGTAGTCATGGCACAAGACCAAGCTTTGTCCTTTACAAAATGGCACCACCTAGTGTCGCTCACTGTACATGGTTTAGACTTATTTTCATGACTGGGTGGAGATAAAATCATGAATTATCCTGTTTTTCCTCATTGTTAAAATGAAATTTTCATGCTTACTTTTAGAGGCAAACCCCAAATGTTAGATATTAATTCCATGCTATGAAATGAGCTAATTTCAGATTAATACTAGATCACTTCTTCATTAATAATGAAGCTAAGTTCCTAATGAGCACAGTGGTACAGCTTCTGTAATAATCACATTTGCCTGGTCTGTCTCAGGAACACCACCGCACTAGGCAGCCCAGCCCTTGTGAGGACACTAGCTTTGTCAGTGTCCGGGCCTCAGCACAATGAGCCCAAAGCTGACCACGTACTCAAGCACTGCTGGGCATGCGGCCACCAGCCCGACACCAGCCCTCTCTGAAGGGACAGGACTTTCTCTGCTGCAGCCCAAGCTGCAGGGTGTTCTAGTCATTCATGGGCCAACTGGCGAGTTGCACACACTACAGCAGACAAAGGCGCCCAGCGACGCCCCTGGGAATGCAGACAGTCCGGGAGATGCCTGGACCCATCATAAAGTGAAAACCAACTTAGATGGTGTGCTTCCTGGGGCGGCGTATGTGGAAGAAGGTAGTGAAGGCAAAGGAGCAGAAAGCGGAGAGCTGGTGGGCAGGAAGGCCTGCAGGGAAGGGCACATGCAGCCGGGACTTCACTGTCAATGGCTTAGTGCCCATGCTTGGCAGTTCTGTGCATAGTAACTTGTCACAAAGTAAAACTGAATAGGAAACTCGCACATAGTCCAAAGTTAGAGGAAGGAGGAAACAGGAGCGAGAGCTCGGTGGCTAAGAGCATGCATGTACTGCCATTCCAGAGGAGCTGAGTTAGAGACATAAAATTCCCTCTTAAGAGGCTAACAAGGGACCCAGCACCCTATTCTGGCCCCTGCAGGCGCTTCATTCACGTTTACAATCCCCAACCCCTTCCCCGACACAATTTAAAAATTAAGAATTACATAAAAACCCTTTATTTTAAAAAGATGAGTGGGACATTAAGGACTACGAATTGTGTACAGTTATGTATTCAGGATTGTAAAGATTGAATGAGCAATACAAAGTGCTTACCCAGACTGCAAGGAGGGCTGCCTCTCCTTTTGAAACCCCCTCTCCTCACAACCAAGTCTCCCTTCACTTAACCACATGCTCATCAAACTCCAGCCTCCCTAGGAAGCGCCACCCACACCCTCCATTCCAGCTTCCACTGACCTCATGCCTAAGTCCCCAGGCTCACAAACACAGCTCGACTGAGGACCACCCAATCAATCACCCTGCTATGTTATTCCTAAATTATTGAACTTACATTGTAATGGCAGCAAAGCTACACTGTAGCTATAGTTATTAATACTGGATTGTAAGTATAGTGCAATGGAATTTTATCTTTCTTCCCATAGTTGAAAACTGTTACCAGCTCTCAAAAGTATATTGTTCAATAAAAGAACTCATTGGTTTATCTCCTTTGGAAACCTAAATATATTCCAAGTGTGTCCATGTGCTTCCTTCACTCTTAGTATCTTTTGAATTGAGGATTTTATCACATAATTGAAGTCTGGAGAAACAACATTGTCTCTGGGGAAAATTTTTTTTTCCAAGAAAAAGTTAATAAGGTAATCAAAGTGTTTTCTGCAGCTATTGAAATCCAGTCAGACATATAATTACACAGATTATGAAATAACAATTATAATATTAAGAAGCTATTTGTAGGTACATACCCCACCCAGTGAGCTACATCCAAGTGCTAAAAATTTTGTCCACTCTATCTTGTCGTCACACGGATCCAATTGCAGAATAGCTCTGAACTTTTCTACTGGCAGGCACAGATTTTTCCACTTCTTCTCAAGATCTGATAATTCCACGAATTGTTTGTGACTACACTGTTCATAAAACACAGTATGACACACTTGGTGTGAGTAGAAAAGGCCTGCGAAACGTATGCCAAGTAACCCTCACGTTTGCAGGACATGAGGACTGTACCGTTCGACTGTGGACGTGTCTACCCTGGTGATGACAGCTGGGAAGGAGCACAGGGGCAGGAAGGAGAGGCTAGATGGCTATTTGAACATTTAAAAAGAGAATAGGCTGGGGGATGGCTCCGTGGAAAAAGTGCTTGCCATTCAAACACCCACCTAAAAGTTGGGTGTGGTGGCACATACTTTAAAATCTAGGGTCCAATCCTCAGGGTTTGTTGGCCTGGAAAAATTGTGCTCTCTGTTTAGTGAAAGACCCTTCCAAGAAAAAATATGACTTGACTTCTGGCAAATATACACCATTACACACTTTGCACACACAAGTACAGGCAACTGAGCACACATACACACTAAAGTGGGGATTTAAAGGGAAAGGAGGGGGAGGCACAGGAAGAGGGAGAGGGGAGAGGGAAGAGGAGAGGGACAATGAAGAAAATACGGTCTACCCTGGCCTCCTAAAATGAGCATGCAGATGTGGAGTACATGTGTCATTCTGTGCAGACTATTTCCCAGTACAAAACTAACTTCAAAACTAGAGCAATGTCAACCTGTAATCCTAGCACTCAGAAAGTTGAGTTAGGAGGGTTACCTCAAGTTTGAAGATATCCTGTGCTATACACCAAGTTCCTGTCTTTCAAAAAACTATGAAATAAACTTGTGGTGGTTTGTTGATCTCTGGTTTACACACACACACACAACACACATTTACAAAATAAAATCTATACATGAAAAGCTCTTAGGGTTCTTTCCTAGAAACACAGTCAGATTTAAATGTGACAGGCAGGCCTGAGGACAAAGGGCAGCCATCCCAATGTGACAAGAGGCATTTTATGGTAGAAGAAGACAGGCAGTTAGGAGGCTCACCCACCTGCTTGTGCAGGACTTTCAGGAGTCCCTGGGTCAGGCCTGTGTCAGTCTTCTGTGTGGCAACAGGCATTTCAATTCTGTCCTTTACAGGAAGTGGGTCTCCTCTGGACAGGGCTGAAAAATACCTGGAATGAGAGAGCACCCTGAAAAGCATGAACACACAAGGCAACAACCACGGCAGACGTTGTCTCACAGCCCAGCCGATGTGGTGGGAGCTCTCAGAGCCAGCTGATTCACACGGAAGTCCTAGGACATCTGCTTCTCTGTGCATGCTGGTCTGTCTGCAAAGCAGGCATGCTGATTAGTATCGGACGGTCCCTACAAGCACCAAGTGACAGAGAACTCGGGGAGGAGCCACAGAACCTTGCTGAACCGTTTGTCTCATTTGCCTCAAGGTGCCCCTTCCCCCAAGAGCTTTGCAAATGTGAACAAAACACTGTGCTCTGCTTTTGTGTTACTTTGCTTTTAAAAAAAGATCTTTACTTTTAATTATATACATGTTTGTGGGTAGGTGCACATGAGTGCAGATGTCCTTGAGTTCAGAGGTGCCAGATGCCCTGGAGCTGGACCCACAGATGGCTGTGAGCTACGCGACATGGGTGCTAGGAATCTGGCTGAGAGCCTTTGGGAAAGCAAGCAAATACTGTGAACGTGACCCATTTGTGCAGCACCTCACACCCACGGCTGTGCATTTTCCATCAGCCGCTTTCTGAGTTAGCTGACATTAGGCACCTCTACATGTCCACTTGGAAGTGGCCTAGGCACACAAAGGTCATCTATTTTCCATCTTCAGTCATTCCTCTCTAAAACACTGAAAATGCTTAGGGTGGAGGCAAAGGAGGTGCAGAAATAGCTCAGAGAAACAACACCGCTCTCAACTCCCATCAGGGTTGGCCAGGGGGAGGTGTGCCAGGCAGGGTCTTGGGACACAGTCGTTAAGCAAAGATCTTGTAGCATTTTATTAGGAAAATGCACATGAAGTTAAGTACCAGGTAAGTATATGAGTCATCAGAAACTATCAAAATCTGTAACGTAGATGGATGTGCGTATCGGAAACTGAGTAAATCAAAAGAAATCCTCTCTCTCCTCAACCCTTAGGGTCAACTCTGCCTACAACTACTAAGACTTGTGTTCCTCTCTGTGACTCTTTAATGATCTGAGGAGCAGTGAGGATAGCCATGAGAGAAACAGATGCAAAGCTGTGGGACCTAAAGGTCGAGGCTTTTAAAGGTCAGGGCCCTATTTGCAATACTGTGGCTTAGCGGGATTCACACCTATTTCATAGTTGTTCCTCATCACCAGTCAAATGAATCACGAAGTTCTTGAGTAAGTCCTTCAAAATAACTGTCTCTGAAGTATTATCAAAAGTGCCCTGGTAGGGGCAGGGTCTTGAATGCAAATAAACTTTTATAGAAACTTAGTCTTCTCTAAATTTTTAAGTCTTCTCTAAGAAACTTGGTCTTCTCTAAATTTTTAAGTCTTCTCTAAGAACAATGGTTAAAACCAAGGGCCATAATATTGTAGAGAGGACACTGAGAAAACAGACAAAAGACAGATGCTAGGTTCACAGGTGACCCTGACCAAGTTAAACAAGATGTCCAGATCCCATCCCCGGGAAACTGTACTCAGTACTGTTCACAGTAAGTCTCTTTGCACAAGTAAGGACATTAGATGAGGAAACTATCCCGGACAAACCCCATGGTTCCTAAATGTGTCACAGGGCTCCATCCTCAGGAGACGAAGGGAGACAGAGAATCTATGATGGAAGGGCCATCAGAGCCAGGTTCTAACAGTTAAATCGTTTAAGGAAGCCGCTGGCTTCTCCCTAGAGTCATCCCAAATGCCTGTGACCTGCTTCAACTCCTCTGGGGCTTTTCATCTCCAGAGCTGTCTGTTGGTTTAAAGTCAAGTTGTTAAAACAGCCAAAAAGAAACGAATCCACTTTATCTATACACTTAAGAGAAAGTTAGCAAAATTTGGCTAAAAATATTCTCATGATTTAAAAATTGGCGCGAAGAGTTCTCTTGTAAATCCAAAAGAAAAAGAGTGGCAAGATCCCACCACACGGGAGGCAGAGGCAGACAGATCTCTGTGAGTCCGAGGCCAGCCTGGTCTACAAAGTGAGTCCAGGACAGCCAGAGATACACAAGAGAAACCCTGTCTCAAAAAACAAACAAAATTAATGATCTAGTCTTGGGGGGTTCGTGTTTTTGTTACTAGGGCGTGAAGGCTGGATGCCTGTAAGCTGTGCTGGCCAATTTTCGTGGATGACAGCCTTTGCATACCTCAACCTCGGGGCTTAAGGGCGGGGGCGTAAGCACGTTGTTCTGAGTGGTTTCATTCATAACCGTCCCTGTTAACTGATTTTTTTTTTCTTTTAAAACTCAGCGGTGCCACTTTTTGCCTGGCCGCTGGTGTGTCAGCTTTAGTCCACACCCACACTTAGGCGTCTGTACTCGGTAACCCGGTGAGGTTTCCGGGCCGGCCTTACCCCGCCGACCACTGCAGCACGTCTGCGGGCTGCGTGCGGATGGCAGCCTTGGTGAACTGCTTGAGGATGTCGGGCAGCTCCGGGGGGATGTGGATCTGCTGCGCGCAGAACATGGTGTCCGGCAGCGGCATCGCTCTGGGCAGGCAGGCCGCGGCGGCCAGGAACGATCCGGTGTCCTGCGGAGAGGGGAGGCAGGGTTCAGTGCACCGGGCGGCGGGGAGGGACGCGGCGAGCTCCGCTTCTTACCGGGTCCTCCGACCACTCCTGGAAACTGAGGCCCAACAGCCCTCCGAACCAAGAACGCGCGATTGTGGCGTGCGGTATCCAGGCAACCCGAGCTGCGCAGGCGCACAGCTTGGGCGCCCGGTGGACCGACGCCTGGTCCCTGGCCGGGTGAGCACCGAGTTACAGCGGAGGTGAGACCGCCACATAACAGCTTGTTTTCCTAAAACACGGAGGCTGAGCCAGTCTGGACCCCAGGAGGTCCCAAGCTGTCTTCTGATGAGACCAGGTTCTCAGCCTGGTGCCACCAGCTGTGGGCGAGGCTCCGTTTGGTCCTCACACCATATAAATAACGTTTCCAAACAAAACCATTTAAGTTGATAGAATGGGAAAACAAGGACCCTCAGACACTTTTGACAGAAGGGCTCATGTAACTAGGGACTACAGAATTTTCTGATGACAATATAATTTATTCTAAGGAAAAAATTAGTCTGGGTATAGAGAGTAAATAAAACGTCCATTATGTAATTTGGTAGGTTAACTTTCATTTAAACATAAATAATGGTCTCCATTCAAAGGAATGCCACACTATCAGGTAAAATCGACACAAAGCACACCCAGTTTCAACGACTTAGGCTGGGGCAGGGCTGGGGTTCATTTGAGCTGGGAGTTGGAGAACAGCCTGGGTAACATTTAGTGTTTCAAGAAGCAACAAGTCTGTATCCGCCCACACCAATACCACCACAAAAAAATTAGGCACATGACCGTAAAGATGAAAAGACTAAAACAATCCAGGTATGGAGGCGCCCGTTCTGTTCTTTTTATTCTTATAAGTTTCTCAGAGGTTTAAATTTGAGAATTTAACTTTTTTCTTCTTTTTTTACCTTTTAATTTTTTTTTATATACTTTATTTTTTTTTCTTCAAGTTACATCTCAGTCACAAACCTTTTTTCTTCTTAAATGAACTGTATTTTACTCTTGTATCTAAAAAAAATGTGTGCTTAGCATGTGACTGAAATTCAAAAAAAATTTTTTTTTCCTACAGAAGTTACCATTTTGGGCTTTACTTAGGAGTAGTTCATTTTGCCCTGAATTTGTACTTATCTGTGAGTTACCATCCCTCCCCACATCCCAGTCACACAGCCAGCAGCTCCAACCAGCCACTGCACACCCCACATCTGCAGACAAAGGCCACTGTATCTACGCTGCCAGCTAGCTTCTCCATCCTTACACAGTTCAGAGCTCAGTTCATGAAACCCTGTTGTCCGCACTCAGAGTGGACCTTCCACCCTACCTCCAGTGACAATCAAGAAAACGCCCCCACGAGCCCACAGCCCCCCTTGATCTGGGAAGTCCCTCATTAAAACTGTCTTCCAGGGCTGGAAATATGAATCGGTTTGCTTTTCATTTTGTAACCAAAGTTCAAATTCTTTATATTTTCTAGATATCCATGCATCTTTGTGAAGAATCCACTGTAAGGGGAGTTAGATTAATATAAATTAGATTTAGTGAATATCTAGGGGCTTCTAATATAGTCTGTTAATATGGGGCATTAAGATCAACTTGGCTGTGGGCAATTGACCGAGCAGCATATGGACTAAAAACAAGGTTTAAGGCCTGGCATTGTTTTCAGCTGCTAACAGCCTTATGAAGTGAGTGGAGCCCAGATTAGGCTGAAGTCAGGTGAAACAAGGAGAGACCCTATTTAAGGATGAAGTGGGTGGAGCCCGAGGGTTCCCATGCTAGAGAGTTCCCAAGCTAGAGGGATGCAAGGCAGCTTGTATCATCTGATGGAGAAAAAGCTGGTGAACTGAAAAGCTGATCTCAGAGCTGAAAAGTTACGGCCAGCTCTCCCTGAGGCAGAAAGAAGCTGGTGAGCAGAGAGGCCTCAGCAAAGCAGCAAATGGCCAAGGACTAAACCCTGTGAAACAGTTTTGCCTAGAGGGGTTTAAACAGTTCAAACAGTTGACTGACTGCAACTGTGACCAGCCTCAAAGACTGAGGCAGAGCAGCTAATAAAACTGAATAAGTTGGCTTACAGACAGCTGAGGCCAGAGAGAAGAAAGACTCAAGCCTCAAAGTGAAGCTGCCATAGCCAATTTACCCTAAAGGACTTACATCTGAAGAAAGACTGTAGACTAAATGCCTTAAAGGATCTACTCCTGAGGTGTTCCTGAGAACTGAGGACCTGCTCCAGAGACTGTATCCTTCTAAAAGGTTAGTTGTTAGGATTAGTTGTTAGATAATAGTTGTTATAGTAGGCTTAGTTGTTAGGTCACAGGGGTTATAGTTATTTTTAGGGAGAGTAGTTATGTAATTGTTTATGTTTGTTTTAAGTGCATACAGTTATTAATAAGTACATATTGGATAGTTAGAAAGTTTCCTCTTCAATCCACTGTCTACATATGGGAGTGTCTGCTTTACCAGACACATAAGACAGTGGCAAAGAACTAACCTCCAAAGGAAAGAACAAGTACGATGGTTCCTGAGCAAGAAGCTCCTCTTCCAAGTATGTCCTAAACTATTGATGAACGGCAGCAGAAACCCTTAGGCACCACATATACGCAAAGAAAAAAAAAAAAACCACACACACACATAAATGGCTAAACAACGTGAACTGATGCAGACATTGCCTGTGCCTTGGTGAAGGCTTACCTATAGTTTTAGGGGAGTGCAGAGCAGCAGCAGCACACAGGCCTCTGTATGTACCCCACTGCAGAAGCAGCTAGGTCCCAGTAGTCTCCCCGTAAGCCTAGGATGCTAGCCCAGGTGGCTGACTTAATTCTCCCACGTTCCCGTTGCTATCCATCTACTGTGGTCCTTAAAGGCAGATATATTCTCTCAGAGGCTAATTCCTCAGTCCCTTGACACACTGACTCTCCTAATAACTGTGTTTGCAATGAGTAGATAAAGAGAATAATCAATTCTTTTTGAGTATTGATTTCCTTTGCTGAAGACCTTCAACTTCACAGATTAAAGATGCCTGTGGTTCAAAGAGTATTTTCCCACCACTCCCACATTAAACAACAATGTATTTAATTGGGTGGAGATGAGAAAAGTGTTGAAAGCTTTTGAAAATTCAATCTACAAACAGAAAAATTAGAAATGACTCCTAAAACCAAACTATGTAAAGGAGAAAAGCTCATGCAATCTTTTCCTTCTCTGGCTAAGGGCAATGACATAAAAAGGCTTCTGACATGTCTATCACAATATCTATCCCAAAGAGATGACTCATGGCATGAAGATGTGGGAAGTGTTGGCCTGGGGCACAAGCGGAGGTCTCACTCCTTCCAGTAGAACCGCTCTCCATTCCAGCGCATGGGCAGGGACAGACGTGTCCCCTGCAGCTGCACTGCCACCCACAGCGCACATAGAAGACAGGGCTGTGCACTCTCAGATAACTGTTTCTTACAACTAGAAACACCCAGATACTTCTGAACTGTATCAATCTCTTTGGAGGTGGGGCCTTTGTGCTGCCCAGGCTAGCCATGGACTTCTAGCTGTTAGCAATCCTGCCTGTTTCCCAGTTAGCTGGGCTACACACATGTACCATAGTACCAGCCTCATGCTTTCGTAAATTAAATGCAATCTTACATCAAACTAAAAACACAAGGCCAAAAAGGAAACGAGGCTACAACTAACATTCACTTTATTCAATTCTGTTCTCTTAACTCAGAAAGCAACAAATGACCACATTTTAAAAAAGGAGCATTTTTGAATATATACACATAAAATTGATCTGGGTACAGGTGTTCATGTAATAGAAAACTGACGCCCCACATCACTAAGTGTTCACTCCTACAACAGACACCCCTAGGCCTTAGTCGTTCATTTCCATCTAAGGTACTACAGGACTGCAATGATTACAAAATGAGACAGAAGAAATGGAAACACACATATATATGTATACTGTCTTATCTTTATATTAATGCCAAAGCTACTGTTGGAGAGGATTTGAAAGAAGCCCTTACTTATGACAGCTGTCTTAAGCACTTGACACAGCAGCAATAAGCTGAAGACAAAACATTTGATTGACAGGGCAGATTAAGTGTGTGGATTCAGGGCAGTTTAGGCAAAGAACTTAGAGACCCGTCAAAATGAGGTCTTTAGTAACACTTCAGTGGTACTGTTTTTGTCTTTTCCCTTGATAATGACTGAACAGTTAAGATTCTAGAGGATTGTTTTAAACAAGAACTTTGAACATCACAATGTAAAAATGAGGCATCACAGTAACTAGCCTGATACCCTCCATTCAGAAGAGGAAAGGAGCGACCTTATTTGCAGCACCGTGACAAGTGCCAGAGTTCTTGCATAACGGCACTAGCTCCTATGTTTGAAGACACAACAGTATAGAAATGTCGAATTGTGTGTTTTGTGTTTTTCTTAAAAATTCATCAGCTCAACCTAAATTTCAGAATACACTTTAATGGAGCATTTGTGCAACACAGAAATGATGCACATCGGAGGAAAGCTACTGTTAAAAGTGTAAGGGGAAGGACAATCTAAGATTTCATGGTAATAATTATAGTATTGTTGAAATAAAAGTTTCTTGTTCACATCTGGAATAGAGATGTCCTATCTCCCCCCTCCACCCCCAGAATGGGAGTGGGGGCTGCGACCAAAACTATAAACATGGAACTTTAAGGCTAGCTACATACAAACTTTACATTGGCATTTTCTTCAGTTTTCATCTAGAAGATTAGTACTTTGTAGTTTAAAAATCAAACCATAATTTGTTAATAATGAAGAACTACACATTTCGAACTGACCATTTGATAACTAGCCATGTAAAACTAATCCCAAATGATGATTTGTCTTCAAATTATAAATAATAAAGCACAAAGGTTTTTCCTAGTAAACGTCCTTGAAGACTGGGTTAGCCCAATTCAAAATGACACAGAACTCTTATTTTTAAATTCCCTGTAAAGACAGGCAGCAAATAGGAACATTTTCTGAACTAAGGGTTTAAAATGTTTCTAATATTGGAGAATAAAACCTGTATGCCACCCTAGAAAATACTATGCACGATAAATCCTTATGAGGATATATCTTACTGAAAGCCACTAGACAAAGCAACCGTAAACCCAGGGGGAATTCATAAGACAGCAGAGTCTCCTCCCGGGAAAATGGGGGCAAATTTTGGTAACCTTTACTGTTTGTGTTGGTTTTTCAACAAAACATCTAAATAAGGGTCACTTAAAATTTCAGAGGATTAATAATTTTGAGATTTTTGTGGTAGATTCCAAAAATCCTTTAAAAATTAAAAATGAAACCTAAATAATGTTAGATGTCTAATTCACTGACATCTTTCTCCTCACAAGATTAGGTTTTCATAGACATACCCCCATGACAGGTAGCACTGCATTGTAAAATTCTTTATAGCAGGGCTACGTCCGAGAGTGGAGGTGGGTTTGCTAGAAGAACCTTTCTTTACATACAAGGGAAAAGTATGTTACAAAGTGACAGTGTTATAACACTGGATCCCATGACAAGCACTGTTTTTGTTTTTAAATATAATGCTGCTTTAAAACAAAGTATTTGCTTATCACTTAGTGAGTTTTAAAAAGACAAAAAACAAAACAAAACCTCAGACCTTTCCATCACCTTTGGGTTTAATACTCCATGGAATTCTTTACAGTCTATGAAAGCTTCTAGCACTACCCTTACAACACACCTTTACCATTAAATACTTGGATGATGTACAACCACGTTAATCTTTAATCTTCCACCATGAAGCTTTGGCTGGGGAACCAGGCTTCTAAATATTCATTCAGTTCTCTAACACCTCCTAGCACTTCTCCAATGCAACCCCTTCCTATGAGGAGGACCAGCTCAGTCTGCCTCCTTTCAAACAATAGTTCACTGTAAACAAAAGTTTGGAAACTGGGATTTACTGATGTATTCACTGAGCCTTAGCTGCCATCTGCCATCTGCTGCCACCACGGCAGGGTGTTCTAATCAGTCAGTCCCACACCACAGCCTAACACCTCATCAGTACCCATCACAACTGGTACTGTTGGTAATGTTATCCCCTAAAATCTCTCGTCTGGCATGACACTTTTGGCCACTGGTGACAAAAAGAAACAGAGCTGTATGGAAGGGAAGGAGACTTCATTTGTAGTTATCTTTCTAAGTATAGACATGCCCCTAACAAGCAGAAAAACCCCAACTCCCAATGCTGATCACTAGGAATATTAAATTATCAAAATTAAAAATAATTTCCTCATCTAGCACAACATACTATACAATATTACAAACACAGACACATGAAAACAATCAGGCAGTAGAAAATGTACAACAGCTTTGGTGTTACATGGATAACTTTCAAAGACGACTGTCTGTGAGGCGCTCTGTCCACGTCCCTTACCACAGACTCCACTGCTCATTCAGCTCCTGGTAAGGACTGACCAGCCAAGGACAGGACATTACCTGGTGAGAACTGCTGGCAACACCATGATGTGTCCAAGATGTGACTCAAAGTCTTGCCTATGCACTACTGCTCTGTGGCACATTTCCTGTCGAGATCACAGCAGGTCCAAAATAAAGTGACAACTAGATTTAATAAATTAATATACATTTGTTAAAGATGTACAATGCACATTCTGTTTAATCCAAGGTTTTAGGGCATCAAGGAACTCCTATTTACACATGTACAGATCTCAGACAGCAATGATGTTGGCGGATGCAGGGAGGAGCAGAGCGCCGGGTGTGCTGCTCTCTGAACGCTGAGGACATGAGTCAAGTACAGTTAACTTAGAAACAACGCTGAGAGATCACAGGGAGAATCTCCAAAGTGAGAAGTCCACAAAAAAGGACACGGAAAGGCAAGGAGAAGGTCAAGGAGTTACGACAAGCACTTTATTCTTGGGATGACTGTGGAGGTGGCGTGGATGGGCCTTGCTTGCCAGATTTGCGCTCATAGTTCACCAGACGCTGTCCCACAAGGTACCTAGAATGCAAAAACAGGGTGATCACTTCCCCATATGAGTCTCACATACGCCATTCCTCCAAAAGCAGCCAGTGACATCTTGTTAAGTGTAGTCAGATCAGATCTAGCAGCCTTTCAAAAGACAGGCTAGAGGGGAGTCTAGACCGAGCACACAGGCCAGCACCCGGAGCAAAGTGGAGCAGGGTTTTACATAGGTGTGGTGTGTGGGAAGGTGCCAAAGCAGTGGGGACTGCACTGTCAGACGTAGGGGTGAACCTATACTGCAGCTGGAGGTTGACGGTCCCCATAACTGCAGGTCAGCAAACAGATCAGGGGATCCTCTGTTTTTAATCTGTTAGGGTTCACATTTTATAAGCCACCTTAGTGTTGAGACTTTAGGAAGCAGATTACAAATATGACAGGCAATAAAAAAAAAAAAAAATTGGGAAGTTAATGGGAAGTTAAAAAAGCAGGACCTGAAAAGCTCTGGATCTAGAGCAAAGGAGCACTAAGTTCACCATGTGAATGGGCAGAAAGTGCTGCTCCGTAACATGCTGTGAAGATGGGATCACATAGGCTCAAGCCAGGCCATGGCCCAGTCACTTCCTTCTGCCTGCAGATCGATGTACAACTCTCAGTTCCTTCTCCAGCACTATGTCTGCCTGCATGCCACTACGGCTTCCCACCATGATGACAATGGACTAAACCTCAGAACTCTGAGCCAGCCCAATTAAATGTTTTCCTTTTTAAAAGCTGCTGTGAATGGTGCACACCATTAATCCCAGTACTCAAGAGGCAGAAGTAGATGGATCTCTGTGAGTTCAAGGCCATCCTGGTCTACAAAGTGAGTTCAGGACAGCCAGGGCTACATAGAGACACCTTGTCTCAAAAAGCCAAAAGGAAAAAAAAAAGTTACTGTGGTCATGATGTCTCTTCACAGCAACAGAACCTTAAGACGAGCACACAAAATGACACCACCTTAAGAGTGGCTACATGAACACAATTCTAGACTTACTTGTCATTTTTAATGTGTTCATAAAGGCGCTTAAACTGGCGGACCTGGAAGGACAGGATTCCCATCAGCACAACAACCATCAGTAGAAAAGGGTAAATCCGTCGATGGACTAAGTTCTGCATTTCTGCAGTAACACCTGTAAAAGCAACAGAGACAGTTTTATTACAGCAAAAGAAGATGGACTAATGAGCCTGTGGGCAAGAATGAGGCCAGGAAGAGGAGTCTGGGTGTAGCAGAGATGCCTTCACACATGTTCTGCTAGACCCTTGCAGACTAATGTCTGTTTTTCTCTTCTATGAAATAAGGGAGCACAGGTAGGTGCTGCAATTGTCAAATGCAGATATCCTGGAGTCCACAAGCAGTGTGATTTATGTATTTCAGCTATGCCACCATTTAAAAAATTAAAATACTGTGCTTATATAGATCAGGGGATACAGCTCATTGGTAGAGCACTTGCCTAGCCTGTGTGAGGACTTAAGTTTAATTTCTAGCACTGAAAAACAAAGAATGAACAAATTATTGTGCCTATATAATGAAAGATCTGACTAGGGATGCCAATTGGTACTGTGCTTGGCCAGCTTGAACAAACAAAGCCCTGGGGCTGATACCCAGCACCATTAGAGAAAACCAGGCACAATGGAGCACACCCATAGCCCAGTGTGGTGGTTTGATAGAATAGCCCGCATAGACGCATGTGTTTGAATGCTTGGCCTACAGGGATGGCACTATTAGGAGGTGTGGCCTTGTTGGAGGGTATGTCATTGGAAGCAGACTTTGAGGTCACATATGCTCAAGTTCCACCCAGTTGGGACACAGTCTCCTGCTGCTGCCTCCAGATGTAAACCTCTCAGCTCCTTCATACAGCACCATGTTTGCTTGTATGCTGCCAAGTTTCTTTCCAAGATAAGAAAGGACTAAACCTCTAAAACTGTAAGCCAGCCCCAATTAAATGTTTTCCTTTATACGAGTTGCCTTGGTCATGGTGTCTCTTCACAGCAATGAAACCCTAAGAATCAGCAACAGCGATATGTAGGCAGGAGGATCAGAAATTCAGGGTCACCATCATCTGCACAGCAAGTTCAAAGGCAGCCTGCGACCCTGCCTTCACATGTTCCCAAGCACAGAATATAAACAAACATGTATTTATTTTTGTAACATTTCAAATACTTCCTTTGAGATCATGAATTTTAACTCTTCTTTCAAACAGCAGAGCTTCAAAGCCAGAGGAAGTATTTCAAAGGCAGTAAGAGACTAAGCCCCATAGCTGGTTTACTGCAAACAAGACTCCTCTGTTGTGATGAACGACGGTGCACTCTGGGCCCAGCATAGCTCCCATGTTCCTCTCCTTAAAAATCTACACTTGGGCAAAGATGCTCAATCTCTATGAACCTCATTTTCTCATGTGTAAACTGAAGTTGATAAAACCAAAGGTATTCTAAGAACAACATATAGGGGTGGAGAAACTGGGTCTGACCCCTGAATCCACACAGAAAAATTTTAACATGATGGTCATGCTTGTAATAACATTGCTGCAGAGACAGAAACAGAGATCCTTAGAGTTCAATGGCTAGCCAGCCTTGCCTAAAAAGTGAGCTCCTGCCAATGAAATACCGTTTCAAAATAAGGTTGTCAGTACCTTACTGCTGCTACCTAAGCAACATTATTTAAAGCTGCTCTTGAAAACACACACACACACACACACACACACTCACACACACAGACACAGACAGACACAGACACTCACACACTCACACACACACTCACACACACACACTCACACTCACACACACACTCTCACACTCACACACACACTCACACACACTCACACACACACTCTCACTCACACACTCACACACACACACACACAGAGAGAGAGAGAGAGAGAGAGAAAAATATCATACAGTAACTATTTTATTTAAAGCACCAAAACAGTGCCAACAAGTGCTTTATAATTCATTTTATTCATTTACTACAATTACCCCTTTTGTTTCCCCAGGATGGGATGGTAGTGCATGCCTTTAATCCCAGCACTCAGGAGGCAGAGGCCAGCCTGGTCTATAGAGCTAGTTCCAGCACAGCCAAGGATACAGAAAGAAAACCTGTCTTGAAAAACAACAACAATAAAAAGTTCCCCAGGAGGTACAATAAAATTTATGTTTCCCTATCTCATTGAGACAGGACCTTGATGTGTAGTGCAAACCAGTCTCAAACTTAAGACCTTTAAGCTTCAGCATGTCAAGTGCTAAGATTACTAGGCATGTACTCTATGCCCTTACAAAGAAATTTCTAATACATGTATGAATACATATGAGAAGGTTTAAGTCTGTTAGGTATGGGAATCAAATTGTAATTCTTTTGTTTTAACATTTATTTATTTTATGTATGAGTGCTCTATCTGCATGTACACCTGCAGCCAGAAGAGGGCATCAGGTCACATTGTGGGTGAGTCACCATGTGGTTGCTGGGAACTGAACTCAGGACTTCTGGAAAAGCAGCCAGTGCTCTTAACCGCGGAGCCATCTTTCCAGCCCCTCAAATTGTAATTCTTAAGTCTACATACTACCAGTGGGAAAACTATAATATAGCTCAATAAACATAGTAAGATAAAAGAGTAGAATATTCCAAATAACCAAAATGATAACTAACTTTTTTAACTTCAGTGGTTTTTTTTTTTTTCAAATGTTCTAATGAAAGTGCTCTTTGAAAGCTCCACAACTACGGCCATACCACCCTGAACGCGCCCGATCTCGTCTGAAAGCTCCACAAGCAGCATTACTCACCCAGTAAAGGAACCACGCCAGAAGCTATGACATACGGTATACACAGGGAAAGTAAAAGCACAGAGATCACTGGAGCTGCCAGCTTACGAATGATATAGTGAAGGTCGATGTTCCGAATGCCATTTGCGTAAACCTGAAATGTTGAAAAGTAATGTTAGGGTGTGGACCACTGAATGTTCAGCAGACCAAAGTGACTGCCATCAAGACCAACCTGAGCTAGATCCCTGGGACCCAGATGACAACAGGAGAGAGCTAATTCCCGAATTTGTCCTCTGACCTTCACATGAGTGCTGTAGCACACAGGAAAGCCTTAGTTACCTTAGAAAAATGCTACCACATAGTACTGCAGGAAAAAAGGTCTAAACTGGGAAACCTTGAAAATGGAAAACACTGTTTTAATGGAGGGAAAAGACAGAACTGTCATCATTTTCTTCTCTTGGCTTCACTCACAGCTTCTTAGAAGGACAGACTGGATTAAGCCTCTGAAGACATCTTCCTTTTCCCAACAAAGTGACCCAAATGCATCATTACTAAGGGGCAGGCAGCCCATGGTTTCCCAAACAGACCTAATTACCATAATTCTCATTCTCATGTTCCCTTACCCCGTCCGTTACCACTTCTTGCTCAAAAACAGTGCAACAGACAAGGGGATCTTAGCTCTCAGCTACAAATAAACACTATTTCCAGACTTCTTTGAAAAGATCATTTTCAACCGGAGGTTGTTGTTCCAGTGGACAGTCTCCTACTTCTATCTTGGAGGGATATGCTGCTACAGGCCCACGTGCAGTGGCCTTCTGAGAGATAGTCCTATTTCCTGGCCCCACTCTTGGTCTAAGAATAAACAGCTTAAAGGTCCAGAACCACTCTGAATTATTTTCTCATATACTCTGGGTGGCGAGAACTACTGCCTTTGCTTTCTATACACCAGGAAGGGGTACATCTTAACTGCCATGGACTTGTAAGACCTTATCTGTAATTTCCTAAGAGTACAAAACAAAAACAAAAACAAAAAAACAAAAAACTGAGCTGTCCTTGAGTAAATTTTCTACATAACTAAAGTTTAAAGAACAAAGTACTAAAAATCTCTAATTAGGCTATCTGGATAAATTTTTTCTGAAATGAATTACTTTCCTATTGATTTGTGTTCAAAAGCACAATCTACTTTTTTCAAGGTTAGTACCATGGTAACCAAGTTACATGATAGTTCCCTAATAAAGCAATAGTTTTAGATGTGATGTAATCAGAGTATTCCTAAGCAACCTTGCCCTTGTCTGCTCTTTGAGTAATAACTTCCTTTGTGTAATGCAGGCTTAGAGACATGAATACTAAGGGTCTTCAGAACATCTGCAGTGGACAAACAACAAGGATCAGTGTTGTCTCTACTGTAGACAAAGTTCTAGGTGTTTTAATGCACTGGCTAACCAGGTGAATTATGAGCGACTGACAAAGGCCCACAATGGTGTGGGAGCCACAATAAGCCCGGGAGTGCCTTGGAATGCTTGGTATTAAGTACAGTAAGTGTGAGCAACTGAAAGCAGCATGTGCAGGAAGACACTTAATTCCTCCTTCCTCTCGTTACATAAAACAAGCTACAAAAGGTGGTCTACCCCCCTGAACCTTACTAAGAGGGGCAAGGGCTGGCTAGAGACAATTTGACCTTTGTTGGCCTAGAACGGACCCGAGAGAATAACCCTGATGAACTCCACTGGGCAGCAGCCCCCAGATCTGTGGCCCAGGCTGGCCTTGAACTTGCTATAAAGCTGAGGATGACCCTGAACACATGATCTCCCTGCCTTCATGTCTCAAGTGCTGCAACTGAAGGAATGCAGTAGCAGACATGGCTATTAACTAGTCCTTTATCTACCATTTTTTCCTCTTCTCTCATTAGGCTGCCTAAATCAAATTCCCTTTTCTTTGGCTTATAGATTCTCTAAAATTTTGTTAATCAGCCAGGCGTGGTGGCGCACACCTTTAATCCCAGCACTTGGGAGGCAGAGGCAGGCGGATCATTGTGAGTTCGAGGGCAGCCTGATCTACAAAGCGAGTCCAGGACAGCCAGAGCTGTTACACAGAGAAACCCTGTCTCAAAAAAAAAAAAAAAATGTTAATCTTCCTTAAAAACACTGTTATCAGCTAGAATTCAAAGCTACCACTTTAATGATTACTCATTCTCTAGGCATTAACTATTTTAACAGCCACAATATGAGAAAACACAACTGTCTCCTCTTTTAACAATGAGAAAGAGGCTGGGCATTGTGGCACACACCTTTAATCCCAGCACTACAGAGGCAGAAGCAGGCAGATCTCCAAGTCTGATGGTAGCCCGGTCTACAGAGTGAGTTCCAGGACAGCCAGGGCTACACAGAGAAACCCTATCTCAAAACCTACTCTCACCCCACCCCCTAAAAAGGAAAGAGGCCAGCAAGTTGACCAAGTGTGGAAAAGTCCTTGCTTTGCAACTCTGAAGACCTATTCAATCCTCAAAACTCACAGTGGAAGGAGAAAACCAACTCCCAGAAGTTGTCCTACAACAACTCTCTCTCTCACACACACACAAATTTAAAAAAGAAAAAAAGCTATATGTGCATACAAATGAAGACAGAGAGCTCAGAAAAGCAGAAACATGAAAACTAAAATTTCATTAACTAAATACAATCACAATCCATTTTCGAGTATCTCTGAAATTGGCTTCTTACCTGTTCAATGACTGTTTTCAACCACCACTGAGGACCCATAAGAGTTATAGCTGCGATAATTTTGGCATGCAGCACTCCCAGTGCCCAGTCCTATGGTTAAAGAAAAGCCAATAACATTTAACACATCCTCACTGACTGAAATGTAAGCCTAAGAGAAAGGGTGTTTCATAACAGAAGCTGCCCAACATGGGTGACACTCAGCTAAGCTACTGACAGCTGATAGCTTCTGGGAGACAGGGTCAGGTCTCTTTTAAGACCTCTACTTCCGACAGGTAAAGGCCACATCCAAGAGTGTCTGGGCAGCATATAGATTAAAAAGATTACCCCCCCCCCCAAAAGGACACAAGGTTGAAGGCCAGTTAGGGAAATGGGAATGAATTTGGGAAGAGTGGAGGGACGGAATGAATATGATCAAAATACATTGTACAGGGCTGGAGAGATGGCTCAGTGGTTAAGAGCAGTGGTTGCTCTTCCAGAGATCCTGAGTTCAATTCCCACCAACCATCTATAATCTATAATGTGATCTGGTGCCCTCTTCTGGCCTGCAGGCATACATGCAGACAGAACACTGTATACATAATAAATCTTTTTTTTTTTTTTTTTGGTTTTTCGAGACAGGGTTTCTCTGTTTAACAGCTCTGGCTGTCCTGGACTCGCTTTGTAGACCAGGCTGGCCTCGAACTCGCAAAGATCCGCCTGCCTCTGCCTCCCAAGTGCTGGGATTAAAGGCGTGCGCCACCACCGCCCGGCACATAATAAATCTTAAAAAAAAAATACATTGTACAAAACTCTCAAAGGACTAATAAAAAATGAGGGGAGAGATTAATATGTAAAAGCTTGAGGTGAACAAAAGAGTCTTGTATCTTTTAGAAACCTACATTATTTTCTCAAGAAAATATAGAAAAGTTTGGGCATTACTGGAGACCCCAGTAAACAAATAAAATGAATGCTATTATTTCAATCAGCCATGCCTTGTTGCTTGTCCTGTGTTATTAGTGTGGACTGAGCTAATATATATTGTAATAAGACATTTTTGGCCCAAAGAAATTATTCCAAAGGCTGGAGTTCAAGCTTAGGCATGTGTGCTTTTCCTAAGCTTGCTTTCCATTCCTAGTACCACTGAACCTAGAGTCCTCATGCTGCCTCCAACCTCTGCCATTTGGCTACCCAGTAACTACCCTGGCCCTCCCATCCCACCAAGACACTTTAAATATTGTATGTCAGACCCTATAACTACTACTCCCTGCTGAGAACCCTAAATCCTTACCATGACACAAAATACCCCTTTAAATGTTCTTCTTAAATTCCTTCTTATTTAAGGAGATGGAGAACAAGTGCATCCCATGGCATATGCAGAATCAACACACCTGTGTGGATCACTTTCCCCATGTAAGTTCTAGATAGCAAGCTCAGTGAAGAGCAACATTTTAATCCATAAAATATTCCAAGAAAGGGGTTGATGTGGCCTTTACATTTTAAAAGCAGGAATGAAGGGCATTATTTCAACAATTTACAAGAGTTCCTAGACTAGAAAAAAAAACCTTCCTAAACAACTGTATAAAATAAAACACTCAGAGGTATTTATGATCCTACATAATTAGAAACAATCACGAGGATAAGCTACACATTTACCTGCCAAGGATAGAAAAGGGGTGTCTGATCAAGAGGGACCCTCAGAGGAGCAACGATAACCAGCTCAAATAGGAGCCCCAAGAGCAGCGGGACAACCCCAGCCAGCAGCACAGCAACTATCAAAGTCTTCATGATCTAGTAGAAAATAAGACACAGAATCATTACAGGGAATCTTCCTCCTTGACAAACTCTAGTCCACTTTCAGGGTTGTTTTCCTCCTTGACCTGATGCCCAACAGGACAACCATACAATTTTAAACAACGTATACACACATCTTTATGTGATATGTTTAGTGGAATTTCTTTTTAATGCATATGTGCACATGCAGGGGTGCCCATATATACACAGCAAACTGAGATCAGAGGACACTCTCAAATGTCATCCCCTCCTTTGACAAAGATTGTGTCACTATCACAGAACTCATCCATTAGGGTAGATGGGTCAGCCAGTGAATCCCAGGAGCCTCCTATTTCTGCATCTTCATTACTGAGATTATAAGAACATATCACCACACCAAGCATGTTATGTGGGTTCTGGGGACTGAATCTGGGTCCTCCAGCTTACTAGGCAAGAGCTTTACCAGCTGAGTCATCCCCAACCCCTTTAAGTGAATTCACTTGAATGCACAAATGTAGAGTTCAAGCTGTAACAAAACCTAGTATTACCATGGATTGGTGCTATAAAAAGGATTTTCTTCCCCCCCAAAAAAATTCATCTGCTATTATATAGAGATGACTATGATGTTTTCTTCAAAACATCCTTCTCAGTACTTGACTTTATCTGCCTGCAAAAACCTACTGATTTGCCAAAACATTTATCTCACCGCAACCTAACTCATAAGCTGATTTATGAGCCCCCAGGTAAACTGGTAGTTTATCCTAACTCTAATTAAAAGTAAATTCATCAAACCAATCAGAATAGTCTGTTTTTTTTTTTAATGAAGAAATGTTGTACAACTGTTCAATACATTAGCAGCTATAGTTGTGTATTAACACTGTAGCTTTAGTATTTGGATTAAGTAGCAAAATAAGAAAAATTGAGACAAAGTAAAAGGAACTATAAAATTCTGACAATGAAATCAGTCTTTAAAATGACCTTGGGTTCTGGTGACCACTTTTTTAAGGTGCCTTCAAAGAATAAAACTACTCTAAAATAAGACCAAACTTGGTATTGGTGGGACACATACTACCTCTTTTCATGACATTTGTGAAGATATGATAAGCTACTAAATATAATGAAACTTAGCTGGTTCCTATATTTTAAATAGTGATAAGCGGCTCACTGGCCTATGGACTATGTAGCAATTAACCCCCTCCACTCATAATCTACCATAAATCTCTCACTACAAACATGGATGTTATCCACACAGTAATTTACAATGATGGAAAAGTGAAATATGCTATTCTGATTAGAACACACAACATATACACAGGTATCCAAGTTAGCACATGGTACCAAATAGTATGTGCAAATAATAAGTTATAAAACATAAAAATCAGATACAAAACTCAGAGCTGATTACCCAAATGACTAGGCAGAAAAGTGCCCTGCCATATTTACCAGCCACTATTCATTCCACATCAGAAAAGGACATCCTGTGTGAAATCAGGGCTTTTGATAATGACTTCCATTACTTGTGTGTTTGCATAACCGAAAGCATCTTCAGTAATAATTATTCCATGATGTCACTTAGCAGCACACTCTTCTGTTAACTTGATAGGGTTTCTGGGTACAGAACTATGGTTCTCAAGTGAAATGGAAGGTTACTATCTTAAAAGACCTTCTGATAAAAAGATAAACTCTCCTGAAAACTAGTGACACAGTAAGAAAAGAAATGGGAAACAGCTGTTAAAAGTATTTACTACTATCCCCAAGATCAATCTCTTATTATAGAAACATACCATGAGGGACCACTCTTTAACCTTTTGGAAAATCACTCTGCGTCCCTGGGGCATCCAGGCCACCAGCACCGTCACCGCCCTTATGGTTAGCCAGCACACATAGAGACCACAAGCAGCAGTGTATAGCTCATGAATTTTGGCAGACCCCGTCCAAAATGACATTAACCAACGGCCAGCAAATACTGAAAATAGAAAGGCTGACAAATGAGACATGTGGCTAGGTAAAGAGAAATGTAATCTTGCTTGATATTCTATATTTTCACATCAGAATAAACAAAAATCAACAATTCTTTTTAGCAAATAGAATTACTTGATTAAGAAACATCCATAACCCGGGGAATCAATGAGCTGATTACCCCAGAATATGCACCCTGACCTGCCACGCCATTTACTAACTCATTCTACCCTGGGAAGTAAGCATTGGTGCTTTCATTATTTTATATTACCAACTAAAATTATTATGCTAATAGATAAAAAGAAATTTTCTATTATTTGTGCTGTTACTGTGGGTACAGTAACATTTCAAAATACAGCATCAAAGAATTCCATATAAATTTTCTTTTAAAAAAATCTAGCCAGGCATGGTGGTGCACACCTTTAATCCCAGCACTCAGGAGGTAGAGGCAGGTGCATCTCTGTGAGTTGGAGGCTAGCCTGGTCTACAAAGTGAGTTCCCAGACAGCCTGTACTGTTACACAGAGAAACCCTGTCTCCAAAAAAAAAAAAAATAGGGCTGGAGAGATGGCTCAGAGGTTAAGAGCACTGAACACTCTTCCAGCGGTCCTGAGTTCAATTCCCCAACAACCACATGGTGGCTCATAACCATCTATAATGAGATCTGGTGCCCTCCTCTGGCCTGCAGGCATACATGAAGACAGTTGTACATAATAAATAAATATATTTTTAAAAATCAATATCAACATGAACCAGTCAGACACAGACCTGACATGTCCCTAAAGGTTGTTATTTTGTGCTTTGTCTTTTGTTATGACACAGGGTTTCACACTGTGATCCAAGGTGTTCTCAAACTCCAAAGCAATCCTCTTGCCTCAGTGTCCTGAGCACTAGGCTCTCAAGTGTGAGTCACAGTGTAGCTACAAAATTTTGGGAATAAATGCTGTGGTGCAGCCACACAGTTAACTGCTCAAGCAGATCATTTACAGAAGGTTTTAGGGGTTTTTTTTCCTTGGTTTTTCGAGACAAGGTTTCTCGGTGTAGCCCTGGCTGTCCTAGAACTCAATTCTGTAGACCAGGCTAGCCTCGAACTGAGAGATCCACCTGCCTCTGCCTCCTGAGTGCTGGGATTAAAACCGTACATCACCATGGTCCAGTTAATAGTTTTTTAAACTTTGTTTACATGACTGATTCTCAACAAGGCTAGATGAATAACCCTCTAATGTTCTGTTATGGACTGCCTTCTTAATGCTACGTCTGAATAACTAAACAGAAGGTCAGTGTGCTGGGCATTTTCATCTATTAAGTCTTCATTGTCCGATGGTTAACCCTTCATAACCCTCCAATATAGACAAGAAAGGACCTCCATTTGAAAGATCAAGAGAGCTTCGTGTGCTGGCACACATCTTAAATCCCAGTGCTTGCAGGTAGATCTCTGAGTTTGAGGCCAGCCTGGCCTACAGAGTGAGTTTCAGGATAGCCAGGGCTGTTACAAAGAGAAACCTTCTCTGAATGTCCCCCCGCAAAAGGAGGGGGAGGGAGAGAGAGAGAGAGAGAGCACTCAGAAGCCTTGACCCATCAGTTACATAGTATGATACATCTGAATGGATGTCTACACGATAAAACTCATGATGATTTTTTTTGATTGACGAACTATATGCCACCTCCTACTCAAACTAAGCTTCCACAGCCAAGCATTACAAGCCATATGATAAGTACAGATGTTTTATCAACTCACAAAATACCCTATATGAAATTAGTTTGGTTGACATTCCTAACAAAGTCAGTGCCAGCAAAGAGCAACATTTGTGAATCTAACTTTATAAAGTTCTTTACATACTGACTGAAAAACTGTCTTTTTTTTATGTTTCTCGAGACAGGGTTTCTCTGTGTATCTTTGACTGTCCTGGACTCACTTTAGTAGACCAGGCTGGCCTTGAACTCACAGAGATCCGCTTGCCTCTGCCTCCCGAGTACTGGGATTAAAGATGTGTCACCACACCCAGCAATTACAGACAGCTGTGAACTGCCATGTGGGTGCTAGGATTTGAACCCGGGTCCTTTGGAAGAGCAGTCAGTGCTCCTAACCACTGAGCCATCTCTCCAGCCCCTGAAACTATGTCTTAAATCTTATAAATAACTTTGAAAACCCACATCACAATATACTATGAAAACTGAGAGGCTATAGTGTCATGCTCTGAAATAAACTCATTATTGTTTCTGGAATCATTGCACCTATGCAGTCTAATAAGATAAAGTACCCCAAAGGGATCAACAGCCTATAAACAGAATATTAGGACTATTTCCAGTTTCTATTTTTATATTAACATGTATTGAGAAAAGATTCTTAACATTTAACAGCTGAAAGCTGGAATAAACTCATACCTGGTAAAGTAAGGCAGATGAGGCTGGCAATTAATAATGTTATGCACATGAAGACAATCAGCAGAAATATCTGAAAGGCAAAACAGAAAGTCTGTAAGTCACATGTCCTCAATATATTCTGATACTCCTAAAAGAATCCACATAATACTTCCACTATAAAATCTTGCCACTGAGGGTATGGTGGTGCACACCTTTAGTCCTGAGCACTCAGGAGGCAGAGGCAGGCGGATCTCTGTGAGTTCAAGGCTAGCCTGGTCTACAAATTGAGTCCAGGACAACCAGGGATACACTGAGAAACCAAAAAAAGCCACCAACCTGCCACTGGCACAGGACATATGCCTGTACTCCCAGCACCAAGAATAGAAACAAAGAGAGAAGGGAGACAGCTTGCACCTTCGCTTTCAGGGGAGGGAGGCGACCTTTGGAAGATAAGTTTTCATTCTCACACAATCAGATATACCCACAAGAAAGAAGGAAATATATTTATACTCAGGAAAACAAACTCACTCAAAATTAAGGGTAAGAAATTTAAAATATCCATCGTTGTAAACTCAGTAACAGTGCTATTCACTTAGAATGTTCTGGGTGGTGATAACGACATTTAGTTCTGCTCTGGTGAACACAGCAAGTCACTGGCTGCATGTGGCTACTGAGCTCATGACGTGTGTGAATAATGTAATAACAAAATTTTAAGTTTTATTTTCATTAATCCTTGTTTAATTTATTTTTAAGTGCATTGGTATTCTGCCTGCCTGTGTGTCAGTGTGGGGGTGTCAGATTCCTTAGAACAGGAGTTACAGACAGTTGTGAGCTGCCGTGTGGGTGCTGGGAAATGAACCTGGGTCCTCTGGAAAAGCAGCCATTGCTCTTAACCACTGAGCTATTTCTCCAGTCCTATTTTCATTCATTTTAACTGTAAATAAATACAGATAGCCAGCGGCTTCTGCATGGGAAAGTATTGATGGGGTGATGTCATGCATTCTAAATGTTAAGTAACCTGATCCCAAAAGCTTGCTTGTTGTATATCAAGTAATGCTGTGTTACCTTGCTTGTCTGTGATTGGCTAAATAAATGCTGAGGCCTGAGATTGGGCAAAGACAGAGGTAGGTGGGACTAAGGTGCTCAGACTTCTGAAGAAGCCTCCAGGATGAAGTAGAAGAAGCCTCCAGAAGAAGAGAGGAGAAGCCAAGGGAGGAAGGAGGAGATACATGATGAAGCAGAAGAAGATCATTCCACATGGCCTGGAACATTGGCATAGGGTGGGGAAAATCAGTCCATGTGTATTAGATGGGGCTTTATTCAGGGATAGAATTATGAGCTAGTTTAGATGGGCTAAGATTGTACAATACAGGCCAAGGCTTGTTAAAACCCTTCAGGTGTCTTGTGTTTATTTATAATGGCAGGTTAAGAATTAACATTGCCGACCCATTAACAATAATCTAAATACTAGTAAATAATTTAATATGTTATTTCTACAAAGTACCAATGGAACAACAGCACACAGGGAAGAGGAGAACCCTTTCCTGGGCTGAAAGGTAACAATGTAGCTCACTTTCTACCTTATCCACCTTCCCCAAGATCAGAGGGCAGAGTTCTTGATGAGAAAAGACTCAGATAAGACTATAGCTTTGCCTCCCTGAAAAGCCTTAATGATTCTGTCTCTGATGTGCTGTCCCCCACCACTCCAAGTGAAGAAGAGGGAAAAGTAAAACAGGTACTCACTATGAGGCCCGCTTTTAAGATTCATTACCAAAGGACTGAAGAAGGGCCTTCTTGTTTCCTTCACCATTACAAGCAACAGTTTCTACAATAAGCTACTGTATCAGAACAGATGTATTTCTCAATGGGGCAAAGAGCAGGAAGCACAAAATCCTGACTAACTACTGTACACATGATGTTCAAGGCTCTCAACCTGACTGCTGCCCATCCAAGTGTCCTGTCTGCTGCTGTTTCCCTGTCCTTCACATCTCCTCTACATAAACCCCATCCTCTAAATATATTCAGTAGGGCTCCAGAGAAGGCTCAGCTGTTAAAGGCTAGGTTCACAACCAAAAATACAAATATATTCAGTAACCAGCACCTCCAAGCTTACCATGTCCAGTGTGTCCTTTCCTGGTAATGCGTAGAATGCCCTTCCTAGTTTCCATGTTTTAATCTGCTTCTCTCTCAGCATTAAAGACAGCTTATGTATCACCTCCTCAGTGAAGATTTCTATATGCACTTGTACTACAAACCAATGTGGTCCCCACCCTAAAGCAGTCACAGTGCCCTCAGTAAACATCTGAGAACTCAAATCTGCTAATTTTGTTTGTTTTTTAACCTCCAAAAGTAGTCTAAAGGTAGTTTCAGGGAAAAGATAGCATATATGATCTCTATAGCCCTAACACACATCAAAAACATCACAGACATTCAAGGCATGTTTACACAATGGCTACATATGTCCCACAGGTAATCCAGAAATAAGATGATGACTATTTTTACAGAAAAGGAACTGAGATGAAAGGTTTCCATAATCTACCAAAGTTTCAAAATGATCAGACTCACAACCTCAAGCCATTATAAAAGAGATTTGAAATGTAACAAATTGCATGTAAATGGTACTAATAATGATCAGGATCAATTTCTAACAAGATTTTTGAATCCAGATTGGCTGCTAGCTTCAAAACAATGGGACAGGCACATTTTTAGCCAAGCTGGCCCTCAGTTCCATTAGCTATCAACATGAAATGACCACCCAAATCTGCATATGCAGGTCCATAAGGACACTGGACATGGTAAGCCAGGACCTGCAGATAACTGAATAGGTTTAGGAGATGGAATACATAGGAGAGGTGAGGGACAGGGAAGCTGTGACGTACAACCCTCTGGGAAAGGCAGGAGCCAGAGTGGAGAGCCTTGAAGGCCATGCATGTTCCACTCCACACTGCATTGTACCTCTTGTGTCTTTGTCCTACACTTTTCCATTCTGATCCAATAGCTGTGAATGGGATTAAATCGGAGGCAAACATTAACGTGTCTTTACAGCTCCTGACACATGCTGAAATGTTGTCCATCATGCTAGCTTCAATTTACCATCTTTTTCTTTCAAACAGAACTAAAGTCCATGGAATCCGAACCCCACATAGTTCCCATCTCCAAAATCTAATGAACTTATTTTGAACATGTAAGCTGCACAATGAAAGTAATAAAACAGGTTTCTTTCCAGGAACCATTAAGTTGTAGCTACACAGCACCAATTCTCAATTGGTAAAACAAAAAAATTAATTTACAGGCTGGGTGTGGTGGTGCACATCTTTAATTCCAGCACTTGGGAGGTGGAGGCAGGGGATCTCTGTGAGTTTAAGGCTAACCTGGTCTACAAGGCAGGTTCTGTTACACAGAGAAATCCTGTCTCAAAAATAAATAAATAAATAAACAAACAAACAAACAAACAAATAAATAAATAAATGAATGAATGAATAAATAAATAAGTGGGTAAGTAAGTAAGTAAATAAGTAAATAAATAAGTAAGTAAGTAAATAAGTAAGTAAGTAAGTAAGTTAAATAAATCTACAGAAAAGTCAGGCTGTATAGACTTACCCTGAGTGGAAAGTTTAAAGGCCGGCGGTAAGGCTGAAAGCCAACAGGTCCTCCCTGCTGGAGGATGGCTTGGTGGGCTGCATGCAGACCCTCCCCAGCAGGAACAGCGTTGTTATTTCTCGCAGGCTGGTTATTGTTGGCCTGCTGATTGGCACTGCTCTCGTTTTCTTCCTGGTCTCCCAGTAAGTAGGAATGAAGGTCCCTACACAAAAATTATACCACTGAGTCTCATTTCAGGTCAGAGTGATAATGACAAGTTGTTTTTTTAAAAGGATATTTCTGATGCATTTTCTTAAAGGGCAGAAAACATAGATGTGGATTCTATATTGAGAATTACTCCCACTACCTGGACTAAATGCTACTGTCTGCTTCAAATGAAACTCTTCCAGTTCTCTTAGCTAGCTTGCAGAACACTCCACAAATTCAACCTATTTTATGTTTCTTCACCCAATATCTGGGAAGAAGTCAGTGATTTAGACGAAAGCACTGACAGCACTAGGCTCCACGGAGGGCAAACGTTCTTCTTCTCTCCTAACGACTGCTGTGCCTCCTGTACAAGCTACAAATCAATTCAGACAAGGGCGCTGATCAATCAAATATAACCAAGTCTTCATCCCACAATCATGTACCAAAATGGCAAACATTTCACAGAAGCTTCCATATCTCATGAACTAGATACAGATAAACAAATGCAGCTCAATAAATGCAAATGACTATGGGGGTTAATCTTGATCATCAACCTGACAAGACCTAGAGTCATAATGCTGGCCATTTTTACGTCAACTTAATACAGGCTATAGTCATCTGGGAAGAGAGAACAACAATGAGGAATATGTCCCCCACCAGACTGACCAGTGCACAGGCCTATAGTGCATTTTCTTGATTAGTAATTAATTCAGGAGGGCCTATCTCACAGGGAGTGGATGCCACTCCTGGGTGGATGGCCTGGGGCAGGGGGTGATTGTAAGAAACAGGATGGCAAAGCCACGAGGAGTGACCTAGTAAACAACATACCTTTATGGCTTCTGCATCCCACTTCCTACCTCTAGGCTCCTCCCCTAACTTCCCTCAGTGGTGAATTGTTACCTGTAAGTGTCCCTTTCCTCCCCACGTGGCTTTTGGTCATGGTGTTTTATCACAGCAACAGAAACTGAGACAGAAACCTAGGATACAGTCCTCTGGAATACCAGGGAAAGAATATCTAAATTAAGCTGAGGTGGGACTAACATCCTAAACGTGGATGACACCATTCCCTCGGCAGGCCAGGGATCCTGAACAGAATACACTAGGTAAGCTAGATGTATACCAGACCCCGCCCCCTCTCTGCTTCATGATACACATTTATGGTGAACAGAAGCCTCAAGCTCCTGATGCCAAGACTTCTCAACCACAATGGGTGCTACCCTCAAAATGTAAGCCAAAATAAATACTTTCTTAAGCTGCCATATCTAATAACACAAAAGATGGTGCAGCAGTGGGCCTGCACGAGAGGGGTTGTGTGTACAAACCCGCCTTAAAAGGGTAACCTGCAGACAGTACTCAAATGCTGCTTTCAGCATTTGAGTTATCAAAACTAAGGTGTTCTAAGAGTTTCCATTTATATGTACATGTGTGTATCTGCATGCCACATGTGCTATAGATATCCACAGAGCCAGAAAAGGTGTCAGATCCCCGGGGTTGGACTCACAGGCCACTGTGAGTAGCCTGACATTAGTGGTGGGAAATAAAGTGGGTCCTCTGGAAGAACAGCAAGCACTTTTACTGCTGAACCACCTCTCCAGTCTCTAAACCTAGGTTTTACTGAACCTAGAACTGGAACACAGAACACACTTCTTTCAGAAAGGTTATAAAACTAGATGGGCCATGGTGGTACATGCTTGCATGTTCAGCACTAAGAAGTCCAAGGCATAATAAGGACTGTAGGGTTGAGGACAGCTTAGATAAGACTGTGTCTCAAAATTAAAAATAAAATATGGGGCTGGAGTTGTCACTCAGTGGTATAGCATTGTAGAGTGTGCACAAGGCCCTGGCTTTAGTTCCCAATATCAGAAAAAAGGCAAAAGAAATGTCATAGACACAGACCACGTAGATGCCCAGGAGTCAGCTGCCATACTCACAGCAAGTGTCCAGCAGTAACAGTCCATGCGCGCACAAGCCCCTTCAGCCACTGCCTTGTGTGTCCCTGCTCCAGCAATGCCGGCAAGACAACCTGCAGCAGGAGCAGCTCAAGGGACAGCTCGCTCACCGGAGCATCACTACAACAGTTACAGAGAGCCACGTTTATGACTTAAGTCCTATTTCTATTGTAACTTACAAAACACCTAATCAGATTAAACAAGTGTGCAAACCCAAATGAACGTGCTGCCTTTATTGCCTTCTCTCCCATTCTCCCTCCAAGTCAGTGAGGCTGTCCTCCTAAACCCTCACGGAAGCTATCCTGTGTGCACCGATGGCCGTGCCTTGTGCTAACTTGTCCTGTGAGAACAGTGTTATACAGCTGCTCAGCCTTCCAATAGCTTCCAAACCAGCTGCTTCCCCATTTGCCCCCCACCCCCAGCTGAAAAACAGCAGGGCCCAGTTCTGTCTTCTTTCTCAGTTAAGCTTATTTTTTTGTGTAACTGTGACTCATCTGGCTTGAATACTACCGACACTTCTTCCCTGACTCCTAACTTGTGTATCCACAATGGAACTCAGTGCTGCACACTGATGAGCACTATCACACTTAAGACCAAGCATCCATCAAACTATTAATCCCATGCTATGAGAAGAATTTATGATTTCCTGACTTCCTTCCTCACAGCTCAT
This sequence comes from Lophiomys imhausi, assembly GCA_907164525.1. Taxonomy (NCBI): domain Eukaryota; kingdom Metazoa; phylum Chordata; class Mammalia; order Rodentia; family Muridae; genus Lophiomys; species Lophiomys imhausi. The sequence continues at coordinate 1,516,611 of CAJQZJ010034157.1, read as the reverse complement.
ACCCAAACCACTAGACTAATTTTGAGTCTTAACAGAATTATCAGTCTTTACTGGTCCTCAGCTCCATGACTACCTCCTTCATATACACATCCTCCCATCTCCACTAGGATCATCTCACTATCTTTCTGGCTATCCTCCTGCTTCTAACCTGGCCATTCTCACTCTACCTCTGATCACCAATGAGCCAGACTGATCCTCATAGCTTTCTACAAGCTCTCCAACTCTCTTGACGAAAATCAAATGTCTATTAGCCTCTAAGACTCAAAGAGCTGGCTTTCAATGACTTCTCTATTTCACAGCCAGCTACTTTGCTGTCTCCAACTTCTTACCCAAACTAGTCTGTCAAACAAACCTGGGTGCTAGTGTGCCCACCTGATCCACATGGCTCAGCATGCCCCACCTCCCTTCAGGGCTTTCCTTAACAATCACTTCAGTCTTTATCAAATTAAAACCCCATCCTGAGCATTCTCCTTTCTTTTCCCTAGAGTAGTAATGATTTTACACATACCTTATACTTTATATTAAAGCCTGTCTCCCTGCCCACAGATGTAACCTCTGCTGTAGAGGAATTACTGACAATTTTTTAACAAAGGAATAATACTATCAAACTTTCAGAAAATCTAGAGACAGCAGACATGGAGGTAGAATATAAATGGAGAGTAAAGGGAAATGTAAACTAAGCTACTGAGTAGTAAATGAACTGGTTGAATGTGAGGTCTTAAGGACTGGAACTGACAAGACAGAAGTAAACTTGAGGAAATAATTTCATTCCCCATAGCTTGAGGTGAACTACTGGGTAAGAAAGTCACTGAAAAGTTTAAAACCAAAAAGATGAAAGCCTTGAGTCATATTTTTAGTACATAGTTAAAGGTGTACACAAAGAAAAAACAATGCTACTATTTTTCATTAAGTGTGGTTAAAAAACAAAAATTCTAAAGAAATGTAGTAAGTCATGCTTTGTAAAAAATGTAACTACTGAGCCAAGTGTGGTGCATGCCTTTAATCATAGCACTTGGAAGGCAGAGACAGGCAGATCTCTGAGGTCAAAGCAACAGAGTGAATTCCAAGCCAGCCAGGGCTACAAAGAGAAACCCTGTCTTGGAGAGTCAGGGGGGTGTAACTACTAACACATTATATGATTGAGAGCATCGCAAAATGGAACTATGACATAAAGTGTTTAATGTACTCTGAATATTAAATCCTCAATAGTGAGAAATCATTACAGCTTTTCTAAGTTTGAAGAACTTATCTATAGGGTTGGGGATGCTATTCAGTAGTGTGGTACTTGCTTAGCATACTAGGTACTGAGTTCAATGCCCAGAACCACCAGAACAACAACAAAAACCCTTACCTGTAGAGCATAACATTGTAGGGAAGAAAATGGGGCAAGAGGCCCTTAATTATACGTATAGGAAGCCAGAGCATCAGAAGTACAATGGAGCCAAAGACAATCTGCAGCAACAAACAGGGCACAGCACATTGTGAATCTGGCAAAGAACTTGCTAAGTATTTTCCACAGGCTTAGGTAAACACAGTCACTGTGCTCCTCCAACCCTCCCAATCTAAAAGAATACAAACAACAAAAACACTGTATAGAACTAAAAAAGGTAGCATGCTTTGATTTTTTTTTTTTTTAAATGAAAAGGCCTGCTCACCACTGACAAAATAAACCTTCGGAGATGTCTGTAAATGGGCAAGTGGATCATTTCCTGTACTGGATTAAAGTCTGGATCATTCAAATTCCTTAGAAACCATAAGACACCAGGTCGAAGTACCTGCAAACATATTTCAAGTGTGATAGATATTCAATAACATCTTTATGCTCTATATATGAAAATTTACAGAAAATAAGGTCCTTACGTTATTCTGGCACATAAAGTTCAACCCAGATATAATTCACAACTGTCACAGAAAAAGAAGTTCCTTAGCCAGAAATTCTATCAAACTTCTGTGCTTTTAATGACCTTTGATGCTTTTAACAGTAAACTGGAAAACACTCACTAAGAACAATTTATCAAGAAATCTGGATTGCTGAGGTAAAAACACAAAGCATTACCACACACTGTATGATTCAGGGGAAGGGTCCAGACCCACCTCCTAACATCTTGAGATTAAAGCACAAATGGCATTCAGCCTCTGTGATTTCACATTCCACTCCCACTGGGTTCGCTGGCTTTCTCCTCCATCATCAGTCTTAGTAAAGTAATTCGTTCAAAGGGTTTATTCACTCCTGGGAACTGTGCCTCTGTATCTCAGTCTTACCCCAGCATATAGCATACAATCTGGAGCTAGAGATGTACATTAAGGAAATACTAATCTTCTCTCATCTTAAAACCAGTTACAACAAGATCTGTGAAGGTAAACCGGGATCATAAAGGATCCTCACTGTTATTCTGTATTTCAACTGTCTGTTCCTAAATATTTCAATATTTTCAATTAAATAAAACCCCTCTCAGAGATGAAGGGTAAGAGCAATTTATTATCACAACTTTTAGGAGTTTACAACAGAGGGTAAGTATGATGTATATCAAATAAGAATTTTGATTTGTAATTAGTCGATTATTTTTAAACTATAAATTATCATTTTTTGACATAAACATAGACTTACAATAATCAAGCCAAACTCTATCATTCACTATTCTCTGTCAGAATAGTAGAGAATGTGGTTTAATTAGGAAAACCCTGTGGCCTTTTGAGGGATGGATGAGTGGTTGTTAGGCAACGCCCTGTTCCAAATGCAGAGCAGCGGCATGCCCTGCAGGACCCACCTCTCTCAGCAGCAGGATGAAGGAGGCAAAGTAAAACACATACACCATGCCCACAAGCCAGTGCAGAAACATCGTAGTCCCTGGCGCCGACTGAAAGCTCAGTTCTCGGTCTCTCAGAGTGGCATCAAACATTTCCTGAGCAAAGCACAGCAGGTCAGGGATCTAACCACCCACACATGCAGCACTTAGTACTTCCACCATTAACAAGTCTTACCACTAAATGGACATAATGTTAATGTTTTTGGCTTTCAGTTCTCTTAATGCAGTTCATAGTGCCACCGAACTATGTAAGAGTACAATAACACTTTAAAAACCTGAAGCATGGACAGGCAAGGTAACTAACCCTGAGTTTGATCCCTGGGACTCACATGGTAAAGAATGGACTCCTGCAAGTTGTCCTCTCACCATCACATGTGTAAATACTCAAAATAAATAATGCAATTAAAATCATGAAGCATAAATAATTAGTTTCATTAGTTTGTTTCTTTTCTTTTTCTGTGATGGAGTCTCATGAGCCTAGACACTGCTCTGCAGCTGAAGAGAACACGGAAGTCCTGACTCTCCTGGGTCTTCCTCTTCTATGCGACAATTACAGACACACGGCTATCATTAATTCATCTGGTCCTGGGGATAGAACCCACGACTTCACACATCTTAGGCAAGCCTTTCCTATTAACTATTCTTTTTAACTATATAAGATCTTGATTTCTTAGGTGCAGGTCTGCATTCACAAATGTTTTAAATAATAAAGAATAAGAGTGAATGTCAATCTCAGAACCAAAAGCAGCTTTTCTACATATATATTTTGAAAAATCAAAACTAAGAGCCATTAAAATTTACTATCACAGTTTTAAAAACTGGCCACCATAACTATAAAATTTCTGAAGAAAAAAATGAGTAATGAAATTCTCCAATAGTACTGGGGCATGGTGGCACACCTCTTTAATCCCAGCACTTGGGAGGCAGAGGCAGGTGGATCTCTGTGAGTTCGAGGCTAGCTTGGTCTACAAAGTGAGTTCAGGGATACAAAGAGAAACCCTGTCTCAAAAAACCAAAAAAAAAAAAAAAAAAAAAAAAAAAAAAAAAAAAAAAAAAAA
>CAJQZJ010034157.1:1475883-1512646 GCA_907164525.1 Lophiomys imhausi | reverse complement strand
AAAAAAAAAAAAAAAAAAAAAAAAAAAGAAAGAAAGAAAAAGTTCTCCGATAGTTATAAAAGATCCAACCAAAATGCCCTGACATTAAAATATACAAAACATAAAAAATTAATATTCAAGACAAATTAATAACATTAAGATTCAATTGTGTTATATTCCAAGAATAAGCAAATCATCAAAAACTTTTCTCTAAAGGGAATGCTTTCTAAAAATGTTTTGAAGCTTTGAAATGAGATTATATGACAATGCTTAACTCACCAGAGAACAGATATCCAGCCACCAGCCACAAATGAGAGGGAACACTCCAATTTCTACCACAACTAACAAAGAGACCTTAATTAAACAGAAATAAAGTTCATCAGTATCAATCAAATGAAGGACAAACCATGTTTAGCTTTATTTTACAACTGGATTACCTTAACCACAATATAGCAGACTCCCAGCAAGCGACGAGACCTGTGAAATTTAACAAGAGTTGCCAAGGCCTGAAGCATTTAGTCAAGGAAAAACTATAAACACTTCTGTGTATGAGACAGGAAACTCTTCAGACTATACTGAATGTGATGACAAATTTCATTTATTTCAAGTTCTGCTCGCACTCACCCTTTCACAAACACCAACTTTTATGAAGAAACTGGGAGGTAGGGGGACACCTCTTGTTAAAAGTGAGAAGTCGTTGGTATGAATGGTACTGTACCCACAAGCTGACTCATTAAAGGATACATGACAAATTATCAGTGTTATTGCTAAAAGTATATATCCAACAATCGTTGTGATTAGACCTTCAAAATGAGATGCTTGAACCTGAAAATAAAACAAATAAATAAAACTTTCCCACATAGTTGATAACCCAGTTTTTCAGTGTACTAAGTAATCTGAATGATAGAAAGCAAACTGTGCTTTGCTTTGTTTTGTTTTTCGAGATAGGGTTTCTCTGGGTAGTCCTGGCAATCCTAAAACTCTCTCTGTAAATCAGGCTGGCTTCAAACTCAGAGATTCATCTCTGCCTCTGCCTCCCAAGTGCTGGTATTAAAAGTGTGCACCACCACCACCCAGCACGATAGAAAGTAAACTGTTGATTCAACATATTTATAATTTAAAAACTGAAATCTCTTTTATACAGCATCTGCAAACTAGACTCTCTCACATATGTAGATTGTTAAATATTACAGAATATTGAAGAAATATTAAATAACATTTTATCCAAAAACTCATAACAGTGAATGAAATTTCCCGATAAGACCAAAACCTTAAAAAAAAAAATTTTTTTAAAAAGTAGTAATAATAATCTATCCATCGAAGCCAGCCTGGTCTACAAAGCGAGACCCAGGGTTACACACACAGAGAAACCCTGTCTCTACCCCAACCCACCCACAAATCTATCCAAATACTTATCCACTATTAGGAAATGTAAAATATAAGTAAAATCTTGAGCAAACACTATAGTCCATTACCCCAAGATAGTCTTCTACTCCCTTTTTAAAAATTAATAAAATATACTGATACTTTTCAAAATTCACTATGGACGACTGGGGAAAGGGAGAGAGAAGGACACACAAGTTCATCAACGAGGAAAAAGCAACCTGTGGGAAATTCTCTTGCAGTGTGCCTCAGACCCACCACGTGAGGTTCTGCAGCACACCTGTAATGACTGGCAATATGACATACTACTTCCTGAGCAACTGTTCAGCTTCAAACAAAAAGAACAAGTCTATGTTGGCTAACAGTGCCTTTGCACAAGATACACTGAGAAATGAATTCTAGAAAATATCCCTTAGGGCTGTACAAATGGCTCAGCGGTTAAGAGCACTGGTTTCTTTATCAGAGGACCCAGGTTCAATTCCCATCCCACATGGCAGCTCACAACTGTCTCTAACTCCAATTTCAGGTGATCCACACCTTTACACATACATATATGCAGGCAAAACACCAGTGCACATGAAATAAAAATAAATATTTTTTAAGAGAGAGAAAGAAAATATTTCTTAATGGGCTGGAGACATAGCTCAGCCGTTAAGAGCATGGGTTGAGCAGAGACTCGGACTCAATCCCCACCACCAGTATGGTAGGTAGCTCACAGCTATCCATAATCTCAGTTCCAGGGATCCAACAACACACATGGTGCACATACATTACAGCAAACCATTTATATACATAAAATAAAAACACGATATTCCCTAGAAAATAACAAACTGGAGGCTAGTAAGCTTCTGAAAGTATTATACTCACATGCTCCTCAAACCCCAAACCAACCAGGGAGAAATGACCGATGTGGTAAGGACAAAATGCTTAAAGAAAGGAGAAAGCTTATCATTAGAACGAGCATTCTTCTTTTTTTTTGTTTTGGTTTGTTTTTTTTGAGACAAGGTTTCTCTGTGTATTTCTGGCTGTCCCAGACTCACTTTGTAGACCAGGCTGGCCTCAAACTCCCAGAGATCCCCTGCCTCTGCCTCCCGAGTGCTGGGATTAAAGGTGTGGGCCACCAACCCCAGCTTGAATTCCAGTAAGTTTTACATGTAAAGATGACATAATAGTTAAATCAGAAAATATACTTAAATTTTTATAGTCTACTTGCTGGGATTAAAGGCATGAGCTATCATGCCCAGCGCATTCTTCTTTTTAAAGGGAAATCTTTACATATTTATTTCCTTTTAGTGGACTGTATGTCATTTGCAGTTCCTCTTAACAATAATGTTTAAAAACTGTTAGCCCTCTACATACAATTCTGTGTACTTTCCTAAGATTATTTTTTAACATTTATTCATTAATTCAAATTATACCTCCATCACAGCCCCCTCCCTCTTCCACTCCCACCCTCTTTCCCCTTCCCTCTTCTCCTTCTCCTTTAGTGAGGGGGAGCCCCACACAAATCAAGCCCCCTCTGTTCCTTAGTCACATGAGGGCTAAGCGCTCCTCTCGCACTGGGGCCCAACATGCCAGCCCAGCTGGGTAAGGTGTGCCGCTAACAGGCAACAGAGTCCATGACAGACCCCCCACACACACTTGCTAAGGGGTCTGAGTAGACCAAGTTGTCTACCTTCTGTATATGTATAGGGGACCTAGGTCTGGTCTATATATGCTTTCTTCTTTATTTCTTTTTAAAAGAATCTCTGTGGTTTTTTTTTTTAAGATTTATTATGTGTACAGAGTTCTTCCTGCACGTATGCCTGCACACTAGAAGAGGGCATCAGATTTCACTGTAGATGGTTATGAGCCACCATGTGATTGCTGGGGATTGAACTCGGGACCTATGGAAGAGCAACCAGCAGAAGTGCTCTTAACCTCTGAGCCATCTCTCCAGCCCCTTCTTTTTTTCTTTTTTTGGTTAGTGTTTCAGACAGACTCTGTAAGCCTCGAGGGGCCTAGGTTGGTTGGTTGTTCTGTTGATCTTCATGTGGTAGAATGAGCATTCTTAATATAATCTCCAATGAAGGAACCAGAGCTTTTTTGAGAAATGGACATTCTAAGAGGAAAACCAAAACTGCTCCTGGGACATTCTTATAATCACAGTATAAAATATCAAGGTCTAATAGGACCCTGACAAAAGGACACAGGAGTCATATTGAAGAGGTTGTCACTGTCATTTTTGAAGAGATGATATGAGCATTAAAACTGGAAACAAACACCCAATGACCGAAATGTCAGAATTTGAAAGATAAATCATTGAGTACAAGGACGATGGCCCACTAGCCGGAAGATACTAAACTATCGTTCCACTGATTCCTCTTTCTTTTTCTTCTTTTCGAGACAAGGTTTCTCTATGTAGCCCTGACTGTCCTAGAATTCACTTTGTAGACCAAGCCAGCCTCTTTTGCTTCCTGAGCACTGAGATTTAAAGTCTGTGCCGCCACCACCCAGCGTTTCTTTTCTCCCACCATAGATTACCTGGTGTAAAGAGAAAATGAAAAGGTCAGGGAACGATGGACAATGTCACATATACCTCTTCCTGTATCACATTAAAAGTCAAAACATGCATCCAATATCCTCACCCCAGCTGTACTGAACCTAATCTAATAAGGCCCTTTAATGTCACTTCTAGTTTAGAAAGCATGGTAGACAGAGGATGAAGGCAGGGGACATCAAGATACTAGTTGCATGTCATCCATGTCATAAGAGTGGAGTAGGAAGCAAAGAGAAGAAGAATGTGTCCACATTATTGGGATCCTTATTCAAGCAAACCAACTACAGAATGGCATTTAAGGGAACAACTTACAGCTCCTCAGAAAACAATAAATGAACTCTAATTCTAGTAAGATTGTTTTTTTTTTTTGTTTGTTTTGTTTCATTTTTTCAAGACCGGTTTTCTCTGTGTGACAGCCCTGACTGTCCTGGACTCACTTTGTAGACGAGGCTGGCCTCGAACTCCCAGAGATGCCCGTCTCTGCCTCTCAAGTGCTGGGACTAAAGGTGTGGGCCACCAAGCCCAGCTTGAATTCTAGTAAGTTTTACATGTAAAGATGACATAATAGTTAAATCAGAAAATATTCTTAAATTTTTATACTTCTCTTTTCCTGAAGACTTTCTTGCCAAATTTCAGTTTGTTCTTAATAAGTTATCTTTTCTCTATGGTAGCAATAAAACACATAGCAGAAAAGTAGTGCAGAAGTTGATTCCATTACTAAGTGAAAGTCAGAGCATGTAAGGATGTAAGATCTGGCTTCTCAATTTATATTACATGTTCCTTAATATTCCTAAAGTGCAAATAACACAAAAACCTACAACAAGGCTCCTAGAAAGCTAAACTTCTATTATGTTACTACAAAAACTAGAAGCATAGTTACAACTTACCAAAAACAAGAATGAACAACGTATTTAAAGACACCACCCAGAACACGTGTTCCTACAGGAGAAAGCACTAGTGTCAATATCTCATGATTAACTGAACTTCATTCACTTAGTCATAGTTAAGTCATGAAAATAACTATGACTGAAAATTTTAACTTTTTACTTCTCACTAGACATCTCATGAAAATAGGACTAGTAAAACAGAAAGCTCATATTTTTACATGCAGAAAGTAAATCAATTTATAAAAATCTCCTTTCCAAACTACTAGTCAGTCCATCACAAATTACACACATTTTTATAAATACTACCAGATTTCAGTTAAAACAAATGACAATGAAAAAATTGCAAGTGGAGGAAAAAAATGAAAGTCACACTCATTCTAACAATAGATTAACAAATGCAGAGTGTTTTTTCCCATTACCCACTTTATTTTAATTTCCTATTAGCCACTTAAGCAAGTTCACTTAATATTTCCCTACTACCCCTACCCCAGCAACTGCTAGCTGAAATCTCAGGTCTCTGGATTCTCCATGTAGTACCCTGACACTGTGTACATCTGACACACTCAGTTATAGTTAGAATACATTATCACCTCCAAGGCATGTGCTATCCACCTGTCCTACAGCCATGTCATATATACGTTAACCACATTCTATGCTGACACACTAAAGAGCCCAAGTTCAATCATCTGGTCCCACCACGTTACCTAACATCAAGGCAAGTGAGCTTTCCAAGGTGGGGCTGGATGAAATGGTCCAATTTCTTTTCAGAAAAAGAAAAAAAGGGAAAAAAAACTGTTTGGGGTTCCCTAGTCTTCCACAAATCAAGCAGGCAGGAAAGGTGATGAGTTGTCCAAAAAGAATGACTGACACATTGTTACCATGGAAGCCCAATCTTTTCAGTTTCTCTGCCTTAAGGGCTCATAAACTCTGTATCCCAACATCTTCTATGCTTCAATCTCTTAACTTATCATCTCTTAAGAGGTCCTGCTGACAGACTTCTAAGAAAGATGTGACAATCTCTTGTGTCACTGTGTAACACTGAAGCTTGTCACTAGGTCTCTAACACAGATCTCTAACTTCCTGGCTCACATTTGCACATCTCTTACTAAACTTTGAAAAACGATTGAAAGCAGAATCCCATTTCACTCACTTCTACCTCTAATTTCCTGGAACTGTACAAGAAATGAAGTCAAGCTGCAAATGGCTTTCCTATTTGACCTCAACAAATTCTGCCATTCTAAAGACTTAAAGGATATATTTATTCTGAGTAAACAGCAAGAGACAGAAATTATCTGCATTTTATAACCTTGCCGGGCCACTGGATCATGCAACCCTCAAGGCTATGCTTCCTCTGGGCTTCTTGTTAGGCCATATCTCTATCTGTGGTAGTTCTGATACTGCAGACAAGTCTTACCCTATTGAAAAATCCCAAGTAACAAGCAATTCTGCATTACATGACCTGAAAACACACTGTTCCTTTAAAGAATAAAATTCTTGAAAGATTTACACCTCACTTAAAGGCGCACCTTAATTATCTTGTGTGTGTGTGTGTGTGTGTGTGTGTGTGTGTGTGTGTGTGTGTCTGTATGAGAGTATGTATGTGCACAAGAGTACAGTATCATGGAGTCCCAAACTGTTGGTATTGGATTCCCTGGAGCTGGAGTTACAGGCAGCTAATCCATCTGAAATTGAAGCTGAGAACTAAACTCAGGTTCTTGGAGAGAGCAATGTGTATTCTTAACTGATAATGAGCCATTTCTCCAGCCCTACCACTCTTCTTTTAAGCTGTAGCTTTTGGAGTAGTGAGATATAGTTCAGCAAGTAGAAGTGCTTACCAAGCAACCTGGCACCCTGAGTTTGAGTCCAGCTCCCACACTGGAAGGAGACCAGCCTGTGTCCTTTGCCCATGAACAGGCAAGGCGGCTGTGCTCTCAGCAGCAAAGGCATTAAACATGGAAAACCCAACTTTAAACATCAAGTTCTTTTAACTACTATTTTTTTTTTTTTTTCGAGACAGGGTTTCTCTGTGTAGCCCTGGCTTTCCTGGACTCACTTTTGTAGACCAGGCTGGCCTCGAACTCACAAAGATCCACCTGCCTCTGCCTCCCGAGTGCTGGGATTAAAGGCGTGCGCCACCACCGCCCGGCATCTTTTAACTACTATTAATGTTGAACTTTTTTTCCTCAACTATTTAGTAACTTTGTTTTTAAATAAGATTACCTTTAAATATTTCTAGTAATGTCAACATATAAAATATACCTTGAAATATCAAGTAAACAGAAGCCAAAGGTTACTTTGATTTTTAGCATAAAAGGGGCATACTCTATGAATTTCAAGTAACTCATAATTCTATCAAAATACTTCTACTTACCAGAAAAACTAGTGATCCATCAAGTCCAAGCATCTAAAATAAAAAATAATAAGCCTTAATTTAAGATGCAGTAGGACTTTCTTTTCTTATATAAAGACTGCTTTCCAGCTGGGCATAGCAGCGCATACCTGTAATCCCGGCAGAGGCAGAGGCAGGTGGATCTCTGTGAGTTGAGGCCAGCCTGGTCTACAAAGTGAGTCCAGGACAGCCAGGGCTGTTACACAGAGAAACCCTGTCTCGCAAACCAAAAACAAAAGATTGCTTTCCTATCAATATCACTAAGCAGTTTCCAATCACTATGTTCTAACCCTATCATTCCCAGAATGTTTAAAAAAACAAAATCCGTGTATTCAAGTAGTATTACACTCTGCGTTTCCTTTTACCCTAAGTCATATGAGAGTATCATCTAGAAACGCCCCAGACTGTGTGGATGAGGATGTGTGTGTGCCTCTGTTGCTAACACTAGGGAAGCTAAGGCAGCTACTGAGACAGAGGAGTGAACTTGGGTCAAAGAGCGCTTGCCTAGTAGCATGCCAGGGCCATCGGTCTGTATACCCAACACCGCAAAAAGGAAAAAAAAGTACTCAGTCTGAGTTTAATTTTTACATTAAATAGAACAAGTCACAAATTCACTATACAATTACTTTATTTTCATCAATTACTGTGGAAATCCAGTTTAAAATTTAACTTTTTACTTAATTTTTCCCAAGTCCACAATTTCAGGTCAAACAGCCTCTGTGGAGCATGGTTTGCATCAAAGGCAGAAAAGCAGCCTCATTGTCATCATCTTCACCACAGGCTGTACATCACTTGATTTTCTACAGAAATTAAATCCTAGTAACTGTTTTCATCACATTTAACTATGAAATTTGTGCTTATAGCTAAATGTGCCAAACTTCAAAACACACCTTAGAATTGAAACACAGGACATGTGACAGTGAAAGTTCTTACCCTTTCCCAAGTAAGCTCTTCTGCAGCCCGGTCCCACTCTAATGCATTCCAGTTCATGTCATCTGAAGATACAATTGAGATCAAGACTACTGACAGATATTAAGCTCTAACTAATAAAGGCTCATTTTAATTATAATCTGTTGAGAAGCTGAACCACATTTAAAATTTTGTCAGACATAACTTACTAGGTTGTAAGTCCTACATATAAATACATACTTCTAAATAAGTATTAACATATATAAAACAATAATCATAGACTGAGGTATGTGCTATAAAGGAAATAAATAGGATTATCTGAAAGACAAATCTAATAGCTGTGGGTCAGAAATGAATCTGGTAAATATGAGAAAAAGAAGAAAGGTAAGAGATTAAACTTTTTAATGAACTGTAAGATAGTAAAAGATAAAAGTATAAAACTCAGAGGCCGGTTAGTGGTTAAGAATTCAGGCAGTCAAATGTCCTTCAACCGAAGAATGGATTAAAAAATTGTGGTACATTTACTCAATGGAATACTACACAGCTATCAGAAACAAGGAAATCATGCAATTTGAAACCAAATGGATGAATCTAGAAAAGCTCACCCTAAGTGAGCTAACCCAGACTCAGAAAGATGCACATGTATGTACTCTCTTATAAATGGATATTAACCATATAGCCCAGGACAACCATCCTACAACCCACAGACCCAAACAGACAAGAACCTAGCATAACTATCATATGGAAAACTCCACCCAGCAGCAAGTCATGGACCCTGCTGCTTGTTATTGGAACACCTTACGCTAGGTGGGCTGCCTTATCAAGGCCCAGTACAAGAGGAAGCTCTTAACCTTCACATGATTGATGAACTGAGGGGGTTTGATATGTAGGGGCTGCCCTCATGTGAGGAGGAGAGGATGGATATGGGGAAGAAGGAGGGAGGGAAGTTAGGACCTGGAGGGGAGGAAGGAGGGGACTTTGAGATATAACTTGAAAAAATAAATTTAAAAAAAGTAAAGAATTCAGGCTCTTCTAATGGGCCCCAAGTTTAGTTCCTAGCACCACTCTTATCAGGTTCCCTGGAACTCCAGCTCTAGGTGATCACTCTCTTCAAGCTTCCATGGGTACTACAAAGACCAACCCACAGAGACATATACATACATACACACAATTAGAAATAAATATATACCTCTAAAACCTGTAGCCAGGTGTGGTGGCACTTGCCTTTAATCTTATAATTTTCATAACTGTGGCCTAACTGTTCTTATTGTTTTGTATTGTATTTAATTGTTATAAGAAAAAGAGCCTTTTATTGGACTAAAAGGGGGAGCTATTGTTGGGGTAAAAAAAGATACACCTTTAAAAAAAAAAAAAAAGCAGATAGGAGGGTGAGGGGAAGAGGGTAGGAAAGTGGGACCAGGAGGGGGAGGGAGGAGACCATGAATGAGATGTAGCTTGAAGAAAAAATAAATGTTAAAACAAAACAAAATATGAAAACACTATCCTTTGTCCTCAGTGCAAGCTAAGAATGACTGGCAGTCCTGAAGAATGAGCAGGGGCACAGGCAGCCATTACCTTGGGCCCCATTGTTGGCATCAGCAGCATCTTCCACACCCGCATCATCTTCCTCCTCATTGTCTTCCTCCTCTTCTTCTGCTTGACCATCCTGGGCATCAGGGTTCTCTCCCAAAACTGCATTCTCACCTGCTGGGTTAGCCGGCTGATCAGCAGCAGCGTTTTCTGCACCATTTCCCCCTACAGGAGCCTGAAATGAGAGAAAAGCCCAGGAATTCACCTACTTGGTTCAATTTATTCTAGTTCCAAATCATTGGTTACCCTGCAAGAAAAAGAAAACCAACAAATAAAGACAATCTCACTAAAATTAAAAAAGGAGTATCATCCAGGCATAGTGGCACACGCCTTTAATCCCAGCACTCGGGAGGCAGAGGCAGGTGGATGTCTGTGAGTTCAAGGCCAGCCTGGTCTACAGAGTGAGCCCAGGACAGCCAGGGCTACACAGAGAAACCTTGTCTCGAAAAACCTTAAAAAAAATAAAGTATCTTTCAGAGTCATCTCTTTTAAATGGATCTCATTTAGGACCAGCTTGGTTCATAAGAACATTAACAGCTTTGTTTTTGTTTTTATTAACACAGTTTTTAATGAACACATTTCAGAAAGAACTATAGGGCTGGGGAGGTGGTTCCTGTGGGGAAAGCACTTGACACACAAGTGTGATGACTTGGTTTTGGATTCCCAGGACCCATACAGAGCTGGGCACAGGAATGCATCTGTAACCTTGTGCTCCAACATGGAGTGGGGAGGTAGAAATAGGAGAAGGCCTCATAAAGCAGCCAGTAGAGAATCTGTCTCCAATAAGATAGAAGGCAAGGATATACACCAGAGGTTGTCCTCTGGTCTTCACATGCACACCATGGCATTTATACATGTGAACATGGGTTTACACACACACACAGAGAAAAAATATGCAGTATAAAATATGGGCTTATAAATCTGGCTTATCAAGCAAGGTGTGCACATGCCTGTAATCCCAGCACTCAGAAAGCAGAGGCAGGCGGATCTCTGTTGAGTTTGAGGCCAGCCTGGTCTACAGAGTGAGTCCAGGACAGCCAGGGCTCTGTTACACAGAGAAACCTGTCTCAAAAAAACAAAAATCAATCAATCAATCAATCTTGAAACATCATTCCATAATATTTTGTAAATATAACAAGTATGTCTAACTCCCTTAGGGATAAAAATTTTTTTTAATGTATGCCCATGCACACAGGCAGACACACCTGAATTTGCTGCTATTAAACACTTGAGTAAATGATTTCTAGTTTGACCTAGAGACTAGGATTTTCCATATATGGCCTTTATCAACTCCCAAATGCATCTTCTTCTGGCTCTTCCTTTGGAATACCAAGTCAAGCATGGTAGCCCAGAGTGGTAATCCCAGATACTGTAGGGGAAAGAGGGGTTAGTTTGAGGCAGGAGGATTTTTAAGTTTGAGGCAGGAGGATGTTTAAGTTTGAGGCCTTCTGTTGGACTTGACCAATCTTTGTCTCAAAATAGAAAATAAAAAGTAAAAGGTCTGAAGACGTAGCTCAATGAGAGGGTCGTTACCTAGCATGTGTGAAGTCCTGGACTCAATCTTCAATACCAGAAAAATTTAAGTATCAATGTTCTGCTATCAACCAAATAAAAAGACATTGATTGTAATTAATTGTTAAGTTAAATTACAATTATTGCCAAGTGGTGGTGGCTCATGCCTTTAATCCCAGTACTCGGGAGGCAGAGGCAGGCAGATCTCTGTGAGTTCAAAGCTAGCTTGATCTCACAATCTAAAGGGCGAGGAGTGTAAACTTTCTCTCCACTGAGTAGTTAATGTGTGCACTGTTGGCCCTACAATGTCCCAGCAGGTGAAACAGTAAACATCACTTGCTCTACCCTCCTGTTAAGTGTGGCAAGTGCCCTTGTTTTGGAGGATGTATTCATCACTCATAAGAAAACTGCATGGGGCTGGAGAGATGGCTCAGTGGTTAAGAGCTCTGGCTGTTCTTCCAGAGGATCCAGTTCAATTCCCAGCACCCACATGGCAGCTCACAACTGTCTGTAACTCCAGTTCAGGGGAACTGACACCCTCACACTAATGCACATAAAATTAAATAAAAATTTTAAAAAGGTTAAAAAAGAAAAGAAAAGAAAACTGCACATAAGCCGGATGTGATGGCACACACCTTTAATCCCAGAATTTAGGAAGTAGAGGTAGATGGATCTCTGTGAGTTTGAGACCTCCCTGGTCGACAGAGTGAGTTCCAGGATAGCCAGAGATACACAGAGAAACCCTGTCTCAGAAAAAAATAAAAGAAAAAGAAAACTGAACACAATTCTTCTCTTCTTAAATATAAGTTTGGGTGTCATGTGTGCACATGCCCATGTACACAGATCTAAGCGTGCTGCATGTGTGGAGGTGACAGGACAACTCTTCTTTGACCATTGTGGCTTCTGGGGAATCCAAACTAAGGTTACAAGCACGTCTACTAGCCATCTGAGTGGCCCAAGTTTCCTACTTTTGAAAAGACAAGGTATTTCGCATGAAGAAAAAACCTGGGATAGGTAGAAAACAATCCTAAACGACATGCAGCATGTCAGACACCTACCTAGAAAGTGCGTGTGTGCTTGTGTGCCTTGAGAAAGGGTCTCTCTACTCTGTAGTCCTGGCTGTCTTGGAACTTCCTGAACTCCACCTGTCTCTGCCTCCTGAGCTGGGTTACAGGTGTAGCCAACCACTCAGCTATATAGAGGAAGTCGTTTCTTACTTTCCAAATGCAAGTTAAGTTGCTGACCTAAGCCAAGAAAATGGAAGAGTTTTAGTATTCCTTCTAACACTGTGCCCTCACCTCATGTTGGTGGTGCCCAGCAGCATTGAAGGCTGGAGCATGCTGCTCCAGCCAAATCGGTGCTCCGCCATGGACGATCTGCTCCCGTAACCACACCAGGCTGATGAATGCACAAAGTGTGCATGTCACCACAAAACAGCCCTGCAAGCAATCTGCCAACAAATTTTCCCTATTTAAAAAATAATAGTGACAATAATTAGACACAACACCAAAGAACACTTGACAAAAACTAGAAAAATAAATCTTACTTGCTGAGTAAAATGCAGCTGCTTCAAAAGATTTATAATGATGTTGAAATTCTAACCTGTAAGCTAACTGATATGTATATTTATATTATCATATACATATAGTAAGTATATATAAAATAAATCAGAATACACTGCTGTTAAGTGTCTACCCTTTTCTTTTAGCATGACCAAGAAACAGAAGTATAAGCAAAAAAAAACAAAACAAAAAAATCTAACAAAACCAAGCACTGCATTTATAAAATTTACTAAATTTATGTATGCAGCTGTGCTTTTAACAGAACTTTGAAGTTTAACCAACATGGGAAGTATATACATGAGCACAGTCATCAATCAGAAGATGGAGAGCTGTCTCAGTGACTGGTCTAACAGGGTACGCAAGTCCTTCATAACCCCAGCTCTACAATCAATATCTGTCAGAGAAACAGGGCCAAATGACTGAAGATTGATGCTGTAATATATGGAGAGAAAATAGGAACTGTCCAGGCAGCCACTGGTATGTCATTTCTTAGTTTGGGAAGCTGCAGACCCTGTACTTCCTATAAAATCAGATATATTTATCCCTCTCAGGTCTCTGAGGTGGTTGAAGAACAGCTAGCTAGAGTCTCATAATTAAATTTTGAGTTGTTTAGGAGTCAAGAGTGTTACAGATCTAAGAAGAAACTTTTAAAATTGTGTTTCAAGTTAGTATGAATGTTGAGTCAGATATAGAACTTTAAACTCATGGAGATGGTTAGATAGTAGAATGTTAAAGTCAGGTGCCAAATACATATGGACTGGACATTGGGAATGTATGCTAAGCCATATAACCCTCATAACTGTGGCCTAATTACCTCTGTTGTACTGTATTGTATTTATTATTATAAGAGAAAGAGCCATTTGTTGGACTGAAAGGGGAAACTGTAGGGGGAAATAAGATATACCTTAAACTTAAAAAAAAAAAGGGAAGAGGATGGGGGGTTGAGGGTGGGAGGGTGGGACTGGAGGCGGGAATAGGGAGGGGACTGCCATTGAAATGTAACTTGAAGAAATAAAAAATAAAATTAAAAAAAAGGCAGAAAGACATTCAGCATGCCATAGATCACACAGAGAAACTCACAATGCACAGCAAAGAAACTCTATACATAACAAATCTAGTTTTAATGCTAGCTGCAAAAAATACCAAATTAAATTCATAGAGGCAGAGTGTGGTTCCTTTAGTAGCCATACAAGGAAATGTGAAACCTGTGACACTTAGGAGCCTTTGTTCCTTCTTTTCTGAAGAAATTCATCCTTTACTGTCAATGTCTGACTTCAGAATAATTCAAAAATACTGATAGGCTTTAGAAAATTGACTACTTTTTGTCCATTTAAGGAAAGGTCAATCTGAGAGGCCTCAGCCTAGCAGCTCCATAGTTTAACTGCCACTAAGTACATCTGTCTGTCTGCAGTGTCTCCAAAAGCAAAGGAGGACTCCTAACCACTGCTTATGAGAGGATCTTCCCACCATCAAAACCATGATGGGTCAGGGCTGAAATAGTCCTTCTTCTTACAAGAAGCTAGCTGCTTCTTGTAGATTTTAAAATGGAACCAAATATCAAAGTTGCTTTCTCTAATGCCTCCAATCTGAATTAGTATCATGTCTGCCTAGATATGACTTAAGGATGCCCAAGTTCTAGAGCCTAGAAAAGCTTATGAGCTCCCACTTTCCTATTTCAGAATGCTGCCCCCCGGTTACCTTGTAGAGAAGTGCCCATTAGCCTTTTGGGGGATGAAGGCCATGTGGAGAAGGGGGTACCTCAGATAGGCCATCTTAGACATCAAGCGCTAGTAAAAGACACGCATGGCTCAGGCAAGCTCAACAGCGCAACTGAGCCCAAGCCCAATTTCTCATCTCCAGAATGAGGGACAAATGAAATGGCAGCTGTCTGACAGCCTTATGTCACAGCTCGGTTGATGACCCAACTCATCCACACACAACACTGCTGCCGTATTTGGTACATATGCAAAATTTTTAGGAAAAAAAATTGTCTCCTATAGAGAATATATAATACTCTCAGTGCAGGGTCAAGAGTATCCACAATTCCATTTGACCATTCCCACTTAGCATCCTTCTGTAAGTAGTCTAATGAAGGAGGTACTCCACAACCAGTCAAATGACATGCCAACACAGGGCCAGGAAAATGCTAATTGTCACGTGAAGAGAAAAGCTACAGTGAACAAATATCTTAATGTGCTTTCACAATAATCTTACTAATATTTTAAAATTATGCTCAGCATACAAATCCAACAGTATACAACTCAAACTGCATAAAATATCATAGTTTTACATGTCCTCCCAAAAGGTTCCTAAATTCTTCTGTTTTAAAAGAAATAGAACATACACATACTAATTTCTACTGTAGCTACAATTGCTGGAAGAAAAAAACACACTTCATGTTCTTAGAGGAAAGTTATAGCAATAAATACATAAGCCAGGCATGGTGGGACACCCTTTGATACCAGTACTGGGGAGGCAGGGACAGGCAGATCTCTGAGAGTTCAAAGCCAGACTGGACTATAGATATAGAGCAAGTTCCCCAGAACAGCCAGGGATGTCATACAGAGAAACCTTGTCTCAAAAACTAAAAACCAAATAAAAAAAAAATAAGCACAAGAGAAAAACCCACCGACAGTGCCTGGCATCACTGTCACAGTCAGTACTCACGTTGACAGCATGTCTAGTGGCAGTGTCAGCAGTGAGCTCACGGAGCCAGTAAACAAGCACTTGTAGATGCGGCCTAAAAACAAGAGCACAACGGCACAGTCACAACAGCGTCATGTCCTCACAGCTGGCTCAGGACACAGAGGTGAAGGGGAACTCCACAGACTCCAATTAAATCAGCGCTCCTAGCCTTTGCAGGCCTGGGTCTCATTGGGTTTTATTTTTGTGGGTTTATTATTTGCTTGGGGGAGGGGGGTAACTGTGTGCTCATCCCATGATGTGAGTGTGGAAGTCAGAAGACAACTTTCTCAAGTTGGTTTTCACACTCTCCCTACGGTGGGTTCCAGGGATGACACTCAGAGTCTTGTGTGATAATTGCATTTACCTGCTGAGATATCTCACTGCTCTCTAACTACTACTTTTTAAGAACATAAAAATAGTAAGCAAGGGGGCTGGAGAGATGGCTCAGCAGTTAAGAGCACAGTCTGCTCTTCCAGAGGTCCTGCGTTCAATTCCCAACAACAACATGGTGGCTCACAACCATCTGTATGGGATCCGATGCCCTTTTCTGGTGTGTGTGAAGACAGAGCATTCATATACATAAAATAAATAAATATTTAAAAGAAAAACACTAAGCAAATACTAAGTTCTGTATGACGATGTTGGCTGGTCTCTGAGGAACCAGGATTGAAACTAGGCCTCATGGGGCTGGAGAGATGGCTCAGTGGTTGAGAGCAACTGGTGGTTCTTCCAAAGGACCCGGGTTCAAATCCCAGTAACCACATGGCAGTTCACAGCTATCTAATTGCAGGGCTTGGTGGCACATGCCTTTAATCCCAGCACTCCGAAGGCAGAGGCACGTGGATCTCTGTGAGTTCAAAGACAGCCTGGTCCACAAAATGAGTCCAGAACACTCAAAGGGTACACAGAGAAACCCTGCCTTGAAAAACAAAAAACAAACAAAAAAAAAAAGAAACGAAACTAGGCCTCACATACTCTGGACAAGAACTCTCCACTGGGCTGCATCTTCAGCTCTAGGTATCTTACACTGTTTTTATTGCATAGTTTAGATGTTGGGGGGCTAAATTAATCATCTAGATCGTGACATGACGATTGTTTTTAAAAACTAGACTTCAGTTTGGAAAACACACATCTTTGAACTAAGAAGTTTCTTCAGCACACCTTAAAGGACCAGTGAAGTGGCCAATCCCAGCAACCTCACCTCAACCCCTGGAACCCATGTAAAGTTGCAGGGAGACAAACATTCCACAAAGCTGTTCTGATCTCCATACACACCATGGCACAGGAGCACAAAACATACAGAAATAATTTTTTTAAATACTTTTTAAAAGCTTCAAAAGGTCTCAAAGAATAGCTTATGCCCTTAGAGGAAAAATACAAACATAAAAGAATTCACTGTCAACCCTTACCCTCTTATTTAGAAAAGGCAGAATGGTTCTTAGTAAGATAGGTAGAATTCTAGAAAGAATGAGGTAACAAGACTACAGCTTTAGAAATGGACTAAGGAAAGTGCTGAGGTTTTCCTTCAGAACACTTCTTGTACATTGTTAGTTTAAGCGTCATCTTTAGTCTTATACAGGACATTTCAATGAGTTCAATGGCCTCTTTTAAAGTTCAAATCAAAAGAGTAGGGTAGGAAAGAGTGTTCATAATGGAAATGACTTACACATCTATATAAAAGAAAGCAAACATGCTTACAGTAAGTAAAACTAACAAGTCAAATGCCAATCAATAGGAAAAAGGGCTCCTTAAAACTCTGACATGAACTAGGAAAGAAGGATGAGGTGCACGGTTAAAAAGAAGAGTCTCTAAAAATATGTATTATACGATACAACATAAATGTGATGTACATGTATATACGCAGAAAGTCAACAAAGAGATCAAGCTTCTGACAGTGAACTCAGGGCCCCACTTGTGCTTGACTGATAATATGCTGATTTCAGAGAGGCACGCTGTCCTCGACTATAACTGAATGGTTTTCCCTTTTTCTTTTCTTATGCTCCATCTAGACTATCTGGCTTCAAACTTGGGATCCTCCTGCTTCAGCCTCGAGAGTGACAGAATTACAGGTTTATACCTTTAAAAGTTTAAGGTGGTAAACACTCTGAATATTTACATCTAAGGAACTGTGTGTATTTTGTTCTTCCAACTGAGTCTATTTGGAGGGTGAGGAGTTTACATTAAAAACCGTTATACTGGCTGGGAGTGGTGGCGCATGCCTTTAATCCCAGCACTCAGGAGGCAGAGGAGCTCGAGGCCAGTCTGGTCTACAAAGCGAGTCCAGGACACCCAGAGCTGCACAGAGAAATCTTGTCTCGAAAAACAAACAAATAAAAAAAACCTGTCGTATTTGGAAGGTGTCTGTCTTCTAGCATTCAAGAAGCTGATTTTTATATCTGATTCTCTCTACTTTGTAGGACAATCTAGGAACATAATATGACTATACACTTATCACCATCAGCACCCAACCTGGTTCTAGAAATTTTGAAATTGTCTAAGTTTGTGATCTCCTTCCTTTATTATGGTTAGTTCCCCAACAGAAATTATCTGTCATTCATGTATTATCAATATTGATCCATGTCTAAGAAAAACACCCTTTTCTCCTCCAGAAACAACTTAGTGAAGACGTTGAAGATATTTTCTTTTTTTGTTTTTCCAGACAGGGTTTCTCTGTGCAGCTCTCGCTGTCCTGGAACTCTCTCTGTAGACCATGCCGGCTTTGAACTCGAGATCCACTTGCCTCTGCCTCCTGAGTTCTTCAATTAAAGGCATGCACCACCACTGCCCAGCTTGTGAAGATATTTTAGAAACAAGGCTTTTCTAATATATGGTATTATAAATCAAATAATTAAACATTCACGGTACAAGGCAACACAATTAAAATATTAAAGTTATACATATTTTTATAAATGTATAAATATAAAAATTTTTATTAAAATGTTTAAACAACTCCAGAAGAGGCATGAATACTCACATGCTGTAAGAGGAACAACTCCCAACCATGCAAAGGCAACAAGTGTGTAATGAAACCAGTAACGTATTGCAGTACCAATACTTGTAACCAGTCCAGCAAATATGTCTTGGATTGGTAGCCGTGAAGGCATATCTGGAGAATAAACTATAAGAGGAAAAAAATATTCAGGATTTCATGAGGACTTAATTCATAAATACAAAGTACAGATAATGTACTTAAGTATTTTTCTTACAAACTACTGAAATTTCAAATTACAATATTACATTTATACAAGTTGTTTATTTAGCCAAACCACAACTGAAATATGGAAATGAGCAAAAAAGTGCCCTGAGCAGATTAAAAAGCCTCAAGAGGAAAAAAAATCTACCTCCCCAGTTCACAATCTTGAATCTCAAGCAGTGTTAGTTTACACATATGTAACAGGTAAGCCATACAATGATCTGGCTTCTTAAACTACAGAGGATTAAGTAAAGGAAACAAGAGCAAAAGGAAATCTAAAGGTTTTCCAGAGAACTTCCCAAATGCAAGCATTAGACCCCAGCATTCAAGTGGCCTATGGCATTCATTTCATGGGGAACAAGCAGCTTACTGACGTCACTTAGTCAACCGTCCCCTCAGTACTCCCCCCAATTCTAACATCTTAGTTTAATTTTCAAATGATGTTAATTCAGGCATCTTTGCAAAACATGATATAGATGTAGTTGAAGAATATTCCCACCAGGCATGGTGGAGCATGCCTTTAATCCCAGAGGGAGGCAGAGGCAGGCAGATCTCTTTGAGTTCAAGACCAGCCTGGTCTGCAAAGTGAGTCAGGACAGTCATAGTTATTATACAGAGAAACTCTGTCTCGAAAAACAAAACAAAACACAAAAAAGCAACAAAAAACAAACAAAAGAATATTCATTCCCATATTTAAAAAAAAATCTTTGTAAGAATTGTTCCAGTAAAAACTGCTATTTATTAAAAAGCTCTACTCAACAGATAACATACATGGTCTTTCAAACACCTCTTTCTTCAAAGAGGCCAAAACAAGGAAATCTTATATAAAAATCAATGCTCTAAAATTATGAAACAGCTAGGGGAGGGGAAAAATAACTAAACAAAGACCGAGCCGGGCGGTGGTGGCGCACGCCTTTAATCCCAGCACTTGGGAGGCAGAGGCAGGCGGATCTTTGTGAGTTCGAGGCCAGCCTGGTCTACAAAGCGAGTCCAGGACAGCCACAGATATTCAGAGAAACTCTGTCTCGAAAAACCAAAAAAAAAAAAAAAAAAAACTAAACAAAGACCATGCTGGGGTGTATCTCAGACGCAGAGTGCTTGCTCAGCACAGATAACACACTAGGTTTAATCCTTAGCAGTCAAAAAATAATAAAAACTAAAACATTCAAGAGTGGTACCAGAGGGCTGGAGAGATGGCTCAGAGGTTAGGAGCACTGGCTGCTCTTCCAGAGGTCCTGAGTTCAATTCCCAGCAACCACATGGTGGCTCCCAACCATCCATTATGGGATCTAGTGCCCTCTTCTGGTGTGCCGGCATGCATACTTCAATACGTAACATTAATACCTATTAAATAAATAAATCTTTAAAAAAACAAAAACAAAAAAGAGCCTTACCAAAAAAAAAAAAAAAAGTGAGCTGGGCGGTGGTGGCGCACGCCTTTAATCCCAGCACTTGGGAGGCAGAGGCAGGCGGATCTTTGTGAGTTCGAGGCCAGCCTGGTCTACAAAGCGAGTCCAGGACAGCCAGAGATATTCAGAGAAACCCTGTCTCGAAAAACCAAAAAAAAAAAAAGTGGTACCAGAAAACAATTCCCCTACAAACATAAGGAATAAACAATAACAAAGGGCAAGTCCATACGCCCCACAATCACCCAGCCAGCAGGACACTTGGCGTGAAGGACAGGAGAGCTTCTTGAGAAAGGTCTGCAGGAAATACTGCATCAATGTCAGGAGAAAAGGAAGACTACAGGTGAATTTTTATTGGCCTCAAAGTAAAAGTTCACAGGATATTAGTTTATAATAATTTCCGCAACTAGTAACAAGAGCTTATGCACCAGAGCAAATTGAAGACTATGAAAGAATACAAGTGGCATTTTTGCTGGCAATGAATAAACAAAATGCAATAACTTTAATCATAGATGCTTATCAAATATCAAGTAAAACTAATAAGTTACAGTATTTGTACTGAGTATACAAGTCTTAAAATTTAAAAAAAGTAAAATACAAAAAAAAGGTACAATGTACAAGGATCTTAGCATGAAAGACTGTGCTTCAAATTTTTAATAAGTTGACGATACAGTCCTGTTTATTTGATATAAAAACATTAAATAATAGGCACAAGTATTATAATTAAAATTGTAGACTTTGGAAAGATATTTCCTAAAGCCTTACAAAAAACCTGGGCTTAAAAGCTTGTTCCCTGGGGCTGGGAAGACAGCATGCAAGCATGAAGAAGAGAGCTAGGGTCTCCAGCACCCATGCAGTGCGGGGTTAGCGTGAAAGCCATGGCCTGTCTGTAACGACAGTGCTCAAAAGGTGGCGACAACACATCTCAGGGAAATCTGGCTACCCAAACTTGTTGAGGTGAGGAACTGTTGGTTCAAATGAGATTCAACAACATATAAGGTGGAAGGCAAAAAAACCAGACACCCCAGCAGGGCATGGTGGCATATGCCTTTCGTCCCACTACTTGTGAGGCACAGGCAGGTGGATCTGTGAGTTTGAGCCTGGCCTGTACTACATAGTGAGTTTCAGGACAGCCAGAGCTGTTACACAGAGAAGCCCCATCTCAAAAGAGGAGGAGGACATCCCATATCCATATCTGGTACACACAAGAGCACACATGCATGCACGCACACATATACCGTATGAGCAATATACACACATGTGCACCCATACAGGCAATCATACATGCACGTACATTTTTAAAAGATGGTTTCAAAAAGAAAAAAAAAGTGCTCTAAGACTTACTCTTTATTACTCTTATTTTAATCTTACAGCTCTCAGAAGAGAGTTCACACTGAAAAGCACTAGAGTCTACTGAAATCAAGGCATCACTGTTTTTGTACAGAGATAATGGTTCTTAAAAGAAAAAAAAAATGTTTTGGTGACACATACTGAAATGTATAGATAAAATTAAACCTGGCAGGATTTCTTTTAAAACGGACAGACTTAAAAAAAAAAAAAAAAAAGAGGGCTGGAGAGGTGGCTCAGAGGTTAAGAGCACTGGCTGTTCTTCCCAAGGTCCTGAGTTCAATTCCCAGCAACCACATGGTGGCTCACAGCCATCTACATTGAGACCTGCCCGGGCATATATGTAGAGCAAATACTGTATACATAATAAATAAATAAAAAATGTTTTTAAAAAAAAAAAGAAATGTGACAAAGGAGTGAGAGGAAGTTTTATTAAAAAAAAAAAAAAAAAAGAGCCAGGCATGGTGGCGCACACCATTAATCCCAGCAGTCGGGAGGCAGAAGCAGGCGGATCTCTGTGAGTTCGAGGCTAGTCTGGTCTACAGAGTGAGTCCAGGACAGTCAGGGTCACACAGAGAAACCCTGTCTTGAAAAAGAAAACAAAACAAAAACAGTAAAAAATGAGAGCACAAATAAAAGGAGAAAAACAAGTGCAACTAAGTGGTGGGTTTTCACAGCACTCACTGTATCTCTGTGTATATATGTTTAAGCTTATCTGTGACTAAGCAAAAACACACACAAAAAAGAAGACGGCCTACAAACATGCATGGTGTATTTAATTAAAAGATGATAATTTTTAAAATATCCTACGTGGAAAAGTTTTTTTTTTCTATTACTATCAAAGACAATGAAGTTGAAAATTAGTGCCTTCAAACTCGTTAAACAGTCTTTTGTTGCCAGCAATAACAAAAAGAAAACTGTAGTGAAAATGAACTTACTTGGTGTGAAAGCAAATCTGTGCTTGCATAATTCACAGTATTCTTTCCGACTGTGTTTCAACCACTGAACTAAGCTGTAATTACAAATGCATTCATGAATACAGTGTTTAAAAGAAAGAAATGTTAGGGTTTCATTGAAAATTCATGTTTTCATTAAAATTTTTGTATTACAGAACTTATTGTTTTCAACATTTCAAATATAGACTATTTTAACTTTTTATATGTGCCTTCTAAGGGTATAAAACTTAAAAACAGCTAACTATAAAACCAGCATGCATTATATTAACAGAAAGATTTAATTAACCTAAATTCTAATCTCTTCAGAGCTAAATGAATACTGAATAATACTAAATAATCCAGGGGTCAATGTCAGCTTTGATAATAACCTCACAGTGCTTGCTCATAGCTGGTAATCAGGTCTGAATTCCCACTCTGCCCCTGGCAAGCTATGTGTCTTCGAACAAGCCATTCAACCTGTCTACACTCCATTTCTTTATCCATAATAATGCTGCAAATTTTTCTTGCAAAGAGTGAGTTAAGGTGTGTAAAGCACAGAAGACAGCTCTTGGCACAGAGTACTTAATAAATGTAAGCTACCATTATGCCACTCAAAACCAGAAAAGCGTAACTCTTCCCATGAACAAAACAAGTTCTTCATGCTAGAAATAAACAACAGGCTATCATTAGCACATCCACAATATACTAAAATAACATACCTATTATAAACTATGAATAATTTTTTCCAAGCTTTAAATTTTTATAAAAGTTTGAAAAATAATGAATTATGAGGCAAGTTCACTGAAATTCACTCTTATTACAGAGGTGACAAGATTGAATTTAAGAATTATACAATTTTCCAAATGACTTACCATTCTTGATGAATAAACTTAATACTGCCAGTACATACACAAGGATGATAAAGAGGTTTCTCGGGTGTCCCTTCTGACCGACACACTCTACATATGTCTGATAACAAAGGAGAAAAATGGGATTACCTTTAGTTATGACTTTTATACAAAACTACCAACAAAACAAGAATGTTTTATCACATTAATCAATAGGATGGAGACATGAAAACTGTAATGAAGCATATTTAAGGGTGTATCTGAATCTATGTACATTCCTTCAAAATGGATTAAGATGAGCTGAAAATAACAGAAAGTTTAACTTATCTACACTTGCATTTTCCTATAAGAATCAATCAAGTAAGTAGAATCAGGTCACCTAGCCACAAATATTAGTGTCCCAACAGTGTAACTTTCAAAGAGTATAAATACTGTCCTAAATGTTTAAGCACCACAAAAACATCTGAGAGGCAAGGAAAACAAAATATGATGACATACATGAAAAGGCCAGAATGAAGCTCATCGCTTTGTATGCCAATGTAAAAATTATTTTTAAAATAAAATTATCTTAAATTTTTTTAGGGAGCTAGAGAAATGACTTAGTAGTTAAGGGCACTGGCTGCCTGCTATTCCAGAGAACTTGGGTTTAATTCCTATCACCCACTTGGTGGCTTACAACTGTCTGTAACTCCAGTTTCAGGGGACCTGACGCCCTCTTCTGACCTCCATGTGCATGGTACACACCAGCAAAATACTGAGGACTTAAGACAGTAACAGCAGAGGAACACATAGTAGATTCCCTGTCCTTGCTTCCCCTACAAGAAAAGAAATCAGAAACAGCTGTGCATGCATGCACACTTGTGATTAAGGAAGGTCCCTAAGGACCTAGACTTCTTTAAAGCAGAAGCTACGAACATTCAGGGCTGAAGAGCCGGTGACTGTGGAGAGCATTCATTCCCTGCCCTAGCACCAAAAGGCTCTAGGCACACACATCTCCTGACCTCCCATCTGCTGTGGCCAGCAGGCAGTATGGAGGGAAACCTCAAGAGATCTTTTGTGCTCTCTTGCTCATTTCTCCTAAAAGCTCCTCTGCAGTGCCACATACTAAAACCTATTACTTAAGACTGTCTTCTCAGTCATTTCTCACATGCCAATTAATCCCAAGGACAACTGCTAATGTGCAAAAGGAACAAAAACATATTGTTTGTTTCTGACTTGCTTTCTTACAGGGAATTCCTCATTGAATGGAGAATAGCAGCAACTGTGATTTGTGCTTTCAACTAATGAACTTAGAGTACCTGTGGTATCTTTTGGATTAGAAGACATACATATAAGCTGACCACTATGGCACACAGTCCTAGATACTTGGGATCATGACCAACTTTCTGGTTGCTCATTCTTGAGTGTCACAATGCCATTTATCCAAGCCAAATACTAAGGAAAATCTAACTGGTTATTTTTTATACTACTCTCCATGGTTACCAAGAGAACAGACAAGTCTCTTCACCAATATGGAAAAGTCACATTCGCCTACTCACAAAAGAGCTATCTCACAGTTCAGTCTCTGGTAGAGTTCAGTAAGGTTGCACTCACTGCCCTCTTTCCTGCTTGGAGTTAGTAATATGTATGCTCCTGCCTTCCTTTGATAGTAGTTTGGAGCAAGCCCCCTCTGTGAAATGAACAAAGACTCCTTATCACTTGGATTCCGGGTTAATCATTGCCATAGCAGACAGCAACCAACACATAAAGGCCATGGGTGCTTGCAGCTAATCTATGTTATCTACAAGTACCACAGCCACTAGCACTGTCAAGGCAGAAGAGCTTCAAAAGTACCAGTTATCTAGGCAGGAGGTCAATGCTGCCCAGTGTCCTACATATGTCACCACCATACCGAGTACCGACACAGGCCTTCTTCCTGTATCAACACCCCTTCTCCTTTGAGAATGCTCCATGGGAACATGATGCAAAGAAAGACAGCAGTAACACAGCCAGGCTCACATGAATGGGGGTTGCCACATCACCCGTTCTCCGGGGGGACATGGTTAACTGGTCAGCTACCAAATCCTGATTGTGAAAGAGGAAAAAATGGAACTTACTGGTACACTGTGGTCAGCAAGAGACAAGGACAAGAGTGAGTGATAAAACACATGAACACACCTGATTGGTCCAAGGCAACTCAGCTCTGTGTGAGCTGAGAAAGTTGTGCTGGGACCAAGGCAGTGGCAAACTCCAGGGGTGCTCAGATGTAGTACGAGCCTGTGGACAAGAAGGACTGATGTAGGGAAATCTCCTAAGGGGCCCCAATACACATCTGAGAGGACACTAATGTTTCAGAAGGCCTCCCTCCATCTCAGAGACAAACCAACAAACACAATGTCATGCACAGACAACAAATTTAAACTCAAGCCCCAGAGCTCTGTTTAATACTAATGTGTAGAAAAGAATCTGGGTCCTTGGATCTGAGTCCTTTCCTTATTCTGAGACTTGGAAGGGCAGAACTACCTTCTAGCAGTCCTGGATAGTCTCTTTTTCTTTCACTGATGAACCGGTTTGCTGGTTTCTCTTTCTGTTCTTTCTTCATTGTCTTTTTTTTCTTTTAACGACAGGATCTCACTATGTAGCTCAGGTTGACCTTGAACTCAGTTCTTTCCTGCGAGTCTGCAAATGCTTTGATTATAGATAT
The DNA here is from genome assembly GCA_907164525.1 of Lophiomys imhausi. Lineage (NCBI taxonomy): Eukaryota > Metazoa > Chordata > Mammalia > Rodentia > Muridae > Lophiomys > Lophiomys imhausi. Next base: position 1,486,799 of record CAJQZJ010034157.1, on the reverse strand, counting down.
ATATCACCACACCCAGCTCACAGTGGCATTTATAGAGGGCGCATGATACAATATATTGGGTGCTGCTGCAGATTTTAAAAAATCCAACTGTTGTTCTATTAAACTAGACATTAAAAACAATTAAAAGGGAGCTGGAAAAATGGTTCAGCGGTTGAAAGCACTGACTGCTCTTCCAGAGGTTCTGAGTTCAATTCCCAGCACCCACATGGCAGCTCACAATGGTCTGTAACTCTTGTTCCAGGGGATCCGACACCCTCACACAGACATTCATGCAGTCAAAACACCAATGTACATAAAATAAATATAAATAAAAAAAATTTTTTTGGTTTTTCAAGACAGGGTTTCTCTGTGTATCCTTGGCTCCTGGACTCCCTTTGTAGACCAGGCTGGCCTTGAACTCACAGAGATCCACCTGCCTCTGCCTCCCAAGTGCTGGGATTAAAGGTGTGCGCCACCACGCCCGGCTAAATTATTTTTTAATTGTAGATACAAATGTGGTAGCACACCTTCAATCCCTGCAACTTGGGTGATGTAGGCTGGTAAATCTCTGAATTTGAGGACAACCTAGTCTACACAGCAAGTTCCAAGACAGTCAGGGCTACATAGAGGACCCCCATTTCCAAAAAAAAAAAAATTGTAATATAAAAAAAAATCCACTCTTCTCACCAATTTGGGGGATTTGGAAGATACAGTTTTATGAAAAATAGTGTGCATATGTATATTACCATAATGAATATGCTATGTAACTAAAATATATTATTTAAGTGAAATTTAAAATGATTCCATTTTGTTTTCTAATGTAACAAATAGACCTCTTCCATGTAGTTAAGAGTGTAAACATACTTAATATTAAAACCTCAAAAGTTTGCTGGGATGCCGGGCGGTGGTGGCGCACGCCTTTAATCCCAGCACTTGGGAGGCAGAGGCAGGCGGATCTTTGCGAGTTCGAGGCCAGCCTGGTCTACAAAGCGAGTCCAGGACAGCCAGAGCTGTTAAACAGAGAAACCCTGTCTCGAAAAAACCAAAAAAAAAAAAAAAAAAGTTTGCTGGGCATGGTGGCGCACACCTTTAATCCCAGCACCTGGGAGGCAGAAGCAGGTGGATTTCTGTGAGTTTGAGGTCAGCCTGGTCTACCAAGTGAGTCCAGGACAGCCAGGGCTTGTTTACACAGAGAAACTCTGCCTCAAAAAAATAAAAAAAGAAAAAAAAACTTCAAAAGTTTGAGAGCCTGTGTCAGGGCGATAGCTCAGGAGGTAAAAACGCATGACTCACACAAGCCTGACAACTGGGGTGTGGCCTCTGCAATTCATGAAAAAGGTGCATGCAGTGGCCTGCATCTGCAGTCCCAACACTAGTGTAGCAAGACGGATGGTGGAGACAGGAGAGCTGCCTGGAAGGTCACAGACTGCCTAGCCTGGATACACAGCACAACAGAAGAAATGTGACAGATCCCAGCTCAACAACACTGAAGGTAACAAGCAACTCCTCAAAGTTATCCTCTGGCCTCCACACATGCACTGACACACTCTGAGTGGTTCTTGTTTTTTAAGTTTGAAAGCCACCCATTAGCAATCGTTCTGATTCATTTTTTGGCTCTGTGGAGACATGGGGTGTGTGCATGTGTGAATAGTAATAATCCTTTCCAAACACACATACATAAAATTATTAAGGGCCTCCTCCTACACTTACACTAATTCTATGGGAGAAAAGGGAAGCTAATTGTAAACTTCTCAGCCATTTTGTATCATCTCTGCAGTTATAGATAAAACAAAATTATATCAAAATGGAAAATAAGCAACTCCTAAATGAAAACACAAATCAATAAACCCAATCATATACCATGACTAACCACAGAAAAAGCAATGAAGACACTTTAAGACAGCAGTGGAGCTGGTGAGCTGGCTCAACAAGGTAGAGTGCTCACTATGGAAGCCTGATGGCAGCTCTCCTCCTGGCACTTCACGTGGAGGTGAAAGAAGAGGACAGACTCCACAAAGCTGTCCTTTGACATCCACGTACACTGTGTGGCAAACCTGTGACCACAGACACACACACTAATAGGCAGAAACATGATTTTAAAAAATAAGAAACAAAAAGAAAACATCCACGTGCACTGTGTGGCACACCTATGCCCACAGACACACACACTAATAGGCAGAAACATGATTTTAAAAAATAAGAAAAAGAAAACATCCACATACACTGTGTGGCAAACCTGTGACCACAGACACACACAATAATAGGCAGAAACATGACTTTAAAAAATAAGAAAGAAAAAGAAAAACTAGCAAGGGCTGGAGAGATGGCTCAGAGGCTAATAGCATTGCTACTTTTACAAAGGACCCAGTACTCACATCAGACAGCTCACAACACTAACTCCAGTTCCAGGGCATCTGACACTTTTGTGGGCACACACGAGTGCACATTTATTCAAGCAGGCTCTGACACACACATACACACAAAATAAAAATAAATCTTAATTAAAAAATTAAAACCAGCAATATATTCATGCATCTCTAACAGACTATACTCTAAGATAGAGGAAATGCAAGCAAATCCTAAGCATAATTATTAACTGTTAATAAAAACAATAAAAAAGCAGAATTAATAGAAATAACATTTGTGGTTATTTAACAATGTTACAAGAGGGCTACAAGAGGGCTCTAGTATGTGGCTAAACTTAATGCATAAACAAAAACAGGTAGCTTCACACTAACAGTTTTCTCATCTCACTGACCTTTCTCTTTTTAACGCATGATGAACACTGTACTGGTATAGTTCCATCAGGGGGAAAAAGAGAAAACTTAAATAGTATTTGCCTCAACATTCCCAAACGTCATAAATCTAATTTAATTTCTACCACTGCACCCAAGACAAATACCACATGAAAAGAACATGATCCTAGCCCTCCCTCTGTCAATGAAAGCCCAAGATATAAACCACCTAACTTAACCAAGAACACAACCCACCAAAATGATTTAAAAAAAAAAAAAAGAGGCTAATTTTGAATACAACTTCTACAAATATGAAGCCACTTTTCTCACTCTGTATAAGGAAGGGTGTAATGCGGATCCGGAAATTCTAATGAACAATAACAAAGCTCCCACTACTGATATCCGAGTACAGAAGGAACTTTCACTTCCAGCTGGCAGTAAGGAGGCAGTGCCTCCTCTACCTGCACATTATAAAAAGCAAAACCCCACCAGGTACGGAGGCACAAGCCTTTAATCCCAGCACTTGGGAAGCAGAGGCAGGCGGGTGTCTATGAGTTCAAAGCCAACCTGATCTACAGAGTGAGTTCCAGAATAGCCAGGGCTACACAGAGAAACCCTGCTCAAAAACAAACAAACAAAAGCAAACCCCAAACATTTTAATAAGAACCACAGTCCTCACACAAGCAAAAATATCCACGATAAAATTGAAAAACCACTCATACCAAGAGTAAGGAAAACCCCAGTCTAAATGAAAAATCACAATCAACAGACGCTAACATTGCAGCTATCATAAAATTGACTCTGTGAGCAATGACAAATACATTTGAGAGTTAGGAAACAACAAGTTTTCACAGAGGCATAAAAGATAAAGAACCCAGTATAGAGGCGGGAGAGATGGCTCAGCGGTTAAGAGCAGTGGCTGTTCTTCCAAAGGACCAGAGTTCAAATCCCAGCACCCACATGACATTTCACAGCTGTCTATAATTGCCGGGCATGATTTTGCATGCCTTTAATCCCAGCACTTGGGAGGCAGAGGCATGCGGATCTCTTTGAGTTCAAGGCCAGCCTGGTCTACAAAGTGAGTCCAGGACAGCCAGGGATACACAGAGAAACCCTGTCTCAAAAAAACAAAAAAAAACAAACAAACAAACAACAACAAAAGAACCCAGTATACATTTTTTAATAAGATAAGCAAAAAAACAAAACATTTACTGGAAAAAAATAGCGAATTTAATGTTTGAAAATAGGAACTTCTCAATCTCAACAGAGAGAAAACCTGTGAAAATCCTTAAAGAGCTCAGTGACAACTTATTAATAAACAGAACACCAATAGCTTAGGCTCTAAGACCAACAAACAATAAATGGGACCTTATGAAACTGAAAAGCCTCTTCTGTAAGGCCAAGGACACTGTCATTAGAACAAAATGGCAGGGCTGGAAAGATGGCTCAGAGGTTAAGAGCACTGACTGCTCTTCCAGAGGTCCTGAGTTCAATTCACAGCAACCACATGGTGACTCACAACCATCTATAATCTATAATGAGATCTGGTGCCCTCTTCTGGCCTGTAGGCATACATGCAGACAGAACACAGTATATATAATAAATAAACTTAAAAAAAAAAAAAAAGAACAAAATGGTAGCCAGCAGATTGGGAAAAGATTATTTACCAACCACACATCTGACAGAGGGCTAATATCCAAAATATATAAAGAACTCAAAAAATTAAACACCAACAAATCAAATAATCCAATCAAAAAATGGGGTACAGAACAAACAATAAATGGGACCTTATGAAACTGAAAAGCTTCTTCTGTAAGGCCTAGAATTCACAAAAGAGGAATTTCTAAAGGCAGAAAGGCACCTGAAGAAATGCTCAGCATCCTTAATCATCAGAGAAACGCAACTCAAGAGGACTCTGAGATTCCATCTCACACCTGTCAGAATGGCTAAGATCAAAAACTCAAGAGATAGCACATGCTGGCGAGGATGTGGAGAAAGAGGAACACTCCTCCATTGCTGGTGGGAGTGCAAACTTGCACAGCCACTTTGGAAATCAATCTGGCAATCTTAGAAAATTGAGACTAGTTCTACCTCAAGACCCAGCCTGGGCATATATCCAAAAGATTCTCTGCGAAACCACAAGGACATCACCTCAACAATGTTCATAGCAGCTTTATTCGTAATAGCCAGAAACTGGAAACAACCCAGATGTCCTTCAACCGAAGAATGGATTTTTTTTAAATGTGGTACATAATGGAATACTACTCAGCCATCAGAAACAAGAAGATCATGCAATTTGCAACCAAATAGTTGTATCTAGAAAAGCTCACCCTAAGTGAGCTGACTCAGTCCCCAAAAAGATACACATATGTACTCTCTTATAAATGGATATTAACCATATAGCCCAGGACAACCATCCTACAACCCACAGACCCAAACAGACAAGAACCTAGCATAACTATCGTATGGAAAACTCCACTCAGCAGTGGACCCTGTTGCTTGTTAGTAAAACACCTTACCCTAGATGAGCTGCCTACTCAAGTCCCAGTACGAGAGGAAGCTCTTAGCCCTCACATGACTGATGAACTGAGGGGGTTTGATATGTAGGGGCTCCCCTCATCAGAGGGAGAAGGAGGGAGACAAGGAAGAGGGAGGGAGGAAAAGAGGGACCAGAGGGGGAGGAGTGAGGGGACTTTGATCAAGATGTAGCTTGAAAAAATAAGTTAATTAAAAAAAAAGACCTCAGTGACTGTAACAAAGCATGTAATGCTTTTGGCAGCAGCATTAAGAAGGTGGAGTAAATAAAGTTCACAAACAAAACTCTCTTTATCCACAGGAAATAAATACCAAGAATAGTGAGTGCTTGAAACTAAGAACAATGCTAAACTCTACATATTCTATGCCTTTCATACATGAACAATTAATGTAGGAGCACTCACACACAGGGTAACAGGAAAGAATAATAACAATATTAAGAAAACAGATAATTATAATACAGGGTGACAAACTCACAAACTTCACTAATGATTAAGCAAAGTAAGGGATCTTTGCACATGGGTGTTGTAACAGCATCACAGTTGATCTGGTAATTGATAACACAGCACTAAATGAGGAATGGGTGGGTAACATAAACAGTGCAGAAGCCCTGGATGGAGGGTGACTCAGACTAGACACAAGCTCCTCAAGAGGAACAACAGTAGTTCTAGGCAAGTCCTCCTCATGGGATGGCACACACACACACACACCCCAGAACTGAATCTATCCATTTGTTTCCGTAAGCTACTTTTATTGTATAAAAACAATGACAGGCTAGGTCTCAAGTATGAAAAAAACACCAAAGGGAATTCTAATATATCATTGTTTCCCACCAGAAATTAAGAACTCTTTACTAACTCGTGAGACAGAGGCAGGCAGCTCTCTGTGAGTTCAAGGCCAACCTGGTCTACAAAGTGAGTCCAGGACAGCCAGGGATACACAGAGAAACCCTCTCTCGAAAAACCAAAAAAAATAAAAAGAAAAAAAGAAAGAGAAATAGTAAATGAAGGTTAAAAAAAAAATCACAATTTCTTAAAATTAAAAAGTTTTCTTTTTTCCTTTTTTAAAGAAACATCGCTTTAAATTAATTTTAATGGTCAGGTGGTGGTGGCACACACCTTTAATCCCAGCACTTGCAAGGCAGAGGCAGGCGGAGCTCTGTGAGTTCAAGGCTAGCCTGGTCTACAAAGTGAGTCCAGAACAGCCAGGAATACACAGAGAAACCCTGTGAGGGGGACTCTTTACTAGCTATATAATGAAATATAAAACAATACAAGAGTAAACAATAATTCTATATTGCTAACAATATAACTTTTACCCAAGTAAGTGCCTTTTCCACTAGCTCTGTTCATCTTCAGGTGTATATTCAATTTATTACAGGCTATACACTATGTGAACAAAAGCAGAAACATGAACACACCAGGAAATTTCCTATCAGTTATAATACACAAAATTCTTTAAACAGTTTTAAAATTTTTAAACCACATCAAGTGAAAATATATTCTACAAAACTATTAAAACAATCACATTTCTGATAATGTTACAGAGACATAATTAAACAAAAATATTTTTTGTCTTTTCAATACATCCTGACCACAGTTTCCCCTTCCTCCAGAGAACAAAAAATTGTAATTGTGGAGTTTAACACATATCCTTAATTGGATCTTAGAAAAAAGTAAATTTAATTTTCTACTATTGTGAGTTTTTTAAGACTTATATTTATAAATGTTTTGCCTGAATGTATATATGTGCACCATGTGTGTGCCCAATGCCCATGGAGATCAGAAGAGGGGTATCATATGCCCTCAAACTAGAGTTAAGGATGGTAGTGAGCCATCTCTCCAGTTCTGTTTTTAATACTTTGAAAATTATGTATGTAAGATGATCAGATCATCTCCTGTCGGCGATAAATGTGATGATTTCAGAATTTACTGTCATTACTAACAGACTTCATTTTATAGAACAGTGAGATGTACAGAAATTATGAGAAGAGATTGCAGAAATTCAGCACACAGTATCTCTTATTAATGTCTTATTAGAATGTGTTATAAAGCCAGGCATGGTAGCACATGCCTTTAATCCCACCACTCAGGAGGCAGAGGCAGGTGGATCTCTGTGAGCTCAAGGCCAGCCTGGTATACAAAGTGAGTCCAAGACCACCAAGGCTATACAGAGAAACCCTGTCTCGAAAATAAATAAATAAATAAAAACTTAAAAAGAATGTATTATACTTTATTAAATTTAATAGCCAATACTGATAATTATCATTGAAGTCCACTGTTGATTCAGAATCTTTACCTAATGTTCCTTTCCTGCACACTCCATGACACTTCTAGTGGTCATGTCTCCTTGGAGTTTCTTTAGGTTCTGAGAGTTTCTCACTTTTCCTATTTTTGATGACCTTGACTTAAAAAGTATTGGTGGAGGCTACTGTTCAATGCCCCGTACTGGAAACTGTCTCATTCCTCACTCATTTGGAGCAGGAGACCAGAAAGGCACAATGCCATTCTTAACACATCCTATCCAGAGTATGCAGCAGCAATATGATCTAAACAACACTGGCCTTGTTTCATCTGGAGGAAATAAACTTTTATTACCTTCCAGTAAAATGTTTACAATTAGTAACTTCAATCATAATAGGCAAATATTTAAAATGTATGACTGAAAATATTACTCTGGATATCTATGATTAGCCTACATATGCAAATGGAGGTACATATCTGTGTAAGTTGTATACTTTCACTATTGAATATAGTTCCTTTAAAACTATCTGTGCACACAGAAAAATGAAGATTAATTAAACAAGGCAGGAATAAAAAATAAACACATTCTACTACTAAGTAAAAAAACAACAGCCTAAGAAAGAAAATGTAAAAACTGGAACAGGCCAGGCGGTGGTGGCGCACGCCTTTAATCCCAGCACTTGGGAGGCAGAGGCAGGTGGATCACTGTGAGTTCGAGGCCAGCCTGGTCTACAAAGTGAGTCCAGGACAGCCAAGGATACACAGAGAAACCCTGTCTCGAAAAACCAAAAAAAAAAAAAAAACTGGAACAGTTAATTGGTTAGAAGAGAAGATAGCTAAGAGCTAGAGGGGATGGCGGACATCAAGGGAACAAGGCCTTCTAACTACAACACAATGGATGCACAGATGAACTCACAGACTGTGGCAGCACAGGGCCTGCATGGGACTGAACCAGATGGAGTCCTAGAGTTGAGAGAAGTGGACACACACCCCCATCCCTAACCCAGAAGCTAGCTCCAACTGACAACCACTTGCAAATGAAAAAATAAGTTTTCTCCAAAGGAGTCTCACTGAGGAAACAAATCCTCTTAACGGTAGGCCCATGGCCAGCAGTACCAATACAAAATGAACTCAGCAACATCTCTGGAGGGTCTTTGACTCTGTAATGTTGGGGGGGGGCTCTTTTTCTTCATTTTGTTTTATCCCATTCCAGTTTATTTTTGTTTTATCTTATTTTATTCTTATCCCTTAGATGCCCGTTTTTCTAAGGAAAGACAGAAAGGGTGTGGATCTGGATGGGAGAGAAGGTCGAGAGGAACTGGGAGGAATTGGGAAAGGTGAAACTATAATCAGAATATATTGTATTTTTAAAAATCTATTTTCAATAAAAGGAAAAAAGATGGCTTTTTTCTTTCTCAAAGTAGCTAGTGTTTTGTTGCTACAATTATAACAATGAAATATTTTAACTGCCCAAATTCTATTTTTAAACATTCATTTTTGCTAGGTATGGTAGCACAAAAATCCTAACACCTGGGAGGTGGAGGCAACAGGAATGAGTTCACAACCATCCTCATCCCCAACAGAAACTTCAAGGCCAATTTAAGCCCCCTGTCTCTAAGCCTCAATTTTTGTGTGTGTGAAAATGCTATCAACTTTTTATGTGTATTTGGGAAGAGGCCTTATACACTGTTGAAAATCCCAACCCCCCAGGCCTGCAAGTAACTCAGTTGGTAAGGGTGTTTGTATTTGAAGCACAACCCTGCCTAGCTGAGTCAAATCCCCAAAGCCACATAAAGGTGGAAGACAAGAAATGACTATACATACCTGTCCTGATTCCATCCACATCCACACCCCTCAATACAACAATAAACTTTAAAACTCCGATTCCCTATGCAGCCCCCAGTTTATTTTCTTACCTTTCCAGATTGCTATCTGTACAAACAACCTTTCCTGGTATTCTTGGAAATCTGAAAACTACATCTTCAAACCTCCTAAAAGACTAAACTTGCGTTAAGATTATCTATCTATTAGGAGCTCTTCCAAGACTAAACTTACGTTAAGATTCTATCTATAAGGAGCTCTTCGAAAGTAGAATGAAGGAAAGAAACATTGGTTTCTTTCTGGTTCTAACAATCAGCAGAGACAACTTACAGAATGAGGGCTCTAACCTGATACAGAGGTTAGGTGCTGATTCTGCCAGTAGCTTGGGAAAAGGTTCAGCAGCAGAAGCAATAGCTACTCTCAGTCTCATGGTACACCTTTAATGCTTAGGTCCCTCCCCTTTCTTTTTTCAATCCAACTTTGTCAGTAAATGGTGCTGGCAGGCATTCAAGAGAAAGGGGGTACTCCTGCTGTACTGTCAGTGGGTTTGATGATCATTTTCCCACAGTCCTTCCAATGAAGACAGACCTGACCCACTTCAGAACTTACATAGGCACACAGACCACTTTAGTCACCTTATTTGGAATGTCACATATATAATTTAACTTTCTTTTTAAGGTATAGTATTCTTTATACACTGTGAAATTAAATCACAAGGTATGCAGCCAACAGTTGTTACTTACAGTTGTATACCATGATCACTACTTTTAGAACATCATCATCATCCCAAGAAATTTTAACTAACAGCAGTTTTATCAGGCCACCTCACTTCAAGCAACCACTCATCTACTTCCTCTGTACAGAGATGTGTCTACTCTGGACATTCCGTACAAAGTGGATTACATAAAATGTCGTCTTTTGCAACTGACTCTCTTCACTTAGCATAACGTTCATGAAATTCATCTCAGGTGTCCCTCGTTTAAGTACTGGTGAATAATGCCCATTCATACACAGTTCACATTTATCTATCAAATGATGGCACTCTTATTTCCACTGCCAGTAAGACTCAGTTTTGCGTAAACACCTCCTACTGGGTATATACACAGGAACAGAACTGATTGAATTATCTGGTTACTAAGTACCTTTGTGAAAATCTACCAAGTCATCCAGTATCCTTTGGGAGAGCAAGTTTCCAGAAGTTTCAAACTAGCTCAAGACCACAAAGACTCCCTAGTTAGTTTTTGGTTTTTCAACTGGGTCTAGAATTCTTTTTTAATTAACTTGTTTTACTGAAAGAGCCATGGCTACAAGTTCATTTTCCTGTTGACATTAAGTTATTCCAGAATCATTTATTTAAAAACTATACTTTCTATATGGAATTGTTTTTGCTAACAGTTCTTAGCTGTTTAGAGATGCAGCCCAAAGTGGCAGGAAAGTGTAGCCAGTAGGGTTCTTCTGTGACAGCCTAGAGTGAGACTTGTTACATCTCAGGATATGAAGAAGCAGAGCACTCCTACTTAAAGGATGAGCTGTTGACGATCCTCCAGCCCACTGCCCGCTAACCCACCCCCTGCAGTGATGAGGCCCCCACCCCCTAAAGGTT
>CAJQZJ010034157.1:1424890-1475873 GCA_907164525.1 Lophiomys imhausi | reverse complement strand
CCTAAAGGTTCCAGGACCTCTCAACAGCACCCACATCAAGCACATTAGCCTACAGGGACCATTCTGAAACAGACTGAGCATGACAGCCTTCAAAGTTTGTTACATCCAATACAATGCCTCTAGGCATTATACCATGAGGAAGAAGAAATGAAGCTTATTTACCTAGTTAGCAAAAGTCCTCAGTACACAGCAGGTGTTCAATATTCAGTAAATAGAGACATTATTTCTAAAGACATGGCGTCTCCAAATCCCCCATCTCAAACATGTTCCAGCAGAACTGCACACAAAAAGTTTCATTGGGTACAATTTGTACTTTATTAACTCTTTCCATCTTTACAGAATATACCACCAAGTAGAGATGCTGAGGTTAAGCAATAGTAAATAAAAGTAGAGGGAATCTTTCATTGTTGTCTGAGCCTTCAAGAACTGAACATCCCTCCCACCAGAAAAACCTCTCCAATATAAGCACATTTGAAGAGGTGGTTAGGTTACAGTGTAGTTGTTGGTGTGGGACCTAAGCACTGTTCTTGTAAGAAGAGGTTGAGACACAGATCTGTGCAAATGGAAGACCATGTTAACACTGAGGGGAAAGACAGCCATTCTCAAGCCCAGGAGAGCTCATCCCACAGAGGACAACACCTGTCAACACCTGGACCCAAAGCTTCTTTCCTACACGGCTGTGCTCAGTTAACACCAGCCTATGGCACTCTGTCATGGCAGTTTTTGAAAATTAAAACAATGGTCAAATTCCAACTCTCCCTGTTGTTGGCTGATAATACTACTCTAGAAATATTTCCTTCTAACTCCACCCTAGACTATCTCAATTTAGTTCTTACATGTTTATACTGATCTGCTTTATGTACATTCCATTTGCAGTATCTTAAACTTCTATTGCCCACTAAAATACAATGGGTATTCACAGGAAGCTTCCCTTGGTGACTGACTTCTTCCCACTCCTTTTTAAGACCTCATTCTTCATTACACTAAAAATGAGTTGTCTTCATGTCCTTATAGAACCAAAAACAAACAAACAAAAAAATCAGTCTATTCTGAAAGAAATGGGATGGAGGTAACTCAAAAACAGTCTCTGGGTAGCACAGCATTTCAATCCCAAGTATTCCAAGTTTGTAGCAGGCATGTTTTGGGATGTCTGACCAGCTCAAGACAGACAATGTCAGGCTGAAGAGATGGCTCAGCAGAGCACTGGCTGCTCTTTCAAAGGACCGGAGTTCAAATCCCAGCAGCACCCACATGGAAGTTCACAGCTGTCTGTAACTGCCAGGCATGGTAGGCATACCTTTAATCCCAGCACTCGGGAGGCAGAGGCAGGTGAGTCTCTGTGAGTTCAAGGCCAGTCTGGTCTACAGAGTTAGTCCAGGACAGCCAGCGATACACAGAGAAACCCTGTCTCAGAGAAAAAAAAAGATAGACAATGTCAGTCATGGTTTTGTTTTCTTCCATTACCTTTCCATTATGATCGTGCTTCTTGGATCAAAATGAGCTAGAAATTTGGGCTTAACAACTAGTAGCAAAAAAGTCTACCTAGGGAAAGTAGCCAGTGACAGAGTGGCAAGAAATTGTGTATGTCAGCTCTGCTTCAGCTAGAGCTCCTACCTCCTAGTAGGGCTATGGAAGGTCCCATACTGGTGTCCCCTCTGAACTTCACACAACTACCCCCAAAATGTCTTCATGATGTACCTGTTCTCCCCCCAGCTCATTCACTCCTCAGACATGCCATCCTAGTGGTTTCTTGGCATTCTGAGCATGCTTGTACCTTAGATTCCTGCTCTACCCACACAGCATCCTTGTGTGTCCTCTCTGTTAGGTCTTCTGCTGTCAAAACTGTAGGCTCTGTTCTCACACTTGCTGTTTTGCACAGCACATAAAAACCTTCTATTTATGTATGCCACATACTTTATTCAATTTTTAAATTTGTTTTCCCTTCTTCACCTACCAAATTAGCTACATTTTAAGCTCTATGAAAAAAACAATTTTCTCTATTTTGTTTCTTTCCCAATTCACGCACACAACCTGTCTGAAACAAAGACATGCTCAATAAATATGCCAGATAAATACAAGCACTCTTGGTTCATGAATGCGGGCATGCTTGGGTCACAAGTCTGTGGTTAGGACGAAGTGGGTATATCTGGAAATGGATAAGACCTATTTCTAAAACATTCTAAAAAAGAAGGAAGCTAGCTGTCTGACTGACATCTGCCCATCCTTTTAACACATTTCTCCTAAATTTAAACTACTCCAAGCCTTTGCCGTATGTTAAACTATGTGATCAGTTGCAATACATTACAGCTTTATACTTTTAAAAATGAGTATTTTCCTGGCTATTACAAAGAGAAACCCTGTCTCAAAACAACAACAAAAGCCAATAGCATTTTCCAAGGCCAGGCATGGTGATGCCTGCCACTGATCCCAGCCAGCACTTGAGACACAATGCGGGTAGATCTCTGAGTTCAAGGCCAATCTGGTCAACATAGTGAGTTCCAGGACAGCTAGGGCTATTGAATAGAGAGAGACTTTGTCTCAAACAAATAAATAAGTAAATAAATAAATATTTCCATCATAAAACAGAAAATAGAACTTTAGTACCCCACAAAAATACTGATTAAAAAATTGTGTTATGTTCACAACGGTAAGTAGCTATTTAGCAAAATGGAATACAAAAGAGACTGCTTTGTTATCTATCACTGGGTTGAAATGTAAGCATTCTACTACAGCAAAATACTTAATATTTTGATGAGAGCTTCAGACGTTCGTTCTTGATTGCAACACCTATTCCAACACTGTAGCACTTTTAAGGAAAAAAAAATGTATTTTGGAGCACAATACAGAATTTTTCTTTCTGAAACTGAAAAATCACATTGCATTGCAAGATTAGACTCCTAACCCATAAAATGAAGATGCTGAATACCTAAGGTCTCCCTCCTCTAGCTTTGATGCCAGCAGCTTACTTAACACACCTGTACTCATACAAGCTATACACAAATAATGTGTCATCTACCAAATACAAGAATAAACTTCAAACTTGTTGATTTGACAAAAATATAATTCAATACACTTAGCACTTTAGCAATCTTTAAAATTTGGTAGTTATTACAAACAGGCAGAAATTATAAAATACACATTTTACTGTGAATACAAACATTCTGAGCATTACAGTATTGCAGATGATCAGAAGAATGCAACATGCTATTTTTAAGAATCACATTCTGTTTCTGTGATGAGTATTTTATTAACAATCATTTTTCATAGAATGTTTATTTTTTTAAAAAAGTGTTTTCCTAAGTAGGAAATAGTATTAACAGATGTTTTTAAAAGATTTATTTTATTTTTTCTTTGTGTGTATGTGTGTATATCCGTATGTCAGCATTTGTGTTGGCACGGAGGGGATAGGAAGGTGCTCTCAGAGGCCAGGAGAATGTGTTGGATCCCCTGGAGCTGGCATTAAAGGCAGTTGTGTGCCACCTGACATAGGTGCTGGGAAGTAAACTGAGGTCTTCTGGAAAAATATGAAATAAAAATGAATGCAGTTTAAAAATATCTTTCTTAACGTGTATAGGTAGGTGTTTTGCCTGCATGTATGTCGGTGCACCACACGCACACCTGGTGCCCCTGGAGGCCAGAAGAGAGCAATGCAGTCCCTGGAGTTACATGAGGGCGCTGGGAACGGATATCAGGTCCTCTGGAAGAGCAGCTAGTGGCCTTAAGTATTGAGCCATCTCTCCAGCCCTATGTTATGCACTCTTCTTCACAAACATTTAAGGAATTGGCTCAACAGGTAAAGGTGCCAAATCTAACAACCTCAGTTTGGTGCACAGGACCCACACAGTTAAAGTAGAAACTGAAATAAAAAAAACAACTTCCACAAGTTGTCTTCTAAACTCCATAACTGCGCCATGAAATGGGGGCACCTACATTCACATTCACACACACACTCACGCATACTAAATAAATGTAATAAAACAAATTTAATTTGCTTTCTGTTAATACTTACCAAACACAAAAAATAACAAATACCGTTTCCTTTGTAATCAAAAGAAACAAACTCCATCTCTTTAATTTAGGAACTAATCTACAGGAGCTGTACAGATGGCCCAGTAGTTAAGAACATGGCTGTGCCAGGCATGGTGGCACACACATGCAATCCCAGCACTCGGGAGGCACAGGCAGGCGGATCTCTGTGAGTTTGAGGCCAGCCTGGTCCACAAAGCAAGTTCAGCACAACCAGGGCTCTGTTACACAGAGAAACCCTTTCTCAAAAAAAAAAAAAAAGAGAAGAAAAGAAAATACTGGCTGTGCTGCCAGAGGAACTAGGTTCGGTTGCAGCACCCACCAGGAAGCTTACAGCCATTCATAACTCCAGTTCCAGGAGATCCAACGCCCTCTCTGGCCTCCATGGCACCAGCATGTACATGGTGCACATACTTACATGCATTCAGTCAAAACATAAAATTTTTTTAAAGAAATATCTTGCAGTAACTGAGCAAGTAGAACAATTGTTTACAATCTTTTTGCCACCTTCATTTTAGAATTATCTGTCAAGAAACTATCCCTTCTACTGTTATTTCAAGTCAAATTTAAATTGGGAAAATTTTGGACTGGAGAAATGGCTGAGCAGTTAAGAGCATTGTCTGCCCTTCCAGAGGTCCGGAATTCAATTCCCAGCACCCACATGGTGGCTCTCAGCCATGTATACTGGAATCTGATGTCCTCTTCTGGCATTGCAGGAGTACACGCAGATAGAGCTCTCATAATATATAAAATAAAATAAGTAAATCTTTAAATTGTGAAAGCTTCAAAAAGACTTCCAAGCCAAAACTTTACAAAAGTGGACATGAGAATTTTTAATATTCACTTTCATATGCTTATTGGGTAAAGGTGCCTGGTGACTTGAGTTCAACTCCTGAAACCTATTTGGTGGAAAGAGAAAACTGAGAAAACTCACTTTCACTGGTTACCCTTTGACCCTCCACAGACATACAAATAGATAAGTATCAAAATTCATCTTTACAAATAGTAGCTACACAAAACAGTCAAAAATTAAGGTCTTTTCAACTTACACTAATACTTCATCCTATAAAGGAAATGACAAACACAAGTTATCTCACTCCAGAACATCTGATGTTCACTTCTAAAGTATGGGGTCTGACATGAGTGTGACTCTTTCTCCTGTCATTTACTACCTGAGTGAACTTGGACAAGCTGCTCACTGAAACTAACCCTTAGTTCCAACAATATCCAAATCAATTTTAAAAGTCACTTATATCTTATCCCAACAGAGAAGTAACACTTCCTTCACCACACCATAATAAACATGCTTAATTTCTCAATTCCTGAGTTACTAATAACTACGGTCATAAGTCTGTACAAGTACTAAGGACCCAGGTGGAAAGAATCGGGATTTCATGTAACACGCCAGCACAAAGCAAGCAATACACATGCCTTACATCTAGTAAGTTCATTAAAACTTGAATCAAAGGAGAGACGGCTGAGCAGTTCAGAGCACTTGTTCTAGCAGAGAACCAGGGCTTGAGTCCCAGCACCCACACGACAGCTTACAACCACCCAATACATGTGAGCAAAATGCAAACGTGAACCAAAGTCGGCAGTGGTGGCACCAACACAGATGAATAATAGGGAGAACCTTTCTCAAAAGACAAACAAAAGAGACAAACGCTGAATCGAAAAGGATGTGAAACCTACAGAGATGTACCTTTACACACACGATCAACCTGTGTGATTGTTAACTGTCAACAGTTTCATTTTACTGTCTTTCCCAAAGTGGTCTGCAAATGGCAACTAGCTTCACTCAGTGCATATAATAACCACACTGTAGCTTAATGAACTGGCAGCACCAAGCAATGGGAAGGGGGTCAACTGTCTCCTACTACCTGTGTGAGCCTTACGCAAGGTATTAAAACAAGGCTAAATTTCCACAGCCATGAACGTCAACAACACGGAGACACTCCCCCTGCCCCAGGGCTGTCAGAACTTCAAAGTGAATGCTCTTGAACATGTTCTGTAAGCTATATTATTTTATTAAGGAAAGACTTTAAAAAAAAAAACCATTCAAGTTTTATATCAACTCATCACACTAACATCAAACTTTTTATGACTCTAATGACTTCAAGATAGTGCTTGATGATTCAATTGCTCTTAAACTTGCCAAAACAAACCACTGGGCTGAAAAAGAAGCTCATCCTAACACAAATATCATATCCAAAAAGCATTCGCACTGGTAAGTACACTATCAGCAATTTCCTCTACAGACTCAGTAGTGACTCTAAAACACCAGTGACTCTAAAAACGTTCAACTGCTTTAAAACACCCTGCCACCCTGAGGTAGGCATCTGCTTTCTATACTCATCCGACTGTCTGTTTTCAAAACAATCACGTCCAAAATACACATCCACAAACAAAACAAACAAACCTTTGCTTGCTGGTGTTAAGGGTTTAAAAGAAACCTAAATATTAGCCTCTGTCCCTCCAATAGTCTCTAGAGGCTCTCCTCTCTCGGGTCCGGTCAACGCACTGAGGGTAAGGCAGGCAGAGGGCAGGGTTTTACAACAAGGGTCAGTTGAGTCTACTCGGCAGTCATCCCCTGACGGTGTGTTTTCCGCGAAGTTTCAAAGTCAACAAAGAAGTTGTGTAGGGACTACAGGACAATCAGCAAACAGATTCGAATAAAAAAAAAAAAAAAGGAGTGGGGGAGGGGAGTGAACGCCCCCGGACTTCGCACCGCGGCCCCCTCCTCCGCGGACGGCGGGATGGCCGAGGTCCCGATCCTCCGCGCCGCCAAGTCCCGGCACTCCCGTCTCCAGTACTCCGTAGTCGCAGTAGGCACCCTACTTGCCGGCACCTCCGTGTCTCGGGCACCCGGTGTCCCGAAAACTCATCCCCTCCGACACTCTGTGGTCCCCGGCAGCCCACCTCCCGGTACCCTTAGGTCTCGGGCACCTATGTCTCGGCACACCAGTGTCCCAGCCAAGGCTGAGTCGTCGCCCGCCGGAGCCGACGCGGGGTGCGCAGGGGGTCACCTTCCGATCCCAGCCCGCTGGGGGGCCCGCTGGACCCGCGCACCCTCCGCCCCGCAGAGCAAACTGCCCCCGGGAGCCGCCGCGAGCGCCTCGGCCGGCCTGGAGCGCGGGCGCCGCTGCAAGGGCGCGGGCGCCGCCGCCTCACCTTCCTCGGCGGTGTCCATCTTGTCTGGGGGGCGGCGGTGACGCAGCCGAGAGGCGCCCGCGACCCGGCAGAGCCTTCGGGCCCGGAGGGAAAGGCGGGAGGGAGCAGGGGAGGAGGAAGAGGACGCGGGCCCGGCAAGTGCGTGCGCTCAGGTGCGAGAGGAAGCCGGACGCGGGCAAGGGGAAGAGGGACAGCGGCTGGCAGAAAGCGAGCGCCGGGGAGGGGGAGGGGCGCGAGGCCGAGAGATGGGTCTGGGCGGGGCGCTCGGCGGAAAAGGCGGGGCGATGGAGCTCGGGCGTCACTTCCGGCGCGCTCCTAATAGCGCTCGCGGCCGGTGGCGAGGCTCCGCCGGGTGGCGACTGGAAGCCGAGGCGGCGCCGCGCGGAGCTGCGACGTGTTCCGGGACAGAGGAGCGCGCGGAGCGGTGGGGCGAGCACCGCGAGCCGGGCGCGTGCCCGGGCGGGTGTGCGGGACCAAGGACCCGGCGTAGGGCACTCGACCGTGAGTCCCAGGGCACGCAGAATCGGCCCCGGGACCAGCGTTTTGGTTCCGCACCGGAGTGGCTCCGAGGCAAGTTTTAAAGAAGTACAAAAGCAAGCATCCCTCAAATGTAAAAAGACAAGCACCCGGCTTATCAAATTTACTCCTGGGAAGGCTTATGCAATTGATTGGAAAGACCACTTCTTCACAGCTAAAATTGAATCTACCTATCAGGGAAATTGGTTCAGTTGTCGACACAATTAGGGACGCTTGCCTGGCCAGAACTAAATTGCTGATGAAAGAGTGATGAAAGGCTGAGCTCTGCTCGCATCAGTAGGCCACCTTCCTCACATAATCATTAGACTTTTCTTTAAATGAATAAGATAGCACAGATCAGAAGCAAAGAAGGTTTCCAACCTCGATGCTTAAACATACACGTGACGGAAAATAGATTGAAGAAACCGAGCATTCTCCATCTGTGAGTAGGCACTGCAAAGATCCTACTTTCAATCCTTTTGTAAGTATGAAAAGGAGTCCTTTAAAAAGACAGCAACCCTTGAATAAAGTCATTGAATTGTCTGTCTTTTGTATTACTTCAGGCAAACTCTTAGTGCCACAGTAGTGGAGACCTACTGTTTGCAAAAGCTAGCCTTGAGAATTGAGCTGCCATTGGGTAAAGACAATCTCAAAAACACAAAATCATATTCGAAGACAGCTCTTTCCCTCTCCTACCCTTCCCACATGATTCCAGTAAGAATAAACTTAGTATAAGGCCCATGGTAGCATACTTTGAGCTACTGGAGACCATGAACACAACCAGAATTCAAGCCTGTCAGATTGCATGGGAGGAAGGCTTCTGGGAGAGAAAGTTTTTCTGAAGGAAGTGTCATTAATATTCAGGGCAGATATGTAAACCTGCTGGCCATGGGTGATGTGAGGTGGTGGACTGGGAAGGGCATTCTGCTTTTGACCTTCTGTATTTTCTTCTGGGAACTCAAGGGAAAATTAAACTGTTCCCTAGATCTCCCTTCCACAGCAATACATTGTGCAGTTAATTCTCTTTTCTGGCTTAGACTCTGGATGAAATGTAAGTAATTAGACAGTAACTGTTTAGTTCTACTGTGTACCAGGCAGTCTTTACAACAACACTGCCTTTGAGTTGTGAAAATCAGCCAGACCTCCCCAGCTCCTCTGGTGGAGGAAACTTAGCTGCTTTTAGGCTAAAAGCAGGACAGTACTCTTAATGTGAACATAAGATAGATCTGTGCTGGACCACAGGGCTACTAGGACCAGAATGTCTGCCCACTGCTCAGCTTGGCCCTTTCTCTACTCATTGGATTCATCTTGTCTGCCCAACTTCTTCCACATGGCTGGATACAAGGCCACTGAGAGTTCTCAACCTTAAAGCTTCAGCCTTACCGTTAAACAGGGGAACACAAGGATCTCTACTCCCAAGTTTAAAACTCCCAGGGAAAAAGTTAATTTGTCCAGCAAATTGCCCATCCCTGAGCCTAAGGACTGTGCTGAAGCAGTAGGGCCTGTAACAACATGGACACAGCCATGTTCGAGGTACTGACACATTTGTGTGGAAATACACTGTTTTCTGTGCTCAGAGGGTACTGTACTAATGTTAGTGTAAGAGGATGTAGTCTGAAAACAATTTGTTCCAATGGTCTATTGAAATTAAAAGTTTGACCTGGAGGTGTCCTTTTTGGCAAGTGCTAGAAACTCTGGGAGGTAGGGCCTAACATCAGGTGCCTAAGTCACTGGGGTGTGTGTCCTTGGACGATAGTCCATGTAGGTTTGTTCATTGAGAGTTTTCAGCAAGAAAGCCTAGGTTTAGCCCCAGATAGACTCTCGGCTCCTGATTCCACTTACTCTGTATGCACATCACCTTTCCCCTCTCCATACCCTGCACAGCTTGGGGTAACAGAAATGAAGAAAGGACAGGTGTCATACAGAAAAGCTGGGATCCTGTGGGTGGGCATCACTAGGCTACAACCCAGAACATCATGTTTACTATGAACAGCACGCACGGAGGAGGAGTTAGCTAGTCTTGGTGGGACCTTAGCAGAACAGTCACAGTTGTCTGGAGGAAGAAGCTACAGTTATTAGTTTTTACACACAATGGTCAATTGTAAACCTTCTTGAGCCAGAGGAAGGTTTTGCCATGCCTCTGAGCCTCACTGACAAGAAAGCTTTGTTAGTTCTCATGAGTCTGAAGAACTGGGGTCCTTGACATGGTTGTGCCCCTGTCAATAGTAAACATTCACTCGGGACTTCATTCACTCAGGGTTTTCTCACTGCCTGTACACCAGCCACCATGAGATCGTCACCAGACATGAAGTTATACAGGACACCATGATCTTGAACCTACAAAACTGAGCTAGATGAGCCTCTTTTGTCTCCCCTTCTCTCTCTCTCTCTCTCTCTCTCTGGGACATGGTCTCACTCTGTAGCCTTGGCCAGCCTAGAGCTTCTTTTTCTTTGTAAGCAGTTTGTATCAGGTATTTTGTTATGGGATGAGAAGATGACTCAGAGAGGATGGGAGGATACAGTATAATTTTTTGAACATGAACTATGACAATAGCAAACGAATAATAACAGTAATTAACCAAAGTCCCTATTATGTCCAATGAATATCAATAGCAATTCTGTGAAGTAAATACACCTAATTCACAGATGAGCCATCAGATTCATAGTAGGTGACTAACACAAAGGAAAAAAGGAAGGAGCATTAAGCTCAGCTCTGTTTCTAGGGCTCCATATGTTAAACCTCATTGGTTCAGCATCAGCAACCTCTTATGGCCATTAAACCCTTAACTCTTTGTTTTTACTATGAGCATAAGTGGGTGTGAAACCTGTGACCTTCCAATGGTTGCACAGACCTGTCCTGAAGAAGGTATAGGTATAGTAACTAAGCCAAGAGACTTACCACACACAACCTTGATACCATCCACAGTAACAAAAACTGAGGGCAATTTATGGTACCATCTTAAACGCTTCTTCCCACTTCAATTTCCCTCATCTCCCTTCCCTTCGCTTTCTTTATTTCTATCTTCCTTCCCTTTCTATCTTCTTTGTCATTTCTCTTCCAAAAGCAAGGTGAGCAAGAAAAGTATGCAGGTGAAAGAGAGAATCCTGGTGTGATTAGACAATCTATTACACTGGACAACTAAAGATGTTAAGAGTAAAGGTTGCTAGACTTCCCAGTAATAAACAAAATGCAAATATGGAAAGAGGGAAGGCTAGAAATGTTCTGAAAAATTAAAGCCATGAGTCAGTCCTGGCATGTACTGCAGTTCAAACTCAACCCCCAGTGATCAAACAATCTCAGGCAATGAGTTTGGTAGAGTAAGGATGAATTCTTTCTGGAAGGATGTACCTGTGCTGTACCTTGTCAGTTCATTTGTGGAGATTCTTTGAGAGCTTGTGTGTGTGTGTGTGTGTGTGTGTGTGTGTGTGTCCATGTATATATAAGAGTAAGAAGTAACAATCAACAGATAGTAGAAACCACCCCCATTGACCTCCCTCCTATTCCTAGAGAGGCTGACAGTCTCACCCAGACTGAATTTTCATGCCTCCCTGCACACAATATTAGGTACCTAATGGGGTCTCTTCAGTTTCCATGTCCTGATGGTGTATCCAGATGTCTGCTGCCTTATTTAGTTCATGGACCTAACTGATATTTAAAATTTCTTAACTGGTCAGATGCCTTTAACCCTAGCATTCACAAGGCAGAGGCAGGTGGATCTCTATGAGTTCAAGGCCAGTCTAGTCTACAGAGAGAGTTCCAGACAGTCAGGGCTACACAGGGAAACCCTGTCTTGAAAAACCAAAAATAAAATAAAATAAAGTAAAATTCCTTAACCTGTAGTTCAGAAGCTCAAAAGAAGAACTATGTATATTAGTTAGGGTTTCCAACTCACAGAGATCCACCTGACTCTGTTCCTGAGTGCTGGGATTAAAGGCGTGTGCCACCACACCCGGCTTAGTTAGGTTTTCTATTGCTATGGTAAAACACTGTGGCCGCGGCAAATCATAGAAGGAAGCATTTGCTAGGGTTCCAGAGGGATGAGAGCACAGCAGCAGCAGCAGCCACCAACACACTGGAGCAGCGACTCAGAGCTCACATTCCAATCCACAAACAGGGAGCAGAGAGAGCTAACTAGAAATGGCAGCAGTTCTTTAAAACCTCAAAGGCTACTATCAGTGGTATACTTTCTCTAGCAAAGCCACACTTCCTAATCCTCCCCAGCTAGCCACCAAGTATTCAAATGCCTGAGATTTATGGGGCATCTCATTCAAACCCCAATATCCAACACTATTCTCTTGCAGAGTCATACCATAGTCAGTAACATGGGGGCAGAAAAGGAGGCAGCGCCATGAGCACCAAGGCCCTGTAAGTCCTGCCCAACTGGCCACATTTAGTTCACATCCATCCTGTCTTGTTAGAGGATTATTGACCTCGAATTTAACAACAGAAGAGCCCTCCTCCTCCCTACAAGGGTTTAACCCCACCTCTTCCATCACTTTCCCAACTTTGAGTCTCCATGTTGGATAGCTCTCAAACTTTCCTTATACTCTGCCACATGCCCCGTTTCTTTGTTAACTGGGTTGTGAGCACCCCTCTAGAGTTCTCCAGCCTCTGGATAGTCCCTGATAAACTGCTTATACAGTAAGCAGATGGGGGCAATAGAATCCTGTCCCACAGTCTGCAGCAGCCAGTCTGGGAAGGCATCCATGTTCCGTCCTCTGCAGCATTGAGTCTGACACAGCAGGTCAAGATTTCCCCTACAAAGGGATCCAAGATGGCAGCGGAGGAAGAAATAAGGGAAACAACCCCCTTCACAATAGCCACAAACAACATAAAATACCTGGGGGTAAATCTAACCAAGCAAGTAAAGGACCTGTACAACAAGAACTTCAAGCTCTTGAAGAAAGAAATGGAAGAGGCCTTTAGAAGATGGAAAGATCTCCCATGCTCATGGATAGGTAGGATCAACATAATAAAAATGGCTATCCTACCAAAAGCAATATATAGATTCAATGCAATTCCTATCAAAATACCAACACAATTTTTTATAGACTTGGAAAGAGCTAGCCTCAATTTCATATGGAACAACAAAAAGCCCAGAATAGCTAAATCAATCCTGTACAATAAAAAAAACATCTGGAGGTATCACCATCCCAGATTTCAAGCTGTACTACAGAGCAATAGTTGTAAAAACAGCACGGTATTGGTATAGAAACAGACCAGTGGATCAATGGAATCGAATTGAAGATCCAGAAATAGACCCACACACTTATGGCCACCTAATTTTTGACAAAGAAGCCAAAACGGCACAATGGAAGAAGGACAGCATCTTCAACAAATGGTGCTGGTCCAACTGGATGTCCATTTGTAAAAGAATGAAGTTAGACCCATACTTATCACCTTGTACAAAACTTAAGTCCAAATCGATCAAAGACCTTAACATAAGGCCGGTCACACTAAATCTACTAGAAGAAAAAGTGGGAGAAACCCTCGATCTAATTGGCACAGGCGACAACTTCCTGAACAGAACACCAACAGCTCAGGACCTGAGATCAACAATCAATAAATGGGACCTCATGAAACTGAAAAGCTTCTGTAAGGCAAAGGACACTGTCATTCGAACAAAACGGCAGCCTACAGACAGGGAGAAAATCTTCACCAACCCCACATCTGACAGAGGGCTAATATCCAAAATCTACAAAGAACTCAAGAAATTAAATGCCAAGAAACCAAATAATCCAATCAAAAAATGGGGGAGAGAGCTAAATAGAAAATTCACAAAGGAGGAATCCCTAATGGCTGAGAGACCCTTGAAGAAATGCTCAACATCCTTAATCATCAGAGAAATGCAACTCAAGACGACTCTGAGATTCCATCTCACACCTGTCAGAATGTCTAAGATCAAAAACTCAAATGACAGCACATGCTGGCGAGGGTGTGGAGAAAGGGGTACCCTACTCCATTGCTGGTGGGAATGCAGGCTTGTGCAACCACTAGGGAGGTCAGTCTGGTGATATCTTAGAAAACTTGGAATAGCTCTGCCTCAGGACCCAGCCATACCACTTCTGGGTATACACCCAAATGCCTCTTCACGGAATCATAAGGAAGTTTCCTCATCTATGTTTATAGCAGCCTTATTTGTAATAGCTAGAAACTGGAAACAACCCAGATGTCCCTCAACCGAAGAATGGGTTAAAAAACTGTGGTACATCTATACAATGGAATATTATTCAGCTATCAGAAACAATGAAATTATGCAATTTGCAGCCAAATGGATGGAACTAGAAAAGCTCATCCTGAGTGAACTAACCCAGACTCAGAAGGACACATATGGCATCTATTCACTTATAGTAGGATTTTAGCTATATAGTAGAAGGTATCGATACTACAACTAACACACCAAAGGGAACTTGGACATAGACTTCTTATTTTTAATTTTTATTCTTTATTTATTTTTTATATATTAGTTATATTTTTTCTGGTTTTTTTTAGTCTTTTTTATCTATTGTATGCTTATTGGTTTGTTTGTTTAGTAGTTCTCTCACCCGGGCAACGAGACACTTTTCACTGATGGTACTGCTTCATAGATCCCCAATAAATGAAGAGGCTCTTGGCCCTCATATGACCTGTCAACTGAGATGAGAGACTGTTATATAAGGACACCCCACCCCAGGGAAATGGGATGGAAAGGTTAGGAGGTAAAGAAAAAAAATGAAATGTGATGTTTCGGCCTTTTACTACTAATTGTCATAAACTGTTTAGGATAATTAAGAAATTCAAACTAATGGTTATGCAAGCTGGTCATTCTGTTAGGTACTATGACAGCCTATTATAGTTACTTGCTAAGCTAATCAGAAACAAACCTGCTAAGAGACAAGCAACATCTGCTTACCCTAATATAAGAGATAGATAGGGCCTCTTCAAAAACCTCAAGAGATCTGCAGAATATGGCATTCAAAGATGTTTTTGTAACTTTAGATTTTTTTTATATCAAGACATATCAACTCCTGACAGCACCCCCTATTCTCCTCCAAGTAGAAGATGAGCATCGAAGAATCTCCAGTGGGAGATGATTGAATTAGTCACAAGCCTATCTCTTGGTAGGAAAAGCCCCTTGCTCCAACTGTAGACAGAATGCTGTCCAAAAAGGGCAAAACTTGGAAGCAGGTAAGTCGACAGCCTAGCTCTGCCAAGACAGGGTAGGTAAGTCCTTCATAACCCTCACTCTACAATAAATGTCTGTCAGAGAAACGGGGCCAAATGACTGAAGATCAATGCTGTAATGTATGGAGAGAAAATGGGAACTGTCCAGGCAGCCACAGGTATGTCATTTCTTAGTTTGGGAAGCTGCAGGCCCTGTACTTCCTATAAAATCAGATATATTTATCCCTCTCAGGTCTCTGAGGTGGTTGAAGAACAGATAGCTAGAGTCTCATAATTAAATTTTGAGTTGTTTAGGAGTCAAGAGAGTGTTATAGATCTAAGAAGATACTTTTAAAATTGTGTTGCAAGTTAGTATGAATGTTGAGTCAGATACAGAACTTTAAACTCATGGAGATGTTTAGATAGTAGAATGTTAAAGTCAGGTAGCAAATACATATGGACTGGTCATTGGGAATGTATGTTAAGCCATATAACCCTCATAACTGTGGCCTAATTACCTCTGTTGTACTTTATTGTATTTGTTGTTATAAGGGAAAGAGCCATTTGTTGGACTGAAAGGGGAAACTGTAGGGGGAAATAAGATATACCTTAAACTTAAAAGAAAAAAAGGGAAGAGGATGGGGGGTTGAGGGTGCGAGGGTGGGACTGGAGGGGGAATAGGGAGGGGACTGCGATTTGAGATGTAACTTGAAGAAATAAAAAAAAAAAAGAAAAAACGAAACAAAAAAAAAAAAGATTTCCCCTACAACACTGACTCTCATTCCAGTCACATGAGATGCCCTGACTCTACTTACCCCCCTGCACCTCATTCACCTCTAGCCAGGTGTGCTCCCTGTGCACCCTAGTCTTCTTTATTCCCCCTCCCCCTTTACAAAGATTTTTCACTCTCTCGCTTGCCTTTATTCTCTGCCAAACATAAATGGAAGTGGTGGACTCCTTTCCTACAGAGCAGCCTCTGCTTGTTCTTCTTTGGGGAGCTTTTGTTTATTTTTACCTAATTTTGGTGGCTAGTTCTGAGGTCTTGTGGTTCGTATCTTGCCCACCCCCCAAACCTTCTGATACCCTCCTCCACTCTCTACGAGGGCGGCTCGTCCGAGCCTCCAGTCTGTCTCATTTCAGCAGGAGTGATGGTGCCCAAGAATCAGCCCTTCTGTGCAATGACTCATCAGTTTGTTCATTATGTCAGAGGAGATTCCACTCACTGTTGGACACCCACAGAGCCTCATTTTAGCCCCAGTGCTAGGGAAGCGGTTGCCATAGTGATAGATGCAGCAGGCTCCCTGCAGAGTGGCTGGCTGCAGCCAGCCCATGCCAGAAGGGGCCAAGTCTACAGCGTGGTCTTGTGCTATTTAAAGTGCCCAGCCCATCCCCCACCTCTGAGAGTACAAGCGGAACAGAGAATGGGACTCTTCCGTGTCTATCTTTCTTAGAGTCTTGATTTAGCATTACCCCCAAGGCTGGTTCTTAATAGTTGGCCTCACTGGGTTGTGCAGCTTAAACTGTGTTTCTCAGCAACGAAATAAAATAAGAGCAACCTCCATTGAATGTGTATGAATACCTCCAGTTTTTGAGGAGGGTGTGGATCTAAGTGTTCCATGCTAAGAAGCCGGGGAGGGGGTGCGCCAAGGTTGGGGAGGTAGGGCAGTCTAAGCTTTCTCAAAGGAAGGTTAACAACAAGAACAGAGAAAGTACACAGCATGCTTGCACATCTTGATAAATTACAACCAACATGCATCTTCATTTCTCCAGGGTCCCCAAGGAGGGTCCTCCTACCTTCCTCAGTGCCCACCTCCTCAGCATGGATATGATGTCCATTATCACCCTGATGCTCCATCGGGATTGAAACTCACAGAACTAGAATGAGACTGCAAGCATTTTGTGTCTGGCTTAACTCATAGGCACTGTGACAGTGAGACTCCCCATGTGTTTGCAGTAAGGTGTGTGTTCACATTGCTGGACACAGTTCCCTTCATCCTAGCAACACTACTATCACATTCAGTAGTCCATCCTGTTCTGCATTTGAAATAATTCCCAGATTAACAAGAACAATGTAACCTGTAGTATAAATTCTAACAGACATTTCACTAAATGTTACTATTTTGCCTCATTTTCTTTACCAAATTTCTCTCAGTATCTGTATAATGTATCATCATTTAAAAACCATTTGAGAGGTTACAAATATACATTCTTACTCCTAAATACTTCAATGTACACACATATCTTTAAAGATTATTTTGTTTTTAATTATGTAGTGATGGGGGGGTTGAAAATGTGAGTGCAGGTGCCCACAGAGGTCAGAGGTGTTTGATCCCCCTGGAGCTGGAGTTGCAGGTGGTTGTGAGATGCCCATTGTGCGTGCTGGAACTCAGGTCCTCTGTAGCAGTATTTAACTGCTGAGCCAGTCCCCACTATATGTGTGTATAATTTTTATTATATTTTTATTTCATTTGAATGTTGGTGTGAAGAGGGCCATGCCACAGCTCACAGGTGGAGGTCAGAGGTCAACTTGTAGGACATGTCTTTCTCCTTCTACCATGTAGGTCCTAGAAATCAAATTCCAACTGTCAGGCTTGGCAACAAGTGTTTTTACCTGCCAAGCCATCTCACTAGCTTTGTTTTGTTTTGTTTTGTTTTAAGCAGAGTCTCACCATGTAGCCATGGCTATCTTGGAACTCACTATGTACAGCAGGCTAGCCTTGAACTGCTACCAAGTGCTGGTTCACAAAACCAGAGTAATAAATATATAATGTTAAGGCATGACTTTAGTTTTAGTAGATTATTTTCGATTAACCCTGAAATTGGTATTAGAATTAGGAAAATGGAGAAGTAGCTAATTGAGCCTAATTGACCAATGGTAGTGAAAGGGTGTTCTATGGATTGCCCTCCAATTCAGGTAAGGGTAAAAAGGTTGGCAGCTAGAATTCAGAATATGATTTGGGAGACTGGTCAAAACATGAGGCTGTGTTGTTTTGATGTGTGGAGTCGGGGGAGGAAAATAAGGATAAGGATGGAGATGATTAAGGCTAGTACTCTCCCAAATTTGTTAGGAATTGATCATAGAATAGCATAAGCGAATAAGTATCATTCAGGCTTAATGTGTGGGAGGGGTGTTGAGTGGGTTAGCTGGGATATAATTATCAGAGTCAGAAGATCAGGGGAAAATAAGACTTAGAGATATGAGGAGAATAAGGAGGATTAGAATTCCTAGAAAATCTTTAAGTGTATAGTTTGGGTGAAATGGGATTTTATCAGAGTCAGAGTCTAGACCTGTTGGGTTATTTGAGCCTGTTTCATGGAGAAATAGAAGGTGAATGATGGCAAGGACTGTGATGATAAATGGAAGAATAAAGTGAAATGCGAAGAAATGTGTTAGGGTTGCTTTATCAACTGAGAAGCCTCCTCAGATTCATTCTACTAAGGTAGTTTTGATATATGGGATAGCAGAGAGGAGGTAAGTAATGACTGTGGCTCCTCAAAAGGATATTTGTCCTCATGGGAGGACATACCCTACAAATGCTGTGGCTATAACAGTAAATAAAAGGATAACCCCAATATTTCATGTTTCTACTAAAGTGGCCTGAAGCCCTTCTCATTTACCCTTACGCAGAAGAGTTCAGCAGGGAGGGAATCCAGGTCCTAGAGTCTGATTTGCTGGCACCAAGAATCTGAAAGCAGCTCAAGTCTTGGAGATCATGGACCAGAGAACATGATAGTGATTCAGGTCCTGGTCTCTCCAGGCTTTGCCCAGTCAAGGACCTTCAGTGGCCCGAGGGGCCTTCTCTAATCCACCTACTGCCCTGCCACAGAGAAGAGAGAAGAGGAAGCATGGCATGAAGGGAGGTGAAGGAGGGGGAGCCTGGAGCTTTGTGCATGGATGCGCTTCTGACATAGACAATAGTGACAAGCACTCATGCCCCATTGGGTCTGACTGGCTCTTCCACTGAAAGCATACACTTCAGTGGCTTAGTTTATTCAGTTATTCAGAGTTGTCCACAATCCATCTTTAACCATTTTTCTCCGTGTAGGAAAAAAGCTGTCCCCACTAGTAGTCACTAGTAGACAGCTGTTGATTCTGACTTCAGGTTGGACTGTTTCATATAGTGCTGGCTTGAATAAGAATGGCCCCCATAGGCTCATATATTTTAATGTTTGGTCCGCAGTTTGGAACTGTTTGGAAAAGATTAGGAGGTATGGCCTTGTTGTAGGAAGTATGTCACTGAAGATGGGCTTGGAGATTTCAAAATCCCATACCAGGCTCAGTCTCTCTCTCTCTTTCCCACCATTTACCCCCATCTCCACCTCCTACTTGTGGAATGGCTGTAAGCTCTCAGCTACTGCCCCCTGCACAATGCCTAACTGCCTGCTACCAAGCTCCCTACCACGATGAACATGGACTCATACTCTGAAACTGTAACCAAGCAAGCATCCAATGAAATGCTTTCTTTTATAAGTTGCCCTGGTTGTGGTGTCTCTTCACAGCAATAGAAAAGTAACTAAGACACTTAGCATGTGATCTTTCATATCTAACCTCTTTTACATAACATACTTTCAAGATCCTCCCAATCCACATGTCATTCCTTTCTATTGCCACATAGTATCCTATTGTAATAATATGCCCCATTTTGTGTATATCACCCTCAGGTAGTGAACACTCAGATTGTGCCTATGTTTCTAATATTATGACCATTGCTGCTGTGGACAATCAGACTGTGTGGATATATGCTTGACTTTATACTTTGAAGCAAAATTGCTGAAGTCAAGTGGTAACTGATCTTGAGGGACTGTCAAAACTCAATTTTAGGTATTTTGGGAAGAGGGAGCAATTTAAAAAGCAAAAAAAGGTGGTGAGATAACTCAGCAGATAAAGGCTCTTGCTGTCAAATCTGATGACCTAAGTTTGATCCCCAGGATCCATGTGGTGGAAGAGAAAACCAACTTCCACAAGTTCCTCCATGTTCTGGCCATAACATGAACGTATGCACATACACACACACACACACACACACACACACACTAAATAAAATTAAATGTAACCTAATAGAAAACATTCTCTCTACAGACATCACAGAACACAAGAAAGAGGGGATAGAGCTGTAGAGCAGCAGGGAACAAAGCAGCTGCTCCTTCTGGTGGGAGGGAGGTGGACAACCCACCTTGCAGCCATAACCCGTCCCAGATGTTTCACCTAGCCTGTGAGAAATCCACAGGGGTTCCCAAGAGACACCAGCTCTGCCTGGGGATCTGCCAGGTCGGGGGAGGAGCTTAGCAGCTGAGATAATATTTACCTCTACCTCTACAAGATTCTGTGTGTTGGCAGCAAGTCAGAAAAGAGCCTTTCGGGAAGGAAGACCAAACTGAGTTAAAATTAAGCCGTGTCTAGGTATTTGATGTGTTTGGCATCCATGAGAAGAAAGAGGGTCAACTGAGGCACAAAGTCAATGATACATCAGGGAGTTTAGACGGTAACCTTAGAGGCCCTAAAGCCCCCTCCCCCCAATGCTATGTATGTACTTTTTGTAGGGCAGGTGGTCTTGGAAGTGGAGAGAGAGGGAGCCTGAGGGTGGAAGTATCACTGGAGGCTGCTGTCAGGGAGACAAAGGGGTGGGACAGTAAATGCTTAACAGTAGAGGGTAGTGAATGAGAAGGAGAGCCACTGGTTCAGTAAGCTTTCATTGACATATTGCAGAGAAAGAACAACCTGGTCTGAAGTTCTCAGCTCTTGGGGCATATATTGTCCCTAACTGCTTGCCATGTTTGCAGTGTAAAAGTCCCCATGGACTCATGTATCTGAAAACTTGGTCGCTAGCTGATGGCACTATTTTGGAAGGTTGTGGAAACTTTAGAAGGCTGATAGGCTCTGGCTGGAGTAGCTGAGTCCAGCTTCTGCCTGCTCTCAGACTCTCTGCGGCCTGTCACAGATCAGACTGCTCCTGAGCTTCCCTGTCCATGAAGAACTCTATTTCTTCAAACTGTGAGCCAAAATAAACCCATCCTTCTTCAAGTTGCTTTGTCAGGTAACTTGATGCTGGTGAGGAAGAGTCATGAATCTAGGCCTTTGCCAGTGTCAGTGAGTTTCAGGGCAAAAAAAAATACTTCCAGAAGAGACTTGGAGTTTTGAGGAAGGGAAATAGCATTTACAATCTGCCTTGCTAGAAGCTGTCCAAGAGGGCCCCTTCTACAACATACTCCTCAGCTTGACCATGTGCCAGGAACATACTTGCCAACCCCTCCAGGCTCTGCACTGACAGCCAATGACAGCCCAGCTTCAGCTGCTGTGGGGACAAGAGCTGTGTGCCTCCTTTCTCTTTTGCTTCCTCCTCTCTTTCATATTCCTTTGTTCTGTTCATCTGCTTCTGAGTAAGAACCAGCCACTCTCCACCTCTCCAAAGTTCCTGGGAGACTGGCTGCTCTCAAAGTGGGCATCCTGTCTAACATTCAGGCTGTGGGCTCAGTCTAAGGATCAGAGTTCTAGAAAGGGGTGCTGGCTCAAAAAGTCAGAGGAAGGACTGGAGAGATGGCTCAGAAGGTAAGAGCACTGACTGCCTTTCCAGAGTTCCTGAGTTCAATTCCCAGCAACCACATGGTGGCTCACAACCATCTATAATGAGATCTGGTGCCCTTCTCTGGCACTGTATACATAATAAATAAATCTTAAAAAAAAAAAAGTCAGAGGGAAAAAAAACTAGTGGCTAAAATATTGAGTTTGAACTATATATAGAAGGGCAGGCTAGCAAGTACAAAATTCCAAAAACTCAATTATGTTCTTGGTTGTCATTAAATGTTTTTGAGGGTCAAGTTCATGGCCGAATAGAACTGTTAATACAAAGGCTTTGAAAGGAAAAAGGTTGGCAAGAGTGAATCATTGCACAGGCTAGCTGTTGTTTTCCTAACTGGTATTTCTGCATGGTACCTATTGGGATTCTTCAGACCTAGAACAAATTATCTGAGGTGTCTATTTTACATACCAAAGTGGACCTGGCCTGCAGGTTTTCCCAGCATCCCTCAGCTCCTACCTGTTACAGGGCATGGCTGGCATACCCTGCCCTCTGCCCTGAACTCTCCATCCCAGGGGCTGGACTTCCCCTCCCCCAGAAGCTCTTCCCTATGTAATCCACACATTTTGGTCTCTCGCTCTCTCTCTTTCTGCATTCATTCTCTTTGTTTTTTTTCTCCCTGCATACACAGGCTCCTTTCTTTTCCCCCCTCTCCTGTCTCCCTCCCCTTGGCGACTTCCCTGGCCTCATTCCTTGGGACTAGTGAACCCACCAAAGAATTGGTTCTCAATAAACCTGCCTTTATTCTTTAATTTGGGTTGAATTAAAGTGTTAAATCATTTCATCAATGGAGAACAACTTATCAGAACCTTCTTCCAGGGACATCTTGGGATGAGCCCAGGGTGCAGAGGTGATTGGGTACTGCTGTGGAGCTGGTCTCCATCCAAGCATGTCTTATTGCTAGAGTTTTGGCGTGGCAAGGCTTGGCAGGGCATAGGGGTGTGTGTGTAAGTAAGCACTGTGTACAAAGATCATGCAGGTCTTTCCTTGTGCCACCCACCAGGGACCTATAGTAGCTGAGCTCCAGTGCACTAGGGAATTCAAGTTTGACCACTTCCTTTGTGAAATTGGATACTTTCAGTTGTTCTACAACATTGGGCAATGTTTAGACATCAGGAAACCAAAGAGAGTTGACCCACAATTACATAATAATCATACATTTAAAAATAGTGAATGAATTCTGTGGTTTTTCTTATTGGTTCATTTAGGGAAACCTCATTTAAAATAATAGAGAATCCTAGATGTCCGTCAATCAATGAAAATATGGTACACAGTCACCGTGGAATTTTATTCAGCTGTAAAGAAAGTTGTAATTTGCAGGCAAATGAGTACAACTGGAAATATGTTAAGTAGGGTAACTCAGAAAGATACCAATGTGCTCTCATATATGGCTCTAGTTATATGTGTATATTTATATGGGAGCAAGTGTAAGGAAAGGTCGGGAAAGTAGGAAGAATGCCTGAGAGGAGGAAAGAAAAAGGCTTTAAGGAAGCTGGGAGGAAGGGTAACAACACATGTGACAGGAAGTCGGAAAGGGAAGCACTTGGGGACAAAGGGGACAGTTTGGACAGTGTGGGAGTGGGGTGGGGAGGCACAAAAACAGAGAATGGAGGGAAGAATAAACAAATCCTAGCTAAATATGCATGAAATGATGAGGAAATCTATTACTTTCCATGCTAATCGAAACAGCAACAAAACAATGTAGGTGGGACTGGGGTTCGTACGCAGAAATAATGTAAGAAGTCAGATAGTACACATTTACCGTCTCATCAAGGGGCCATCTAGCTGGGGTGTGGGGAGGGGGTCATAGGGGGGTGAAAGAGAAGCTACAAGTGGTGGAGGAAGAGACTTGGCTTCCAAAAGTTGTCCTCTACATGCATGTTCTGTCATCCCTGAACACACATGCACCGATACATACTCACATACTCACACATGTACACACACAAAATACATACATAAAATTTTAAAACAATAAAACTACAGGAATGATTCTTACATTCATCTACAACTTATTTCTGATACTTTAAAAATGATTAACTGCATTAAAAGTGCGCCGACTGTGAATTTACCATTCAGGCAATGTCTTGGCCTAATTTCACCCAGTTCACAGCTTCAGAGTTGAGAGCTGCTTAGTGGCAGGCTTACTGGAGCACACCTTTAATTCCAGTGCTAGCAATTGGCCTGCATGGATGGGAAGGTATGCTGGGACCAGGAACCACATAGCTCTTTTAGGTGGGACAGTGTCCCAGTGGAAGGGCATCCTGAGGCACGGGAGCCCAGAAAAGACACAGCTCTGAGAGAAGGCTTCCTCAGAAGAGACAATGGAGCTCACAGGGGAGAGTTCCCCCAACCCCAGCTGAGCTGAGGAGCATTGGGGCCTGAGCTCCTCCCCTCAGCCCCCCCCCCCCGCCCTTTCTTCGATTCTTCTCTTCATTGCTTCTTGGCTTCTTTGCTTCTTACGATGAAAGGGTCTCAGCAGGCAGCAAATCTCATAAAAGAGATTTATTGGAGGGTCTGTGGTAGGGGAGAGACGAATCCAGGGTGTGGTTACCCCTGCTCCCGGGAGAAGACAACAGGGAATTGAACAAAGTGCAGGGCTTATGTAGGATTTCTTGGGGGCGGAGCTTTCTAGGGCAGAGATTTCCAGAGTGAGGATTGGTGGAATTTCAAGTTCTGAGCTTGGAGAGCTCAGGGATTGATAGGCTTTCCTGTGCTGGGATTGGTGGGTCCTTTGTTCAGGCTTTTCACCTTAAATTAACAAAATCTGGGATGAGTCCTATTGAGGGCCTGGAGATGACCTTTGTGACAGTTACAGAGGCTGGAAATGTTATGACAGAGAGGTGGAGTTGGGGAGGACTGGGCTGCTGGAATTCCTCAGGGGGTGGGGGGCAGCGTCTGGCCACTTTCCCACCTTGAGGGTTTACAAAGTTGCCAAGATTACAAAGGGAGTCTATGACAGGGAAGTCTTTCCCTGCAGCATGAATAGCGGACAGAGAGTGGACAGGAGATGCTGCCTTTGTGGACAGCTCCCTTGATGGTGGTAGGCTAAGACAGGAAAGATGTCATCTTGGTGGACAGCTCCCGAGGCTCAGGGCTGAAGCAGGTCATCACCGTGGACAGCTCCTTAGTCTTCATGGGGCTGAGGCAGGACAGCTCCCAAGTCCGGAGTGTGCCATTGTGACAGGAGCACCAGGAGCTGCCATTTTGACTGTTCCAGCCACACTGGCTAAAGAGGGAAAGGGGGCGATGACAGCTGTGGCAGCGTGCTTTAGCTGCTCACGGAGTGTGCTGACACTTGGGGGGGGGGGGGTGCACCAGCAGCAGCTGCACTGGAACTACACCTAGCACCGGAGAGGCAGAGGCAGGTGGATCTCTGTGAGTTCAAGACTAGCCTGATAGTCTACATAGCAAGTTCCAGGACAGCCAGAACTACGTACTCGACAAACTATTCCTGAAAAGAAGCAAAACAAGCAAGCAAACAAACAAAAAAAGAGCCAACTTAGCTAATTCTCTCAAAAGTGTTAAGTGTTGCTATTACAGTGGTGGTTGGAGGTGACAGGGCTCCCAGTGAATGTGTTCCTGTATCTCTTAACCCTTTACAGTATGTCACCTGTAAGAGGACCTGACTTGCTCCATTTTAGATAAAGCCTCCATTTTGAGTCTGGTCAGAGGCTACACTCAGACAAAAAATGGGGGGCTCTATAAGGTAACCCTTGCTCCTTCAAGATCAGGACCAATCACAATTATACCAGTATCTCACACCATGGACAGCAGTCAATCTTAACGAAGGTCACATAGCCACAACTACAATTTCCCTAGGTGCCTTAAAAGGAGCCTGCCAGTTTCTCTCGGGTCGTTACCATTTTTTGTTACTGGTCAACCCCAGCATGCTGGTTGTTTCTGCAGAATAGATGCCCTTTGCTTTTGCATACTATTTGAGTCTGGGGTCTTCCTTCAGTGATTCTTGGACCTTTACACTTAGTTTGTACAGTTTCATTCTGCTGTTGGCCTGTAAGTCATCCTAAATAAAATGGTGCAGAAGCTGGGCATAGTGGCACATGCCTTTAATCCTAGCACTTGGGAGCAGAGGCAGGTGGATCTCTGTGAGTCCAAGGCCAGCCTGGTCTACAAAGTGAGACCAGGACAATCAAGGATACACAGAGAAACCCTGTCTCAAAAAACCAAAAAATTAAAATTTAAAAAAAAAAAATGGTGCAGAAGCAGACCACACACGCTCTGAGTTTAGACCTTGAGAGAGAGTGTGTACCTTTTTCAATCCCTGGAAACATCAATGATCTCATGGCAAAAGGATCTGTGCTGACAGTCACACAAAGGATCTAGACCTATCCCTCCAACTCCAGACATCCCATGGCTGACCGAGGAGGGAGAGCAGCAGAAACTCAGGCACCATACAGTGCTGTTTTAGGACTTTTGGAGTTCACCAATGAATGACTAATATAGCTGGTATCCTGCCAAGGCCACCAATGGACTGAGGACAATGCTCAGTAGTACAGCACGTGTCTGTTGTGTGTGAGGGAGGCCCAGTTCCAATTTCCAGATCCTCAACTCCAAAAACAAAACCCTAAACCAAAAAAATGTTTCCTAACTTTCCAGTATATCATAATCCATAATACAAGGATGCACTTTGTATTATGCCTTTTTTTAGTGTACATCATTTTTTACATTAATTGTATTAATTAATTTACATTAATTGCAAAAACTGATGAGGTTCATTGTTACATTTATTTTGATACAACTTATGAGGTAGCCCAGGCTGGCTTCCAGCTCCCTGTGTGGCTGAGAGTGACCCTGCCTCAACCTCCCACATGCTACAATTACAGGTGGAGGTCACTATGCTTGGTTTTTTTCTTACATTTTCATACAAACATGTTTTCATCATATTTACCTACACATTACATATACACTTCCAACCTTCTGACACTTTTTCTGCCTGTCGCTTTATTCCCTTTGTGGTTCATATTCTGCTTTTCTATTCTATTTATGAAAGAAAAGATGCAGTCCTTGTCTTTCTCATTTGAAGAATAGCTGGGTGAGTATTAAGAAGAAAACGAGGGAGATTCAAGATGACGCCGACTGCAGAGCATTGAATCTGAGTAGTAGGTGAATGAGATTAGTCACTGTGGAATAAATGTGAGGTCCCATAAACGACTGTGAAACACAGATGGTGTCTGAATTCCCATGGCGAACACTGAGACTGGTTACCATGCGAAAAAGCTCACGCAGTTCCTGGGAACACCACCCTGAGATCAGCCAGCTTGGTCACCCGTCTGGAGAGGAGCACCGGCTAGAGCAGATCTAGCCCACAAGCAGATCTAGCCCACGGCTCCAGCCACAGATCAGCAGCCCCGCCTGTCTGCCTGATATCCACTCTGCACATGAACATGTACACCCAACAGGGAAAAACAGCCACACCACAAGAGCAAAGGTAAGTAAGATTTTCTTCCTGGAGATCCCAACATGGCAGCACAGTGTGCACTGTAGCTGAGAGGCAGAGACCTAACCCAGTCACAGCAAAGCAATTAGGAGCCAAGACTGACTGCAAACAGAGCCCGCATATTTGTGTTCTCCACAAATAGTGGGGCGGGTCACTCACCCTAGCACCCAAGCATCTGAGGCAGTCAGCAACAGGTACACCGAGGCTGGCACGGGTCTGCGGTGGAGCTGCCTGCCTGAAAGGTCAGCCTAGCTGCTGAACCAGGAGACTGTGTCAGGGAGGGGAGAACACAGGCCCAATCACAACTCTACCTGCCTTTCTGAGGAGACCTGCCAGCTCTCAGGTCCTCAGAGGATAGCCCCCTCCCGACTCCAATCCCCTGTATATTGGTCCAATTGGGTCACAACCAGTTGAGGAGAGCAGCAGTCACTCTCCAAGAGCCAGCCAGTCTATTACAGGAACCTGCCCACCATCTGGAGGTGTACACCAAGATCTCAGGATCACCCAACCCCCAGAACAGGAAGTTTTCCTGAACACCAAGGTCAACTGACAAAAGAAACAAACAGACAATACCAGGGTCAATCAGATGATGAAAGGTCAGCACAAGAACATTGTATATATATAAAAAAAAAAAAAACCCAAAGCAATATGCTGTCTCAAGAACCTAGCTATAATGCTACAGACAACTCTGGACATCCTAACACGATTAAAACAAAGGAAAATGACCTTTATCCTATGCTTATATTAATAGTAGAAGGCTTAAGAGAGGAAATAAAATATCTCAGAGAGCAACAACAAAATACTGCAAAAGAGGTGATGGAAATAAATAAAGAACTTAAAGGAATGGAAGACCTGAAAAGGGAAATTGAAGCAATAAAGAAAATCCAATCTGAGACATCCAAGGAACTAGAAAACCTTAATAAAAGAATAGGAACTACAGACACTGGCATCACCAACAGAATACAAGAGATGGAAGAAAGAATTTCAGGCACAGAGGATAAAATTGAAGAAATTGATACATCTGTCAAAGAAAATATAAAACCTAAAAAAGTTCTGACACAAAACCTTCAGGAAATCAAGGACACTATGAAAAGACAAAATCTCAGAATAATAGGAATAGAAGAAAGGGAAGAGTCCCACCTCCATGGACCAGAAAATATCTTGAACAAAATCATTGAAGAGAGTTCCCAAATCTAAAAAAAGAGATGCCTATAACTATACAAGAGCCGGGCGTAGTGGCGCACGCCTTTAATCCCAGCA
The DNA here is from genome assembly GCA_907164525.1 of Lophiomys imhausi. Classification (NCBI taxonomy): domain Eukaryota; kingdom Metazoa; phylum Chordata; class Mammalia; order Rodentia; family Muridae; genus Lophiomys; species Lophiomys imhausi. The sequence continues at coordinate 1,447,726 of CAJQZJ010034157.1, read as the reverse complement.
CTCGGGAGGCAAAGGCAGGCAGATCTCTGTGAGTTCGAGGCCAGCCTGGTCTACAAAGCGAGTCCAGGACAGCCAGGGCTACACACAGAGAAACCCTGTCTCGAAAAAAAAAAAAATATATACAAGAAGCTTACAGAACTCCAAATAGATTAGACCAGAAAAGAAAATCCTCCCGCCCCTTAATAATCAAAACACTTAATGTACAGAACAAAGAAAGAATATTAAAAGCTGCTAGGGAAAAGGGTCAAGTAACATATACTGGCAAACCTTCAGAATCACACCTGACTTTTTATCGGAGATGCTAAAAGCCAGAAGGGCCTGGACAGATGTCTTGCAGACCCTAAAAAACCACAAATGCCAGGCCAGACTACTATTCCCAGCAAAACTGTCAATCAACATAGATGGAGAAAACAAGATATTCCATGACAAAGCTAAATTCAAACAATATCTATGCACAAATCCAGCTCTACAGAAGATGTTAGAAGGAAAACTTCAACCCAAAGAGGTTAACTACACACAAGAAAGCACAGGAAGCAAATAGTATGCCTGCAACAAAAACAAAAGAAGAGAAGCTCACTCACACACTATTTCCACCAACATCAAAATGGCAGGAAGTGACAATCACTGGTCATTAATATCTCTCAAAATCAATGGACTCAATTCCCAAATAAAAAGACACAGGCTAGCAGAATGGATAAGAAAACAGAATCCCATTTTCTGCTGCTTACAAGAATCGCACCTCAGCAAAAAAGATAGACATTATCTCCAAGTAAAGGGCTGGAAAAAGATATATCAAGCAAATGGAGCCAAGAAACAAGCTGGAGTGGCCATTCTAGTATGCAATAAATTGGAATTTCAACCAACATTATTCAAAAGAGAAGGGGGAAGGACACTACATTCTCAGAGGAAAAATCCACCAAGATGAAATTTCAATACTGAACATCTATGCCCCAAATGTAAGACCACCAACATTCATTAAAGAAACACTACTGAAGCTCAAATCCCACATTGAACCTCACACATTAATAGTGGGAGACTTCAATACACCGCTCTCACCACTGGACAGATCAACGATGCAGAAACCAAACAGAGAAATAATGAACCTCACAGAAGTCATGAATCAAATGGACCTAATTGATATCTACAGAACATTTCACCCCAAAACAAAAGAATATACTTTCTTCTTGGCATCTCACGGAACCTTCTCCAAAATCACAAAGCAAGCCTCAACAGATACAGGAAATTTGCAATTACTCCTTGTAACTTATCAGACCATAATGGAATAAAGCTAGGCTTCAACAACAAAAACAGAGAGCCTGAAAAAACATGGAAACTGAACAACTCTCTCCTCAATGACCTCTGGGTCAGGGAAGAAATAAAAAAAGAAATTAAAGTCTTCTTAGAACTCAGTGAAAATGAAGGAACAACATACCCAAACTTATGGGACACATTGAAAGCAGTGCTAAGAGGAAAGTTTATAGCACTAAGTGCCTTCAAAAAGAAACTGGAGAGTTCCCATACTAGCCACCTAAAAGCACACCTGAAAGAGCTAGAACAAAAAGAAGCAAACACTCCCAAGAGGAGCAGACAAGAGGAAATTATCAAACTCAGGGCTGAAACCAACAACTTAAAAACAAAAAAAACAATACAAAGAATTGACAAAACCAAGAGTTGGTTATTTGAGAAAAATCAACAAAATAGACAAGCCCTTAGCTAAACTAACTAAAAGGCAGAGGGAAAATACCCAAATCAACAAAATCAGAAATGAAAAGGGAGAAATAACAACAGATATTGAGGAAATCCAAAGAATCGTTAGGTCCTACTTCAAAAACTTGTACTCCACAAAATTGGAAAATCTAAATAAAATGGACAATTTTTTGATAGATTCCACCTACCAAGGTTAAATAAAGAACAATTAAACAAATTAAACAGTCCTATAACCCTTAAGGAAATAGAAGAAGTCATTAGAAGTCTTCCAAACAAAAAAATCCCAGGGCCAGATGGTTTCAGCACAGAATTCTACCAGACATTCAAAGAAGAGCTAACACCAATATTCTTTAAACTCTTCCACAACTTAGAAACAGAAGGAATCTTGCCAAACACATTCTATGAGGCCACAGTCACCCTGATACCTAAACCTCATAAAGACCCAATGGAAAAAGAAAATTTCAGAACAATTTCCCTTATGAACATGGATGCAAAAATTCTTAATAAAATACTTGCAAACCAAGATCACATCAAAAGTATCATACACCATGATCAAATAGGCTTCATCCTAGTGATGGATGCAGGGGTGGTTCAACATTAGAAAATCCATCAATGTAATCCACCACATAAACAAGCTGAAAGAAAAGAACCACATGATCATCTCATTGGATGCTGAAAAAGCTTTTGACAAAATACAGCATCCCTTCATGTTAAAAGTCTGAGAGAGATCAAGCATACAAGGGCCCTACTTAAACATAATAAAGGCAATTTACAACAAGCCAGTAGCCAACATCAAACTAAATGGGGAAAACTTAAAGCATTTCCTCTAAAATCAGGGACAAGGCAAGGCTGCCCACTCTCTCCATATCTCTTCAACATAGTACTTGAAGTTTTAGCTAGAACAATAAGACAACTAAAGGAGATCAAAGGGATACAAATTGGAAAGGAAGAAGTCAAAGTATCCCTATTTGCAGATGATATGATAGTATACATAATTGACTCCAAAAATTCCACCCGAGAACGCCTATAGCTGATAAACTCCTTCAGCAAGGTGGCTGGATGCAAAGTCAATTCAAAAAAAGATGAGTAGCCCTTCTTTACACGAAAGATAAATGGGCTGAGAAAAAAATAAGGGAATCAACACCCTTTACAATAGCCACAAATAATATAAAATTCCTGGGGGTAACTCTAACCAAGCAAGTGAAAGACCTATATGATAAGAACTTTAAGTCCCTGAAGAAAGAAATTGAAGAAGATATCAGAAGATGGAAAGATCTCCCTTGCTCATGGATAGGTAGGATCAACATAATAAAGATGGCCATCTTACCAAAAGCAATATACAGATTCAATGCAATTCCTATCCAAATACCAACTCAATTCTTTACAGATCTGGAAAAAACAATTCTCAACTTCATATGGAATAACAAAAAACCCAGAATAGCTAAATCAATCATGTACAATAACAGAACATCTGGAGGTATATCCATCCTGGATTCAAGCTGTACTACAGGGCAATAGTAATAAAAACAGCATGGTACTGGTATAGAAACAGACCAGTTGACCAATGGAATCGAATTGAAGATCCAGAAATAAACCCACACACCTATGGTCACTTAATTTTCAACAAAGAAGCCAAAACCATACAATGGAAAAAGGAAAGCATCTTCAATAAATGGTGCTGGTCTAACTGGATGTCAACATGTAGAAGAATGCAAATAGATCCATACTTATCACCTTGTACAAAACTTAACTCTAAGTGGATCAAAGACCTCAACATAAATCTGGACACACTGAAATTAATAGAAGAGAAAGTGGGGAAAAGCCTGGAACTCATTGGCATGGGTAGCAACTTCCTGAACAGAACACCAATAGCTCAGGTGCTAAAACAAACAATAAATGGGACCTTATGAAATTGAAAAGCTTCTGTAAGGCAAAGGACACTATCCTTAGAAAAAAACGGCAGCCTACAGACTGGGAAAAGATCTTCACCAACATAACATCTGACAGAGGGCTAATATCCAAAATATATAAAGAATTGAAGAAATTAAACACCAAAAAAATCAAATATCCCCATCAAAAAGTGGGTATAAGCCGGGCGTAGTGGCACACACCTTTAATCCCAGCACTTGGGAGGCAGAGGCAGGTGGATCTTTGTGAGTTCAAGGCCAGCCTGGTCTACAAAGTGAGTCTAGGACAGTCAGGGCTTGGTACACAGAGAAACCCTGTCTTGAAAAACAAAGAGAAAAAAAAAAGCAAAAGAAAACAAAACAAAAAGTGGGGTGTAGAGCTAAACTGAGAATTCACAGAAGAGGAATCTCTAAAGGCCAAAAGGCACTTGAAGAAATGTTCAACATCTTTAGTTATCAGGGAAATGCAACTTAAAACAACTCTGAGATTCCATCTCACACTCATCAGAATGGCTAAAATCAGAAACTCAAATGATAGCACATGCTGGTGAGGATGTGGAGAAGGAGGAACACTTCCCCATTGCTGGTGGGAGTGCAAACTTGTACAACCACTTTGGAAATCAATCTGGAGATATTTTAGAAAATATAGTTCTACCTCAAGAATCAGCCATACTCATCTTGGGCATATATACAAAAGATTGGAAACAAAACCACAAGGACATTGCCTCAACAATGTTCATAGCAGCTTTACTTGTAATAGCCAGAAACTGGAAACAATCCAGAAGTCCTTCAATTGAAGAATGGATAAAGAAACTGTGGTACATTTATACAATGGAATACTACACAACTATCAGAAATGAGGAAATCATGCAATTTGAAACCAAATGGATGGAGCTAGAAAAGCTCATCCTAAGTGCCACAAAGATAAACATGGTATGTACTCTCTTATAAAAATCCATTACCATACATCACAGGATAACTATCCTACAACCCCGAGACCCAAACAGATAGGAACCTAGCATATCTATCCTAGGAAAAATTTCACCCAGCAGTGAGTCATGGAATCTGCTGCAGGTTAGTGGAAAACCTTACCCTAGATGGTGTGTCATATCAAGCCCCAGTACAAGTGGAAGCTCTTGGCCCTCACATGACTGAAGAACTGAGGGAGTATGATATGTGAGGTCCCATCTCATCTGAGGAGAAGGAGAGTACCAAGTAGAGGAACAATGAGGGAGGGAGGGAGAGAGGGAGGGAAGGAGAGAGGAAGGGAAGGGCCAGGAGGGGAGGAGGGAGGAAACTATGTTCTAGAAGTAACTTAAGAAAACAAAATAATACTTTTTTAAGAAAAAAGTTGCCGGGCGGTGGTGGCGCATGCCTTTAATCCCAGCACTTGGGAGGCAGAGGCAGGCGGATCTTTGTGAGTTCGAGGCCAGCCTGGTCTACAAAGCGAGTCCAGGACAGCCAGAGATATTCAGAGAAACCCTGTCTCGAAAAACCAAAAAAAAAAAAAGAAAAAAGTTAATACACTTAAAATATAATAAAAATACAATAGAAAAATTTCAAACTATAATTTACCAAAGGTATACTTGCCTTATTGGCATGAAAGGAAAAATGGCCTTAATTTCAGATTGGAATGTTAGACTGCAGGTTGCCACATAGCTTATACAAACTTGATAGCAGCTTAAAAGTTTTTGTTGTTGTTGTTTTTGTTTTAGATATAAAGGATATTTTCGTGGTTTGGCATTAACAAGCAGGTTAGAGGTTTAAAATGCTGTAAATAAATTAAAGGTTACTACAGTTCAACCTGGTTTTCTAAACCTCCATGAGTTGAAAAAATTTGGAGCTAAGGTAAAATAAATGAGAAGTATGGTGTTAGTCCATGCCTTTAACTCCAGTAGAGACAGGAGGATCACTATAGAGTTAGTTGTCTTATAAATTCTAGAGTTACAAGGAACAGGGTGGTGATAGTGCACACCCTTAACCCATCATTTGAGAGGGATACACCCTTTATCCCAACACAATAGAGACAGAAACAGGCAGATCTCAGAGCTCAAGGTCAGACTGACACAAAACAAGCTCTAAATAGAGAAAAACTTTGATCCAGGGGTGGAGGAGCACATCTTTAATCCCATCAGTTGGGAAGCACATGCCCTTGATCCCAACACTTAGAATGCAGAGGCACATGGGATTTGAAGGATTTAAGTTTAAAAGCTTCTCACAAAAGGCATGCTGAAATTCAAAGTGAATTGTCCTTTGAGATCTCAAAATATATATACTTAAAAGTTTGTTTAGTTCAAAAATATCAAAATAATTTCTTTTTAATCTCAATTGAAAGATAATACTTTTTATATTGTCAAAAAACCAAATTTGCTCCAGGAAAAATATTACCTGCCTCCCCCCCCCCAAAAAAAAAAAGTAGTGTCCCAGAGTTAGGATTAGGGCAGGGCTCTGTTCTTATCTTTCCAGGCGATTTAAAGCATCCATCAAAGGAATCCAGGGACAACTGGACAATAGAAACCTCAGAAGAAAACAGATCAGACACCAAAGAAGATAAGCAGCCCAGATGATCCAGCCTTTCAGACTTCCTCAATAGCTGTTTCCTCAAAAGTCTACAACCACAACAACTCAAAATCACTAAGATTGTTCAGCTCTACAGACTGTTCCAGATAGAACTTCAGTAAAGCTCTGACGTTCAGCTTCTGTCTACAAACTTCTTAGGACATTTAAATAGCTGAGCACAAAAGGACTGAACTTCAAATGATTCTATTAACATTTTTAACCATTTTTCCATTCTTATTTGGGCCTCAAACAGGTTTAGTACGCCCCAAATAAGCAGGAGGTCATTTTAAGAGAGCAACATCCCATCTCCAGAAGGTGGGGTGGGTGATTCCCCCCCTTTTGTCATTTGATGGGTTATAGATAATCTTGTTATTTAGGGGAAGAGATTACAAGCTGTTAAATGGTCTTGTTAAATAGGTTTTGGAGGTTATACCCAGGGACTTCTCTCTTTTTCTTTTCTGTATCCTTCTTTCTTTCCTATGTAGGGAAAGAAAAGACTTGAGAAAAAATGAGATATAGACATAATATAGGAATGATAAAGAAATAAAGGCCTATTATTGAATATGCTTTTATACCTTTGTATATTGATACAAAATTATGATTATAATTGGCCACATTGGTATTGATCTTTGTATATTGATACAAAATTAACTCTTTTTAAGGTATTGTACCTAGGTAATGCTTTAAAATGAAATGTGGGCTGGAGAGGTGGCTCAGAGGTTAAAAGCACTGGCTGTTCTTCCCAAGGTCCTGAGTTCAATTCCCAGTAACCACATGGTGGCTCACAGCCATCTACATTGAGATCTGCCCGGGCATATATGTAGAGCAAATACTGTATACATAATAAATAAAAATAAATGTTTAAAATAAATAAATAAATAATAAAAATAAAATGAAATGTGAAGTTTTGGCCTTTGTTAGCAACTGTAATAAACTGTTTAGGATAATTAAGAAATGCAAACTATTAGTCATTCAAACATGTCATTTTGTTAGGTACTAGGACAGTGTATCACAATTATTTTCTAAGCTAATCAGAAATCAAGTTGCTAAGAAACAAGCAACATTTGTTATCCAAATATAAGGAGATAGATAGGTGGTCTTCAAAAACCTCAAGAGATCCGCAGAATATGACATTCAAAGATGTTTTCTTAACTTAAGATTTTTTGATATAGAGACATGTCAGCTCATGACAGCACCCCATATTCTACTCCAAGTAGAAGATGAGCATCGAAGAATCTACAATTAGAGATGGTTGAATTAGTGGCAAGCCTATCTCTTGGCAAGAAAAATCCCTTGCTTCAACTGTAGACAGAATGCTGTCCAAATAGGACAAAACTTGGAAGCAGGTAAGTCGACAGCCTAGCTCTGCCAAGATAAGGTAGGCAAGTCCTTCATAATTTCTGCTTTACAATCAATGTCTGTCAGAGAGACGGAGCCAAACAGCTGAAGATTGATGTTGTAATGTATGGAGAGAAATTGGTAACTGCCCAGGCAGCCACTGGTATGTCATTTCTTAGTTTTGGAAGCTGTTGGCCCTGCACTTCCTGTATAATCAGATATATTTATCCCTCTCAGGTCTCTGAGGTGGTTGAAGACTAGATAGCTAGTCTCATAGCTAAATAGAGTAGACATGTTTTGTGCCCTCCCCCATTAACCACTAATTAAGAAAATGCACTACCCTGGGCATGGTGGCACACAACTTTAATCCCAGCACTCAGGAGGCATCTCTGTGAGTTAAAGGACAGCCTGATGTGTCCAGGATATCCAGGGCTACTCAGAGAAACCCTGTCTCCACAAAACAAAAAACAAAAAAGAAAGAAAGAAAGAAAGAAAAAGAACGAAAAGAAAATGCCCTACAGGCTTGCGCTATAGCCAGATCTTATGGAGGCATCTTTAAAGGCAGGACCTCAAAGGAGGTCCCTTCATTGCAGATAACTCTAGTTTGTGTCAAGTGGACAGAAGACTAGCTAGTGCAACTGGCCCCTTGTCAACTTGACCCACAAACACGTCACTATTAAGTCACAACCAATCTCACCTCAATTTGTTATGGTTGAAGAATAACTGCGTCACCAATCTCAGTGAGATATTGATGGTTTATTGAATAATAATAACCCCCAAAACTGGTCATGGCCAGAATTATCAGGGTCACAGAGGGCTCGGGGCCTAACTGTGATATTGGTCTGCTTCCAAGGCAGACTTTTTTTTTTTTTTTTTTAAGGTTTATTTATTTATTTATTTATTATGTATACAGTGTTCTGCCTGCACATATGCCTTGCAGGCCAGAAGAGGGCACCAGATTTCATTATGGATGGTTGTGAGCCACCATGTGGTTGCTTGGAATTGAACTCAGGACCTCTGGAAGAACAGACAGTGCTCTTAACCTCTGAGCCATCTCTCAAGCCCCTAAGGCAGACTTTTTATAAGAAAAAACATACCCAGGTAACAACCAGGTAACCAGGTGTAGGAAGCAAGGGATGGCAGCAGTACATTTTGACGAGCTAGCCAAAACATTTCTAACTGACCTTTAATTTGATTGGTCCCAAATGGAGCTGTAGTTGGGGACTCTTCAGTGTCAAGGTAACAAAGTAACAAAGTATGAGTAATTTCACCTTAAAACTAAAATGGAGACTAAGGCCAGGCGTGGTGGCGCACACCTTTAATCCCAGCACTCGGGAGGTAGAGGCAGGCAGATCTCTGTGAGTTCAAGGCCAGCCTGGTCTACAAAGTGAGTCCAGGACAGCCAGGGCTCTGTTATCAAAGAAACCCTGTCTCAAAAAACCAAAAAAATAAAAATAAAAATAAAATGGAGACTGAAGACAAAAATGGCTGTAGTTATGCTAAGAGCTAAAGCAGGCCTCAACAACAACCTTTTCTTTCTTCTTCATCTCCAAGATCTCACAATCAAAACATAAAAAACTTAAGAAGTCCTATACAGCCTTTACAAATTCAAACATATTAAAATTTCAGTCTCTTTAAAATATCCAGACTCAGGGCTAGAGAGATGACTCAGTGGTTAAGAGCACTGGCTGCTCTTCCTAAAGAACTTTGGTTCAAATCCCAGCACCCACATGGCAGTTCATAGCTGTCTGTAATCGCCAAATGTGGTAGCACACACCTTTAATCCCAGCACTCGGGAGGCAGAGGCAGGTGCATCTCTGTGAGTTTGAGGCCAGCCTGGTCTACAGGGTGAGTTCTCGAAAAACTTAAAAAAGAAAGAGAAAAAACTTGTGTGTTTGTTCCTTTGTTCTGTTTTCACCAAAAAACAACTTCAAGGTCTATTTGGGATCACTTTTCCAGAAGTTTCAGTTCATCACAGCAGGGAGGGTATGGTGCACCCCATAACAGCCAAGAATACATTGTGCTGGATGAGGAGGCAGAGTGCATGAAGGACCAGAAGTGGGTACAACCAACCTCCAAACAATCACCCTGATGGCCAAGCTCGATGGCCTTCAAGATAGTGCCCAAAACTGAGGATCAAGCTCTCAACATGTAAGCCTATGGGAACCCTGACAGGCTCAAGCCACAGCAGCAGAGAACGTAAAAAAGAATTTTAACTTCATGCATTTTAATTGGACCTTAGAAACTTTTCATTGTACTGTCAGACAAGAGGGACAAAAATTATGTGGATTTGTTGACAGGAGATGGATGATGTCTTTGAGTTTAGTTTTTGTTTGAATACTGAACTATGCAGGTGCTTACTTTGGGTTTTCATGTTAATTTTCAATATATGAAATTTAAAACTCACAAATCTTTGTTCTTTCATCAGTTGTTAAAGAGAATTAAGTTATAGATCTCATTTTTTTATTTTACATGTAGAAAATCTCCAAAATCTATTTAAGCAGTCCACTTGTGGTAGTCTGTTAAGTGGGGTGCACAGGCTGGATATATAGGCCTGTGTAAGTACATTTGCTAGTTCTTGTAAGTGTCTTCAAAGCTTTTACTCACATCTTAAATTTGGTAATTCATTTCCTTTTAAGCTATATGAATCATTACAATTAACAACAAAAATTTCCTGTACTTTGGTTTGGCAGGAATATGCTAGTAAGCATTCCTGAATTCTAATAACGATGAGAAATGTAGTACATTGAAAGGGTGCATAGCTCAAGTTCTCTCATAAGTATTACAATACACTTAAAATTTGTAAGATTTCATCCTTAAATCACAATGGTAGATCAACTATTAGGCCATATTTTAAATTGGTACTAAATGCCCGATCTTCCAATATGCTAATTTCCTTTAACTCTCTAAAGAACATTAAAAAGAGTTTATATCCTACTAAGCAGAATGCCAGTAAGATTATGGTTTTAATTCTTATAAAATTTCACTCAAAACCAGGCATGGTGGCACATGCCTTTAATTCTAGTACTCGGGAGGCAGAGGCAGGCATATGTCTATGAGTTCGAAGCCAGGCTGGTCTACAAAATGAGTCCAGGACACCCAGAGTTACACAAAGAAACCCTGTCTCAAAAAAACAAAACAACAACAAAAAAAAGAATTCCTTTTTGGTGCTGGCTTAGTGTTTACTGTTCTTCCAGTGGTTGCTGCTCTTCCAGAGGACCCAAGTTCTATTCTCAGCACCCACATAGCAGCTCACAACTGTCTCTAACTCTAGTTCCAGGAGATCTAGTGCCCACTTCTGGCTTCAGTGAGCCCTGTATGTTTATTGTACTCAGACAATATTTTCTTTTCAGACAAGATCTTATTATATATCCCAGGCTAGCCTTGAACTCACGATCCTTTTGCCTCAGCCTCAGTGTCTGTGTGCTGAAAATACAGGTGTAAACCATTGTGTCCAGCTCCAGTTCCTTGTTTTGTTTTGTTTTTTCCAGACAGTACTGGATGTTCTGGAACTCACTTTGTAAACCAGGTTGACCTTGAACTCACAGAGATCTACCTGCCTCTGCCTGCCATATTTGCTTATGGAGGCAAAATACCTGTACATATAAGATAATAAGATAAAACTACATATGTATATATATATATATTTCACTTGAGATAAGTATTCTTTTTTTTAAAGATTTATTTGTTTGTTTATTTAATGTATATGAGTGCTCTATCTGCATGTACACCTGCAGCCAGAAGAGGGCATTAGATCCCAGTATAGATGGTTGTGAGCCACCATGTGGTTGCTGTGAATTGAACTCAGGACCTCTGGAAGAGCAGACAGTGCTCTTAACCATGGAACCATCTTTCCAGCCCTGAGATAAGTATTCTTAACTAAAAGATACCTGTGCCCAAGAAATGATGGCCACTGTCCCACATCACCAAGCCACTAAGGCCAGGAACTTGGAGCACTTATGAATCCTGGTACTTCAGAGATGGAGAATGGATCTCCCTGCTGTCTGACAAGCTGTGGCATGCCTCCCACAACACTGATGCTTCTGTGACCTACAGAGGGTGTGCCATGTGGCTACAGCCTACAGTCTAGTTACACATCTCCTGCTTTGACAGCGGTCTTAAAATAATAGATAAATACTTGTGCCTTTCAAATTAGAAGAAGGTTAAACTTGTCGGAAGTTTGCACTCTCTTGTTTTGTCAGACTACAGATAACCTTTGTTTAAAATACTGACTGAAATGTCTGGGTGCCACACATGCTTCCATTCACTGATGAGCTTTATTCTGCTGACCAGGGCCTGGTGGGAAGCCTGTGTAAAATGAGGTCCATATCCTAACACCCAGAATCTGTGTAATCTTTTTTACAGGTGTAGTTTAGGATCTGGGGCTGAGATCTTTGCAGACTAATGCTTGGAGCTTAGATTCAACATGTCGCTGTAAGAGAAGACCCAGACACAGAAAAGCCATCATGCAGATAGAACAGAGACTGGAGTGATGAGGTTATAGCCTAGGAACACTTGTAGCCCCAGTGGCAGGAAGATGCATCCTCCCCCAAGATGCTTTGCAGAGCCTGTGTCTTCCAAACTGTGAGCAGATACATTCTTGTTGCCTCAGGCCTCCAACTTGTAGATATTTGGTAAGGTGGCCATATTCATATGGAACATACAGGGCCTACATTATGGAATATATATTGAGACTCTTGAGTTGCAAGTATGGAAAGCTAATGACAGTCTGAAGCATGAAAGGGACACTTGTCTTAAGGAAGCAAGTAACTAGAACTGAAGGTTGAGAAAGGAATGGCCATGGGTGGTGGAGCGTGCATTTAATCCCAGCACTCGGCAGGCAGAGGCAGGTAGATCTCTGTGGGTTCAAGGTCAACCTGGTTTACAAAGCGAGTTCCAGGACAGCCAGTACTGTCTGGAAACAAAACAAAACAAAACAAGGAACTGGAGCTGGACCCAATGGTTCACACCTGTATTCCCAGCACACAGACACTGAGGCTGAGGCAAAAGGATCGAGAGTTCAAGGCTAGCCTGGGATATATAATAAGATCTTGTCTCAAAAGAAAATATATGAACCTCAACACAGGAAAGAAGTAGAATGCAGGTCTGGAGTCCTGGAGGGACTCTCCCGTGTAACAAGGAGGCTCTTATTATTTTTGTTTTATTATTCACTCTAATTATTTTACTGTACTTATTATCTCTACCTCCCTTCAACACTTATTCCTTCCAACCTCCCCAACACTAGGTGGGAGGGAAAGAAGGTTAAAGGGAAAAAGGACAGAGTTCTCTTTGTACTACTTCCTACTGATTAAGGTTGTCTGGTTCTTTGGGGGCAAGACCAATTTCAATAGTCACAATATCCAGAATTCCAGCAAACTAGCAAACCAGGAAACAGCAGCAGGAAGAACCAACAGCAGTTTGGGGGAGCACCAGCAGCAGGGAGAGCTGCAACCTCTCTCCTTCTTTGTAGCCCCCCACCTACTCCTCAAGGCTCTGACTTTATTCCTCTCTCAAGTCTTCAGAGTTAAACTTGCTCAGCTGGCTAAGCCACGTCTCTGCTAGCTCAGGAGGGAGTTAATAGTTTTCACTGTGGTCTTAACTCAAGCAGCCTCACACCTGGGATTAAACAAAAACATCCTCAGAACGGTTTTTTTCTTTTTTTTAAATAAACAAAACTCTTATCACACTCCCTCCTTACCTCTGTGCCTGCTTCTCTGTCTTCTCTCAGCACAGCGCTACTGTCATTGTAAAAATGGCCATGGCAGAGTACCTGAATTAGCAAAGTAGCATTTTCTCTCACCCCAAAACCAAAGAGCCAGCTTAGTGACAGAAAATATAGTACTTTGTGATGTTGGTCAGTGACGGCACGGAACAGCAGCTTTCAGGCAGCCTAGCCATCATGAGAGAAGGAAAAATCACTACTGTATCGTGTGCTGTGCTGTGAAGCTATGCTGTTCAGAAAGTTATGTGTGCCCAATGCATTTTCTACTGAGATTACTTTCATCTTACAGTGGGATTACAGGCAGTAAACTCACCATAACAGAGAGACATCTGTGCTCCAGGACTTCCAACAATAGTAGAAAAGTATCTTTCTCTGAGAGGAAGTGAGGAGAAAGCCACAGTGCTTCTTGTGACTTAATCTAGAAGCTATAAGCTACTGTTTTGCTTTTCATTTAGCCACATGTAAGGGGTGGAGGCATCTCAGCAGAAGAAGCAGAGTATTTATGGATAGATTTTATAATGTGTATCACATGCAGACAGGTGACTATGGAGACCAGAAAGTGTCAGAGTCCCTGGAACTAGAGTTACAGATGGTATGAGCCCCTTGTATGGGTGCTGGAAACCAAACCTGGGTCCTTTACCAGAACACCAAGTGCTCTTAGCCACCAAGCCATTTCTCCAGTAACCTCCATTTATGGAAGATCTAAAAAGTCACTACTGGACACACCTTTAATCCCAGGACTCCGGAAGCAGAGGCAGGAGAATCTCTGTGAGTTCGAGGCCAGTCTGGCCTACAGAGTGAGTCCAGGATAGCCAGAGATACACGAAACCCTGTCTCGAAAAACCAAAATAATAATAATAATAATAATAATAATAATAATAATAATAATAATAATATAATTTTTTAAAAGGAAACAGAAAAATGCTAGAACTTCTTAAATTCCAAGAGAAAGTTAGGGAACAGTATCTGCTTAGGACCTCCAGGACCAAGTTCTCACCACAAAGGAGATTTACTTGCCCCAGAGAGACAAAGGGCAAAGATAGGAGATAGAGGATGAGGGAGAGGAGAAGGGAAAAATGGAGAGGGGATAGGGGTATTTGTCTCAGAGGGGGACAAAGGACTGACTCTGGATAGAGAGGAGACAGATGTGGCCTATAGGAAAATGGAAGTATATTCAGGTAAAAGGGGAATGAGGTGTTTAGTTTTAATTTGGCATGTTGATTAGGTGAGCCAAGGGGAGCTTTTGATTGTGATGTCAATGCATTGATAGCTGGGCCTTGGCAGTCAGCCTCGGGAGAGGAAGTAGCTAAAGGGAATAGAATAATCCCTTGGTGGATAGGATTAGAAATGTAATCTAATGGTTTTTTAGCAAGGCAGAAGGAGTTGGAGAGAAGGCAAGGTCTGGCAGAGCCATGTTTGCCATGCTTGGGCTGGCTAGAGTCCCTTCAATACAGTTATTTATCATGCTAATTTTTGATTTTTTGATACATTTAAAGTTTTAAAACCTAAGGGTAGACAAATATAGTAGGATAATTTGGACTCACATTTGGGGCAGGGCTCTCAAATTCAATGCTGAAGGCTCAGGTTGCTGTCCTTGTATTGGACATAATAGAGAGCGGCTTTTAAGAGCTCCTTTTAAACTTCTCTGCTTCATCCACTATTTCTGCTCTGTGTGGACCTCTCGTGTTGGAGGCCTGATTCTTTAGCATAACTGCAGCCATTTTTGTCTTCAGTCTCCATTTTAGTTAGAAGATGAAATTACTCATACTTTGTTACTTTGCTACCTTGACACTCTGAAGAGTCCCCAACTACAGCTCCACTTGGGACCAATCAAATTAAAGGTCAATTAGAAATGCATTGCCTGGCAAGTCCAAATGATGTAGCACTGCCCTCCCTTTGTTTCCTACATGTGGTTACCTGATCGTTACCTGATATGGTTTGTTTCATATACAAACCTGGTTGCTACCTGGATGAGATTTGTTTCCTATACCTGGTTACCTGGTTATCACCTGGATATGTTTTTCCTTATAAAAAGCCTGCCTTGGAAGCAGACCAACATTACAGTTAGGCTCCAAGACCTCTGTGACCCTGGTCATGGTGGCCATGACCAGTTTTGGGGTGTGCGTTCAATAAACCATCAATATCTGACTGAGACTGGAGTCTGAATGGTTTGTGTTGCTATTCTTGGACTATAACATTTGGAGGTTCCACCAAGATTGGACAATAACGCTGGGAACTCCACCCCTGAAGAGAATCATGACCTGTGATTAGGGCTCCTGTAAGATGACCTCATCTTCTCAACCAGCCACATTATAGACATTGAAAGCATTTGGGGAAGGCACAACAAATCAGAAGTTGATGTCAAGGAGAAAGGACTGTGTCCTTCACAAAACTCATAAAATCCAGAACTTTCTAGTCTCCCTGTCAGCATTCCAAAGAAAACCCTGATGCACCCTTATTCATTGCACACATGTGATCCGTAGAAAGAAGACTGTGTGCAAGAGTAACCATTATTTAAGATGTCCTCATCAGAGAGTCCAGACATTATATCAGAGTCCCCCTCAGGTATAATTCTGCTCTACTTTAGAGGATGCAACAAGAGTCATTGGAAGTTTGATGGAGGTTGCACTGAATTTGCTTTTGGTAACATAGCTGTTTTCATAATATTAATTCTTCTAATCCATTGTTGTGTAGCAGTTTCCTCTAGGATTAAAACATCCCATCCTACAGAACAGTTCTTTAAACAAAAAGGTAAACAACTCAAAATAGCTTCAGGAAGTTTCTAAAACTATCCAGAATCTAGGCCCCTCCCTGCCAAAGAAAGCAATAAAGGTGGGACCAGACCACAAGAACTAAGCTACAAAAAGGACAAATACGGTGCTGGGTATGGTGGCACACACCTTTAATCCCAGCAAGAGGCAGAGGCAGGGGAATCTTTGTGAATTCTAGACCAGGCTGGTCTATAAAGTGGACAGCCAAGACTACACAGAGAAACCTTGTCTCGAAAAACAAAAACAAACAAAAGCCAAGATGCCTAAAAATGTTTTGACCAGAGTCACTTGTAAAAGACACTCTCCAACTCTTTGAGCTGTCTGCAGGCTATGCACTATATGTTCCATGTTCCCAGCTTTTGTGAGATGTCATTCTTGCTGGGGTGGGCTTTGGTAATACCACTGGCTTTGAGTCACTTCCACTCCAGTAAATAACACCTCATTCACATTCCTGTAAGTAAACCCAATAAAACTCATTGGTTCACCTAAGTTGGACTTTGGTGGTATCCGTACTTTGGTCTGTCATGGGCTCTCTGTATCTGAGGTGAATGAATGTGTGTGTAGCAACTCCCCAAAAAAGTTTTGTCGCACAACATCCATGAACATGGCAAGTCCTTCTATATTCTAATATTTTCTTGATTTCTTTCTTCAGTGTTTGAATTTTTCCAATATAGAGATCTTTTATTTCCTGATTTAAGTTTATTTCAAAATGGTTTTTGTTGCCAATATTTTGAAATGATTGAGAATGGGGATGCTTTACTGAGTTTATTTGCTTTTTTATTTTTGTTTTATTTTTCGTTTGTGGTTTTGTTTTTCGAGACAGGGTTTCTCTGTGTAGCCCTGACTGTCCTAGACTAGATTTGCAGACCAAGCTGGCCTCTGCCTCCCAAGTGCTGGGATAAAAGACGTGTGCCACCACGCCTGGCAATCACAGACAGTTGGAAACTTGTGTTGTGGGTGCTGGGATTTGAACCTAGGTCCTTTGGAAGAGCAGCCAGTGCTCTTAACCTCTGAACCATTTCTCCAGTCCCTCTGTTTCTATTGTATGGAGTAGTTTGAGAAACATTTGATATTGGTTCTTTAAAAGTCTGGTAGAGCCAGGAGTGGTGCACATGCCTTTAATCCAGCACTCGGGAGGTGGAGGCATGCGGATCATTTCGAATTCAAGGCCAGCCTGGTCTACAAAGTGAGTTCAGGATAGCCAGGGCCACACAAAATCTGGTAGGATTGAGCAGTTAATCCTCCAAATTCTGGGCCTTTTTTTTCTTTTTTTTTAATCTGAGAGAATTTTTATTACTGCTCTGATCTCATTACTTGTCATAAAACTGTCTAAGTTGTTTATCTCATATGGTTTGATTTAGGTAGGTAATATATTAATTTAGAAATTTGTACATTTTTAAAAGTTTTTCCAATTTAGTGGAATATAAGTTTTTAAGCTATATCTTACTGATTTTTTGAATATCCTTGGTATCTGACATAAGTCTCTCTGAAGAAAGCCTTTCTTGTGATTTCCATGGGAAGAAGTGGGCAAGGCAGTGATGGGGTGATGTTAAGCATTCTAAATGTTAATTAATTGGTCTTGCTTGCCGTCTGTTACTTACATTGTTTCTGGTTGGTTAAATAAATGCTGAGTCCTGAGATTGGGCAAAGACAGAGATAGGCAGGACTAAGGTGCTCGGGCTTCCGAGACAGAGAGCATCTTGAGAAGAAGCCAGGAGCAGGAAGAAGGAGGACACAGGCCATGGGTTAGAGAAAAGAAGATCATTCCATGTGGCCTAGAACATTGGCAGTGGGAAGAATAGCAGTGTTGGACCTGGTGGGTCCCCCGAGGTCCTGACGTCCTGAGACCACCAGCGGCCGAGGTTCGTTGCAAAATGCACGAGGATTTTTATTAAGCCAACTCGCTGGGATTCAGCTGCCTTCGGGAAGGAGTGAATGCCGAACCACAGTTTACAGGCCGCTTTTAAGCACAAAAACCGCAAATAGGAGGGTACATAAGAAGAACGATACAGTTGCTTATGTAAACTTAACCTCTAGCTCACTGGGCAACAACCGCAATCAGGTGGGGATAGGGGGAACAAAGTGGGAACATTCCAGTCAGCTATGTACACTCAACCTTTAGCTCTCTAGGGTGGGACCATTGTCTTTCTGGGGACCGAGTTCTGTGGAATGTTCCCAGGGGTCATGAGGTCAGGTTCTCAGGAACAGAAAGAAGGCCTTCCTGGGAAAGGGGTGGTGGTATTTGCCACAGCCTCACAGCAGTCCAAAGGGATGTATGTATATATGGGGTCATATTTGAGAAATAGAAATAAGAGCTAGCTTAGATGGGCTAACATTGCTCAATTCAGGCCAAGGCTTGTTGAAATCCATGTGGTGTCTGTGTGCCCACTTATAATGGCGGGTTAAGGATTAACAGCCACGGAAACAATTAAATATAATATAAATAATAGTAAATAATTTAATTAGCCATTTTTCTACAAGGCAGGGTGGGTTTGGCCAATGTGAGTAATGTCTGAGAGTCCTGGCAAAGGCTATCTCTGGGTGTCTTGCATCAGACCCTGGAGTGAAGAGTTGGTGGTGGCCAATGTTCTGAGGGTGAGAGCCCCGAGCCCTTAGCTCTGATTCAGGATTTCCTAGTTTGCAGATGAAAGGAACACTATTGACAGGGATCAGTCAACCCTGGAGGGAATGTCCAGGTTGGCAAGGACCCAGAGGGCAAGGCATGAAAAACACACAACCACTGAGTGAATCAGAACACAAATACTGCCAGGTGTGGTGGTACATGACTTTGGTCAGCCCTCAGGAGAATGAGGCAGGAAGTTTGCGAGTTTAAGATAAGTACAGGCTACATAGAAACAGAGCTTGCTCTCAGCAAACAAATGCTACCCATCCAGTATTTAGTAGTTCATATACCTTCTACGTGTCAGGAATCTGAGCTTAGTGGCTCGGTGGCTCTTGCTCCATTCCTCAGGAAGTTAGTGTCATTACATACATATTCAAGGTTACAATCATCTGGAGCTTTACTGGGGTTCCAGGATCTGTGTCCCAAATGGACAGTCATGTGACCAATTGGAGAAAATCCTTAATCCTGTGCTGGCCTTTGCTAACAGCCTCCGTTCTTCATCATGAGGCCTCTTGGTACTGGCCTCTCACAGAGCAAGTGGATTGACAGAAGAGGGAAATCAAGATGGAGGGAGGGAAAATGGGCACCTGAGCATCGAGGTGAAAGCCACATTTACAAAAATAAGTGACTCTTAGGAGTGCCACCTGCCAGCCTCTCTTACTGGGGTTCCAATTCTGGAAACAGTGGTGTGCTGAGCATCAGCCCTGAGGGTATCATGGAGGAGTTCCTCAGCAAGGGCACTGACTGTTCAGTCTGTGAGGTTGTCTGAGGTGACACATATTTCTGAAGTTGTGTGTGTGTGCTGTGCACATGTATGTACAGGTATGCATGTATGTATGTGCACATGCATGTGGGGGCCCAAAGTCAATGTTGGGTGTCTTTCCTGGATCACTCTCCACTTTTATTTTTTGAAATAGGGACTATAGTGGTTTGAATAAAAATGGCCCCCATAGGTCCATAGGAAGTGGCACTATTAGGAGGTGTGACCTTGTTGGAGTAGGTGTGGCTGGGCTGGAAGAAATGTGTCACTAGGAAGTGGGCTTGAAGGTCTCAGTTCTTTTCCTGCTGCCTCTCCAGCACCATGTCTACCTGCATGCTGTCATGCTTTCTTGCCATGATGATAACGGTCTAAACCTCTCAACTGTAAGCCAGTCCCAGTTAAATGTTTTTCTTTATGAGAGTTGCCTTCCGGGGCTGAAGAAATGGCTCAGCAGTTAAGAGCACTGGATGTTCTTCCAAAGGACCCGGGTTCAAATCAAAGGGACGTATGTATATATGGGGTCATATTTGGGCAATAGAATTATGAGCTAGCTTATGAGCTAGCTTAGATGGGCTAGGATTGCACAACCCAGGCCTAGGCTTGTAAGATCCACCCGGTGTTGGTGTCGGTGCCTGTGTGTATTCATTTATAGTGGCGGGTTAAGGATTTGCACTGCCAAATCAATTGAAGATAATATAAATACTGGGTAAATATTTTAATTAGCCATTATTATTTTTTTCAACATATGGCACCCAGCATTCGGCAGTTAGAATCCATGCTTACAGCCTGAGAAGGCCAGGGTGAAAAGTAATTTATTTCCTAGCTAAAGAGCAGGGAAGAAGGCTCCTTTAAAAGCTACTGCCGCCGTGCGGTGGTGGCGCATGCCTTTAATTCCAGCACTTGGGAGGCAGAGGCAGGAGGATCTTTGCAAGTTCAAGGCCAGCCTGGTCTACAAAGTGAGTCCAGGACAGCCAGGGCTACACAGAGAAACCCTGTCTCGAAAAAACAAAAAAACAAAACAAAAAAAACAAGAAAAAAAAAAAGAAAGTAAAAAAGCTACTGCCTTACAGCAAAGGTGGAAGCTTAGCTCTTTTTATATGCTAAATAATCCACAGCCTTCTAAGCAGAGCTTAAAAAACGGAATTAACCGCCTGAATTAAAATGGAAGAGTTCATAATGTCTCAGTCTCTTAACATACAGATCATTTTTATCCTGACAATTGTGGTTTTATATATACTTTTTGAGAAAGACTTGACTAAGATAGGCTTAAGGATGTCTGTAAGGGAGAGAGTTTACAGATGGAATGCTAAGCTGCTGACAATAACAATGGGGGAAGGAAGGAGGCCCAACACGACACAAAAGATGGCAGTGGGAGCTCACAGGTCCCTGAAAACTAGGTACTTATCAAAAATATCTGGGAAGGGCCCACCAAGAATAAACAGTCAAAGCTAGATTTCAGGAATTACAAACAGAACTTTAATTACAACACAGTATGGCACAATTAGACCAAGGCTTTTGGAATGTTGTTTCTTTGCTTGATTTTTGTTGGGATGTCTTTGATTTTCCTATATCAGGAGGTAAAAAGGGTGTTTTTGTCTTTTGACAGTGCTGAGATATAAGAGATTTTCAAGATATAAAGAGAAAGGGGGCACAAGCCAGTCTCCTTAGATGTGGGACACCCACTGGAAAATTGGTTTCAAGAGATATTAGACCCTAGGGGAGATATGATCTTAATCATTGGGTGTGATGGTGCATGCCTTTGATCCCAGCATTTGGAAGACAAAGACAGGTGGATCCCTGACCTTCACCAAGGTCAGCCTGGTCTACAAAGTAAATCCAAGACAAGGATATACAGAGAAATCCTGTCTCGAAAGAAAAAAATAGAGAGATATGTTAATTGTGAGAAATTATATATTTTTCAGAGCAAAGGGACCAAACACCAAAGAAGACAAGACAAGCCCAGATTGTCCAGCTCACAGATTATTCCAGCCAGGACTTCAATGAAGCCCTGAACTTTCCCATCCAAAGTTCAACTTCAGACTCCAAACTGCTCAGTGTAATGAGCATGTAATTAGGCAGGCAGGAAAGCAAAGTAAACTCCATTTTGAGAAAATACATTTCAAATATTGTGAGATAAGTTGAGTGTTTGTGAGCACGTGGTGATTAACAGATCTTTGGAAACTCCAGAATAATGCAAGCTTCTGATCAGCAAGCAGACTTGCTTACGCAAAGTGTGATAGCCATATGCACGGACCACCCAAGTGTCCACCCCCCCCATATCCGAGGTGTGATGACCACATGTGGGTGTCCACCCAAGGGGGGATAACCAGGCGTGAAGCATTACGTCAATCACTAGTATAGAAGGAGGCACTGAATTCCACCTCCCTATCTCACACCTGAGATCATGGCATGCTGAGAGAGGGCTCATCAACGTCCTAACTGGAACCTGAGAACGATACTGCAAAGAGTTAAACTAACCTCGTGGTCAAGCACTCTCCGTGGTCAAGCACTCTCCGTGGTCAACAGTAATTCAGCCTCTTGACCATTGATCCCCAGCTACATCGGGACTGTTCCAGCACATCGGAGCTTGGACTGATTGGCAGACAAATATCAGGTTGTATAGCTTCCGAGCATGAAGACTGCGTTACTGTAATGCAGGCTGCTCACCAATTGTTACTGACATGCTTGTTAAAGTTATGCCGGCCGTATTACTATACACTGAAATTTAGGATTTAGATGGAATGTTATTTACTAATAGTTTTTATAGTGTTAGCCTTTAGTATAATCTATTGTGTGTTCTGATAAACATAACCAACAACCTTTGGAGTGTCGAAGCGAGAGGGACTCCCCCTCAATCTTCTATGTGTGACTAGCATTATAAAAAATTGTGTTTGACGCAATCCACTTGCCTCTTGCCTAGTAATTAAGGGACCCCACGGGCTGAGCCATCCGCTGCCAGAATAAACTGGCACGCTGCCCGAGATAAGTGTTCAAGACACTCAGGACATTCAAATTGCTGAGCACATAAAGACTGGACTATTAAATTGCTTAACCAATTTTTTTTCCATTTTATTTGGGTCCCAAAACAGGTTTTCTACATCCCAATTCAACAGGAAGCAATTTTAAGAGAGCAACGCCCCATTCCCACAAGGTGGGGGGGGGCGATAATATTTTGGTCATTTGATATGTTATAGATGTTGTTTAGGGGGATTGGTTACAAATTGTTAAATGGTCTTATTAAGCAAGGTATAGGAGGTTAGACTCAAGGACTTTTTCTTTTCTCTATCCTTCTTTCTTTCTTATATAGGGAGAAAGGAGTTTAAAAAAAAAGAAGGGGAAGATCCAAGATGGCGCCGACCATAGAGCAGTGCATCTGAGTAGTAGGTGAATGAGATTAGTCAGTGTGGAGTGAATGTGAGGTCCCCTAGCCTACAGTGAAACACAGACGG
>CAJQZJ010034157.1:1390968-1414298 GCA_907164525.1 Lophiomys imhausi | reverse complement strand
ACACACACACACACACACACACACACACACACACACACACACACACATTTGGGAGGCAATGGTAGGAGAGTCAAGAATTCAATGCCAGACTAGGCTACAGAGCAAATTCAAGGCCAGCCCTGATTATACAGGGAGACTCTATCTCAAAAACAGACAAACAGGGGCTGGAAAGATGGCTCAGCAGTTAAGAGCAGTGTTCCAGAGGACACAGGCTTGGTTCTGAGTATTCACACAGGGGCTCACAACTATGGATAACTTCAATCCCAGGGGTCCATTGCCCTCTTCTGATCTCTAAGGGCACCAGGCATGCGGACATACATGCGGGCAAAATACCATACACGTAAAGTTTTAAAATTAAAAAATAAGTGAAAACACACAAAAATCCCAACTGAACCCTCTTCCCACACACCAAAACAGAAAACATTAAAACCAAACCAAAACAAAATCTCGATCTTATAGAAAACAGTTTGCTTTTGTGGAAGACTGACTGACTAAGGGGCACTTCCCCACTCCGATGCGCACGCAAATCTTTTGATAGTTTTGTAACAGACTGGAACAATCCTGTCTCACCTGAGACGTTTGACAGAGCTCGCGGGCTTTGGATCCCATCCCTCTTGGCAGAGACTCACCTGCCCACTGCGGGGCCTTTTTGTATTATTGGCTTGCCCTGAGGACAAGCGCTGCCCAGAGCAAGTCCTTGAACCTGCACCCACATCTTCCTGACAGCACGGAAAAATTAACGTGGTTTCATCGCTCCTGCCTGGGGGTGTTGAGGAAGGTTGGGGCAACTGGAAGCGGCTAGCCAGAAATCTCTCCTCTTTTCTCAAGGTTTTCTTTCGTTAAGTTCCTTTCTCTGTAGACAACAGAGTCACACGAAGGGAACATGATAGCGGGGTTAAGTACACAAACAAAGTAGCTTATTTCTTGAAATAGCCTAATTGTGATTGACAACAGAGAATTACAGGTCCCAGCAGACAGGCTCGGGGCAGAGTCTCAGGCTCCCTCCCTAACTCCTCGGGTCTCTCTTCCCATCCTGCCTTTCCTGGGAAAGCAGGTCACTGCATCCACTTCCCGTGCAGACCGAGGCTCCTCCTCCCTTCTGCCCTTCGCTCCTCACCCGGTCAGCCGCTGTGCGTCTGCCTCCTGCTGCCTTACTCTTCACCACCAGACCAGGTAGGTGCAGGTGGCTGGGGACCGGACAAGCCTGCTAGATCTTGTGCGTGGGTTTGCATGAAAGCAAAGGGTGGCTTTTTTGTTGGCGTAGATGTGGGGCACTTCTAAGTCCGTTTTCCAAAATGAACTTTCATGATCATATATATTGTCCTGCTAAAAAGGTAATGGCCAGAACCCGAGCCAGTTCTAGGGAGCCACCGGTTACTTCTGAGTATATTTTCTGTAGGTGTTCAGATGTTAGCTTTCAAAATAGTTGAGAGTTTGTAGTCAAGAGTTCTTCCCAAGAAGAACCCTTCTTCCCTCCCCTTAAATACTATTTTTAGGCTAGGCATTTTGATTGTATCAGTTCTTGTGAACATGGAACCATGAACAAAGAGCATATTTGCGTCAAAATCAGTACTGGCATCTGGCAGCAGTTCTTCTGGGTGCAGAAGCGAAGAGGTGCTTCATATAAGAATATGACATCCTAGACAGTGGGTCAGTCTTGCCAAGACAGACAGTGCAGTTTTATACTCCACGGCCACTGGGTCTGGCCTAGGCCCTGGCAGACGCTGGCTAGTGCAGTTTATATCCACTTGCTGACAGAAAAGGCCACCTGTTGTTTTTAGAGCCCAGAGCCCATTTAAAACAAGGTAGTCATAAAAGGAGCCCTGTACACACACCAACGGCCTGCTGGGCCTGCAGCAGAGAGAACAGGCCAAAGGCAGGGCTGTGAGAAACATCTTTAAAGAGGTCACTGTGTGCTTCTTAGGTTTAACTTCCTATCTAATGCTGTCTACACCATAGACCTTATGCAAACTGCACACATGGTCAGGGAAACTAAGTACTTGGAGGAGGGATAGCAGAATCACTCAAGGCTAGGGGTTGGCTCTGCCTTCCCCAGGGTAGGACTCAAAAACAGGGGCAGTGAAATTTCTGCAACCTTTAACCTGGCAAACCACCAGGGCCCTCCCTGTTGAACATTAACTTTCTGCAAGACCAAACGCGCCCTGGCACCCTGAGCCCCTGACTGGGATTCCTGTTGGTCGGTACTTCCTGCTGCAATCGTTCGTGCCTTGAGGTTGTTGAGCTTTTCTTTCTCCGTTTCTTTTGGACAGCTTCATTGTGTGATCTGACTTCTGAGCTACATAAATCCTTAGAGCATGGAATCAGGAAACCCACACTCTAACACACTTTATTACAGGGGGAACGTGATACTGAATTCTGCTATCAAAGACAAGTTTCCACAAACGGTGCATGTTCCTCCAGTTGTAAACACAGCAGAGGTTTCATGTTGGTCACGACAGAGGAGATAATTGTACTCGATGACTAGACAAAGAAGTCAGAAGGTGCAGACTTGTATCAAGTAAGGGATGGTCCCAGAGTATTGCCTATAACAAAGGAGATATGAGGGAGTTTTTGAAATTTGCATATCGCACCTACAACAGGAATCCTCTTGGAGTTTTGTTTTGATTTTTAAAGATTGTGTCAGTAGCCTATGCTGGCCTCGAGCTCCCTATGTAGCCAAGTTCAACTCTGAACCTCTGACTCTCTACCTCCTCAGTGCTCAATTACAGGCTTGTGGCACCATGCTGTATTCTGCTCAGTGATACCCCCAGCCCACCTTGCCTTTTGGCTTATAATTTACAGAGGGATTTACCTGTGGGAGGCAGGCCTGTAGGGGCAACAAATGTCCTACTGCAGGAGAAAGCTTGTGATTTATACATTTTTCAGCATCTCCCTTGAATGTTTATGGGGGAATCCAGCACTTTCTGCTGATAGCCACTGTGGCCCTGGCCAGAGATGTTCTCATCAGCATGTCCTCCAAAGGGGATAGTGCCATAAAGAGCTCCCTGACATCTGGAGGCTCTGCCAATGGGGACAATGGACCCACTCTAAGGATGTAGCCTCAAACACACAGCTGAAGGCCAGGCGTGGTGGTGCACACCTTTAATCTCAGCACTTGGGAGGCAGAGGCAGGCAGATCACTGTGAGTTCGAGGCCAGCCTGGTCTACAAAGTGAGTCCAGGTCAGCCAGAGCTGTTACACAGAGAAACCCTGTCTTGAAAAACCAAAAAAACCAAAACCAAAAACCACACAGCTGATGAGCCTGCCCCTACACAGGAGGAACAGGACCTTGGCCTGCCTGTGAAGGACTTGGTAATGTGCAGAGGAAACCGTGCTTCAGTGCAGTGCCCTTCCTCTGCAGCTCACTCTCTGGCTCTTGCAGTCCAGTTCTATTCTGTGATTCGGAGACATTTTGCAATTCTTTGTAGGTCATGGGTAACTGGTAGGCTGATAGATTTCCAAAAAAAAAAAAAAATGTTCTGCCTGTTAACAATTAATCTCCTTCCTCTCTCTATTGAGGAGAAAGTTTGTATCCATGAGAACTTCATATGTCACCTTCTTGAGGGGATGTACTCCAGCCAGTTAGAGCATTTACCCCTTGCCGTCCTGTCACCTCAGGTGTGAACTTACTGTGAACTGTGGATACAGCAGAGTGCAGAATCTTCTCCACACAACGTGTCCTTCTAGAAAGACCTTCATACACTAGCATAAGTGAATGTATACGGAAGCGAGGACACAAAGGGAATGCCCTGGCATGTCTACATTATCTCTGTGGGAAAGGCAAAGGCCTAGGAAGAGTATTCTTGGTTCTTTTCATATGACCAAAGATGATAAGACATCAGTGGGGGCATTTCCTCACTCTGTTTGTATTTGTTTAAACTAACTGTAAATATCAGGTTGCTTTAATAATATTGTTTTTCATAATAAGTGTTTTGTGCTACTCTTGAGCTCAGAAGCCTGGAGTCCTATGGCTTGTCCCCACCCAGATCATTTGATCCTTGGGACTTAGCCAGGGATGTCACAGGGCATTGATCATTTTTACATCTGTATAGGAGTGAGGCCTTTGCTTTATCCTGAAACTTGTCTTTTAGAAAATGGGTCATGAGATTTGGAGGCCAGCCTGGTCTACAAAGAGAGTTCCAGGGCAGCCAAGGCTACACAGAGAAACCCTGTCTAGAAAAACCAAAAAGAAAATAAAAGAAAAAGAGGGCTGAGAGATGGCTCAGAGGTTAAGAGCATTTCCACTGGCTGCTCTTCTAGAGGTCCTGAGTTCAATTCCCAGCAACCACGTGGTGGCTAACTATAATGAGATCTGGTGCTCTTTTCTTCCAAGCAGGTAGAACACTGTACACATAATAAATAAATCTTGAAAAAAAGAAAAGAACATATCATGGGGAAAAGCAAAAATCCTGAAGACCCAAAAAACATGGGCTGCCAAGGGTCAAGCATGTGTTCCCGATTCTTAGCCTGGACCCCCACAGGCCAGTCCCTGGGCTGAAACTGCTTGCCCTGTCTAGAGTGCACTTGCTATTGTTCACAAGTGAGGCTCAGCAGTCCAGACCATGTGAAAGAGCTGGGCAGGACTCCAGCTTTCTACATGTGGCGTTCTTGGGCCTATGTTGGCTCTACCCCATTCTGTGGGAGAAAAAACTTGGCTCTCCTGGATGTAAAAATTCCTTTTGTAACTGGAGCTCAAGTCAGAAGAGCCTGTTGTCAGTGGCTTTGCAGAGACTAGACTCCCTTGGGTCCTCCTAGCAGAGCCCAGGTAAGCTCACGGAGCCAGTTCTTTCTTTCTCTTTCTTCTTTTGTTTTGAGACAAGTCCCTCATTGTCTTCCAAGCCAACTTGTAATCCTTGTCTTGCTTGGGTTAGTTTCTATTGCTGTGATGAAACACCGTGACCACAAGTTAGTTGGAGAGGAAAGGGTTGATTTGGCTTTATACTTCCACATCACAACATCAGTGATGGAAATCGAGGCAGGAACTGAAGCAGAAGTCATGGAGTGATGCTGTTTGGCTTGCTTGCTTACCTTTCTATCTTTTTTTTTTTTTTTTTTGGAAGATTCACTTTCCTCCTCCCCTCCAGAGCAGTATATGAGGTGGACTTTGCTTGACCCCAGTTCTCGAAAAGGCCACTTCAAGTCTCCCCACTTTAGCCAATGGATGAGGCAGAACAGGACTGGCTGTCCTTGAAGGTTTTTCTAAGTCATTTTCATAGGGATGTGGGGTCAAGGGGAAACATTAGACCGAAAAGTGGGAATCCAAGACTTAGAGGAAAGGCAGCACCTTGGACATCTTGAGGGGCCTGAGCACAGGCCCTCTGCTTCTGTGGAAGGCTGAAGCAGAAGAGGGAGCAGAAGCAGATTGCAGACCCAGGTGGGAGCATATGCGTGGAAGATCAGCATTCTTTTACCCTCCCCCACCCCCCAGGATCCTTGTTGTCTTAGAGTTTCTATTACTGCAACAAAAAACCATGACCAAAAAACAGGATAGGATCCTGGAAGCAGGAGCTGATGCAGAAACCATGGAAGGGTGCTACTAACTGGCTTGCTTCCCCTGGCTTTCCTATCGATAAAAACCAGGACCACCAGCCCAGGGATGGCACCACCTACAACGGGCGGGGCCCTCCCCCACTGATCACTAATTGAGAAAATGCCTTACAGCTGGATCTCATGGAGGCGTTTCTCCAAGGAGGCTCCTTCTTCTCTGATGCCTCTAGCTTGGGTAGAGTTGACACAAACCAGCCAGCACACATGCCCAGAGATGGCCCTCCCATATCATCAGCCAGGCAGGAAGATGCCCCACAGATGTGCATGCAGACCAATCTGGTGGAGGCCAATTCTCAGCTGAGGTTCTGTCCCCCCAGATAACTTTAGCTTGTGTTAAGTTAACAAAAAAACTAACCAACACACCAGGCGTGGTGGCGCACGCCTTTAATCCAGCACTCAGGAGGCAGAGGCAGGTGGGTCTCTGTGAGTTCGAGGCCAGCCTGGTCTATATATAGAGTGAGTCCAGGACAGCCAGGGATGCACAGAGAGACCCTGCCTCAAACAAACAAACAAACAAAAAACTAACCAACACATCCTGCATTCAACTCCAGAATGCTGCTATAACTGGCACACACCCTATGTCTGGCCTTGGAATTGCTTCTCAGCACAGCA
The DNA here is from genome assembly GCA_907164525.1 of Lophiomys imhausi. NCBI lineage: Eukaryota > Metazoa > Chordata > Mammalia > Rodentia > Muridae > Lophiomys > Lophiomys imhausi. The sequence goes on along the minus strand of CAJQZJ010034157.1, from coordinate 1,408,139 downwards.
CAGTGGGCATGAGTCTTGATGCTGATCTCCTGTGACATGTCTAACTGGTAATCCTTCCGTAAGTAGCTCATAAAAACAAGCCGAGAAAATTATTCATTTAAAAAAATTATTTTTATCCTATGTGCGTTGGTGTTTTGCCTGCATATATGTCTGTGTGACGGTGTCAAATCTTGGAGTTACAGACAGTTATGAGCTGCCATATGGGCACTAGAAATTGAACCCAGGTTGGTCCTCTGGAAGAACAGTCAGTGCTCTTAACCACTGAGCGAGCTATCTCTCCAGCCCAAAGTTTACTTATTTTGTTCCACTAAATAACTTTTTTTCTTTTTACTTTTCTGGTTTTTTGAGACAAGGTTTAACTGTGTAATAGAGCCCTGGCTGTCCTGGACTCACTCTGTAGACCAGGTTGGCTTCAAACTCACAGAGATCCACCTGCTTCTGCCTCCCGGGTGCTGGGATTAAAGGTGTGCGCCACCACACACAGCTTGACTGAATAACTTCTGAATTTCTTTCCTCTTAAAGCTCTCCAATCAGAGACAATGATTAGAAAGCAAGGTAACACAGCATTACTTGATGTACAGCAAGTTCTCTGGGAGCAGATTAACATTTAGAATGCATAACATCACCCCATCAGAAACATGTAGAAGAGACTCCTTCTCTATCTCTCTCAGCTCCTGGTGGCTTCCAGAGGTCTGCCTCTTCATATGGCCTTCTCTCCTGAATGTCTATATGCATGTACAGATCATTCTATTTTGAGGATACCACCCATTGGCTTTAGGGCTGACCCCACTTGGTGTGATACATCTGCTAGGACCCTAGTTTAAATTAAGGCCACATTCAGAGACTAAAATCAGGATTTGAATATATCTGTATTTGAAAAGGACTTATTTTCACCTATGACAATTAAAAAACTCACAATTCAGCCCAGGGTGGTGGTGCAGGCCTTTAATCCCAGCACTGGGGAGGCCCAGACAGGCAGATCCCTGAGTTTGAGGCCAGCTTGATCTACACAGAGAAACTCTGTTAGTGTAACTTTGAATTAGTGTAAGCATTTGAATTACACATTTCTCTGATGATTAAGGATGTTGAGCATTTCTTCAAGTGTCTCTCGGCCATTAGGGATTCCTCCTTTGTGAATTCTCTATTTAGCTCCGTCCCCCATTTTTTGATTGGATTATTTGGTTTCTTGGCATTTAATTTCTTGAGTTCTTTGTAGATTTTGGATATTAGCCCTCTGTCAGATGTGGGGTTGGTGAAGATTTTCTCCCAGTCTGTAGGCTGCCGTTTTGTTCGAATGACAGTGTCTTTTGCCTTACAGAAGCTTTTCAGTTTCATGAGGTCCCACTTATTGATTGTTGATCTCAAGTCCTGAGCTGTTGGTGTTCTGTTCAGGAAGTTGTCGCCTGTGCCAATGAGTTTGAGGGTTTCTCCCACTTTTTCTTCTAGTAGATTTAGTGTGTCCGGCCTTATGTTAAGGTCTTTGATCCACTTGGACTTAGGTTTTGTACAAGGTGATAAGTATGGGTCTAATTTCATTCTTTTACAAATGGACATCCAGTTGGACCAGCACCATTTGTTGAAGATGCTGTCCTTCTTCCATTGTGCCGTTTTGTCTTCTTTGTCAAAAATTAGGTGGCCATAAGTGTGTGGGTCTATTTCTGGATCTTCAATTCGATTCCATTGATCTACTGGTCTGTTTCTATACCAATACCATGCTGTTTTTACAACTATTGCTCTGTAGTACAGCTTGAAATCTGGGATGGTGATACCTCCAGATGTTTTTTTATTGTACAGGATTGATTTAGCTATTCTGGGTTTTTTGTTTTTACATATGAAATTGAGAATAGCTCTTTCCAGGTCTTTAAAGAATTGTGTTGGTATTTTGATATAACCTTATACTCACAAAACTCTGTCTCAAAAACAAAAAATAAATCAACAAACAAACAAAAAACCAAAACAAAACCAGACAAACAAAAACCATTTTTTTCTTAGTGTGTAGTTACATTGTATCCAATTGTTTTTTTTTACCATGAGTATCATCAAGAATGTTGTTTCTTCACTACTGTGTGGTAGTGTGTGTGCACACATCCCAGTGCTTCATCACTAACATGTAGTGTGCACACATCCTAGTGCTTCATCACTAACATGTAGTCTGCACACTCCCTGTGACTTCATCACTAACATGTAGTCTGCACACATCCCTGTGACTTCATCACTAACATGTAGTGTGCACACTCCCTGTGACTTCATCACTAACATGTAGTGTGCACACCTCTCTGTGACTTTCTTTAGGACACACATCTAGTTTTTGTTTGTTCATTTGTTTTTTAGGTTTTTTTGAGACAGGGTTTCTCTGTGTATCCCTGGCTGTCCTGGACTCACTTTTTAGACCAGGCTGGCCTTGAACTCACAGACATCAGCCTGCCTCTGCCTCCCGAGTGCTGGGATGAAAGGCGTGGCCACCATGCCCGGCACACATCTAGTTTTTATGGAACCTTTTAATTTTTTTTTAGACAGCATCTTACTATATAGCCTAGGCTGACCTGGGACTTACTATGTAGCCCAGGCTGGCCTCAAACTCAAGAGGTCTGTTAACTTGTGCCTCCTGAGAGCTGGGATTAAAGGTGTATGCCACCATACCCTTCGACTTTTTGTCTTATTATTCATCCTAATTATTACTTAGTAACTTCATTGTCTTCTTCATAGTGAACATGTAAAAACTTGTGAACAGCTGGGCACGGTTAGCACATGCCTTTAATCCCAGCACTCGGGAGGCAGAGTGAGTTGGAGGCCAGCCTGGTCTGCAAAGAGAGTTCCAGGACAGCCAGGGCTGTGACACAGAGAAACCTTGTCTTGGAACTCCCCAACCCCCCTGGGGAAAAAAAGGTGGTGAGTAAACATAAAGGTATCTAAGTAGAGAGACCAGGACATCCTTGAAGTCACTGAGGATTCTGATGAACTGTGGACCGTCTCCCCCTCCTGACCCCACTACACTAAGTAACAAGTCCCAAATGTCTGGTCCCTCATCTGTACGGTCACTTGGTGTGTATGTGTCATTGTCATTCGTCTATGAAAGACAGGACTCTGCAGCACAGCGACACTCCCTCACCCATCTAATAGCCGTTCTCCATATCTTTAAATAGCCACTCAATTTTCTGTAGTTTTCTTCTCTCTCTTGGTTTTTTGGTTTTGGTTTTGTTTTCTTCTGAGACAGGGTTTCTTTGTGTAGCCCTGGCTGTCCTGGAACTCATTCTGTAGACCAGACTGGTCTCAAACTCATGCAGATCTGCCTGCCTCTGCCTCCTGAATGCTGGGATTAAAGGTGTGCACCCTGCCCTCCCCATACCTCCCACCCTGCTTGATTTTTGTTTTTCCTTAAAAAATTATTATATCTGTGTGTATATCTGTATAAGTTTATGTGCACTGCATGCATGTTGGTATCCCAAGGAACAGAGGGCTTCAGATCCCCTAATGTGAGTGCTGGGAACTGAACCCATGTCTTCTTCAAGGACAGTATGTGTCTTTGACTGTGGAACCATCTCTCCATCCCCCTTTTTTTTTTCCTTAGCAGTTTGTTGAAGTAAATTGAAATTTACTGGGCTGGAGAGATGGCTCAGCGGTTAAGGGCACTAGCTAGTGCTCTTCCAAAGGTCCTGAGTTCAATTCCCAGCAACCACATGGTGGCTCACAACCATCAACAGTGTGATCTGATGCCCTTTTCTGGCTGCAGGTGTACATGAAGATAGAGCAACTCATATACATAAAATAAATAAATCTTTAAAAAAAAAGAAATTTACTAAAGAATAAATTTATGATATGATTTTAGAGTCTCATTTATGAAATCCCATCATGGTCCAATGTTAAAGGAAAGGCACTCTCCTGCATATGCATGGCACAGCGAATTCTATATTCTCCCCTTGGATTTTGAGTCTTGGGATATCATCTCTGCTGAGCTGGGAGCGGTTCCATGGGATTTGTTTTCTCAGCTGGGCCGTTCTGTGTGGCTTCTGTTGCTCCTTCCTTGGCCAGTATATCCTTCCCAACTGTGTCTTGTTGGGCTCCAGGATGACCTCACAGAGCCCTGCTGTGCCTTTCTGCCCACCTGACACCTGTGCCCAACTCCAGGACCCTGCTGGAAAAACAAGACTTGGCATGTGAGGACAGCACCCTCCTGGTTTTGAGTTCTTCCCTATGTGATTCTTAGTCCTTAGTTCTATGAACAAATGAAGCAACTCCGGCCCCCCGCAGTCCATCTTGTGACATAGTGTCCTCCTGTGTAGTATTTTTTTTGTTTGAGACAGGGATTCTCTGTGTACTCCTGGCTGTTCTGGACTCACCCTGTAGACCAGGCTTCATCAAACTCACAGAGATCTGCCTGCCTTTGCCTCCTGAGTGCTGGGATTAAAGGCATGAGCCACCATGCCCAGCTACCTCCTGCATTTTTTTTTTTTTTTTTGGTTTTTCAAGACAGGGTTTCTCTGAATATCTCTGGCTGTCCTGGACTCGCTTTGTAGACCAGGCTGGCCTCAAACTCACAAAGATCCGCCTGCCTCTGCCTCCCAAGTGCTGGGATTAAAGGCGTGCGCCACCACCGCCTGGCGGCATTTTTTTTTTTTAATCACTCCTTGGTCTCTGGAATTTCACCACTAATTTCAGATGTTTTATGTTTTACTTTATTTCTTTGTGCATGTGTGTGTCTGTGTGTGGGTATACATATATATGAGGTGCATGTGCACATGTGTGTACATGCATGGAGAGGCCAAAAGACAAACTTCTTCAGGTGCTGGATGCCTTTTAAATATTTTTAAAATTTATTTTCGTTTCCTCCACCACTGCTCCCCTCTGTACCCCTCTTACTTTATCCCTGTGCTTATTGATCTCTCTCTCCCTCCCTCCCTCTCTCTCCCTCCCTCCCTCCCTCTCTCTCCCTCCCTCCTTCTCTCTCTGTCACATCTTGGCTGTCTATGAGCCTGGTTTAGAATCAATGAGTCAGAATTTAATGTCTTCCATTTTGTCTACTGTTCATTTCGTTGAAGGATTTGCTAGATCTGAATGTACATGTTCTTCTAGAGCAATTATACCGAAATATAACCCTGAAAGTCTCCAGGACCGCGCAGCTGCTTTTGAGCTGTTGTATTTTGTTACAACAGTCTAGGTGGACTCACAGGAGGTCTGTTTTGTTCTCCCTGGCTTCCTGAGGCTGAGCTCATTTTCACTCTGTCCTCTTGAACACACGCAGTGAGGACTAAAGGGCTCTCTACAGTCCATTCATTCTACTGATGTACCACTTGCAATTGATTTCCAAACCTTTTGAGTTTTTATTCTGATCTTATCTTGTTTAATTAGTTTGTTTTACGACAGGGTCTCTCTCACATAGTCCATGCTGTCCTAGGACTTGCTATATAGCTGAGGATAACCCTAAAGTTCTCATCCTCCTGCCTCTGTCTTCTAAATGCTGGTTAAATTACCAACCAGAGTAACTGGTCAGGGTTGTCTTTTTTCAGGCTCTCTGTCTCTTATTCAAGGAATTGAAATTAAAGAATTGTGTGAACGATTTCCAGGTGTGAAGGGAATGTTATTTAAAACAAAGCAATAGAACGCGAGTCAGATCCACCCTCAAGAATGACAGCAGAAGCCGGGCGGTGGTGGCGCACGCCTTTAATCCCAGCACTTGGGAGGCAGAGGCAGGCGGATCTTTGTGAGTTCGAGGCCAGCCTGGTCTACAAAGCGAGTCCAGGACAGCCAGAGATATTCAGAGAAACCCTGTCTCGAAAAACCAAAAAAAAAAAAAAAAAAAAAAAAAAGAATGACAGCAGAGTATAGGGCTGAAAAAGTACCTAAGGGTCCTTGTTGAGAAGAGGGTGAGTATGGTTACTAGGAGGATCATTTGGGTGGTTTTCCATTTTGTGTTTTGTTTTCAAGACAGAGTCTTACTATGTTGCTCTGGATGTTCTGGAACTATGTAGACCAGGCTGGCCTTGAACTTGCAGAGAGCATTCTGCTCTGTCTCTCAAATGCTGGGATTAAGGGGATGTGCACCTACGGTGGCTTTTTTTTTTGAAGTTGTTTAATATTAAGTTATATAATCTTTTATTTATTGTGTGTGTCCATTCCCATGATGCACCCAATTTTAATGACATGCATGCTCAATTATGAAAGACACTAGATGGTAAATAGTCTTTCTAAAAGTTCATTTAGAGGATACAATTTGCCTTACCACAAATGCCCCCAAAACCAGTTGAAACCAGATCATCCCCTCCTGCTGTAACACAGCCATGTTGGCTTGATTGAATAGAATTGATTGAGCATGATTGAATAGAATCTAAGTTTGATGATTGCTATGGAGAGGAGAAATTTATTCCATTGTTCTGAGGGGTTGTGCATATGGCAATGGGAGTCCTAGGTGGTAACAGGTTGCTATGTGCATTGCTCAGAGAAGGTATGTGTGCATGGTGTGTGCAAGTAAGGTTTCTAGGCTGCTAGGTATGTTATTAGAGGAGAAATGTGTGCATAGCTCAACCCAAGTGGAGTCCTAAGTTGCTAAACTATTCCTTATGCTTGCCTGACTTCATTGATTTTACAGGTATGCACCACCACACCTGGTTTACTAAATGCTAGGGATCTAATTCCAGGCTTCATGCATACTAGGTGATTGTTCTAGTAGCTAAGCTCTATTTATAGTTTGATTTTTATCACATTTATAACATTTATATAAAATATCTGTTGAGATTTACACCAAAGTTACTGTATGGAAAGTTTGTTCACATCTGTTTGAAAAGACTATCCTTGCCAGTGCTTCATGAAGGCATGATTTGCGTATCTCCTGATACAAAACTGTCAAGGGACTAATTCATTGAACAGGTCCTAATGCCATGATCTAATTGTCTAAGAGTCACTAAACCCTTAGGTGTCTGTTAATTCAAGGTCATAGTCAATGTTAGCCATCACATCACTGAGTTATTTCAGAATAAATGTCATAGATAGAGTTAGAGGTTTATTTCCAATAATCTTGATGACATTTTTCTTTTTTTGGTTTTGTTCGAGACAGGACTTCTCTGTGTATCCTTTGGCTGTTCTGGACTCACTCTGTAGACTAGGCTGGCCTTGAACTCACAGAGATCCGCCTGTCTCTGCCTCCCGAGTGCTGGGATTAAAGGCGTGGGCCACCATGCCCGGCTTGATGACAGTTTAGAACATATTTAGAACATATTATCTTTAGATCTGAACCACGCAGTATGTAATGGATATTTCATTCCCTCTGTAGCCTGACATCAAGACCCCAATGGCGAACGAAGCTAACCCTTGTCCATGTGACATTGGTCACAAGCTAGAGTATGGTGGCATGGGTCAGGAAGTGCAGGTTGAGCACATCAAGGCATATGTCACCCGGTCCCCTGTGGATGCAGGCAAAGCTGTGATTGTCGTCCAGGATATATTTGGCTGGCAGCTGCCCAACACCAGGTATATGGCTGACATGATTGCCGGAAACGGATACACGTATGTATGAAGTTCTGTTTTTTGTTTAAATTCATGTGAATTTCTGTGGTTCATTTTGTTCTCTTCAGAAAGCCAAAACCAAAAACCCAACACAGCTTAAGTTGTATTCTCATCATTAGCTATTTCTTAATCTCAATGACAGTGGCAGGAAGTGGGGACTTGTGGCGCCAACTCTTCCCAACAGAATCCCCTGGTGTCACGTCCCCAGGGGTACTGGCTCTACAGACATTCTGGACAGAGGGTCCTCTCTCCATGGAGGGTCCTGTAGGGGCACAGGTCAGCACATCTGCACACTCATTGGAATCACCTGTTGATCTTGAAGCATCTCAGCCTCAGGGTGATTTTCCCAGGTCTGCTTGGAAGGTGACTCAGAACAAAAGAAAGTCAGGTAGGTGGTGCCAGCAAAACCTTCTGCTGTAGGTGTCAGAGGGTACCTGATGACCTTCATAGCTCTTGTTTGGTGAATGTGTTGGGGACCCAACACATTCCAAATTGTTCAAATTGATGACGTTCCAATCAGTTTACTAGCTTACCACCACCTTTTGCCCAGGTGACATGGTTTATTTTCTGGGAACTTGAGTTCATAGTCCAAAGAAAGCGTGTCTTCTTTCCCCAATTGAGCTAAGACAGTCTTGAGGAGGGAGGGACAATTTCCTGGAGCAAGCTTCTAAATAAACCTGTAATAGCCAACATGGACAGGTACCCTCCCCATATTGCAGATTGGGAAGTCTAGGCACGAAGAGAGAGATTCTTAGTTGCTCTGGGTGGATTGTATGGGGTGCTTGAATGGGATCATGCCTCCTGTTGTCTTAGGAGCGTCCTTAGTTACAGTGAGACCATATAACGTGAGCAGAGAGATAACTAGGACCTACAAGGCTCTGTTGCATTCACACCATTCATTTTACTTACGATCAAGCAGTATGAGGCCAGGCAATGCACACATCTGTCTGTCTGTCTGTTTTTCTGTCTGTCTGTCCAGTCAAGAATGTGAGGCCAGGAGCTGGAGAGATGGCTCAGTGGTTAAAAGGACTTGATGACTTGGCAGAAAACCCAGGTTTGGTTCCGAGAACACATATGGCAGCTCATAACCAGCTGCAACTAGTTACAGGGGATTTGTCACCTTGTTCTGGCCTCTACAGGTACCAGGCATGTACATAGTACATATAATACATGCAGACAAACGATCATAAAAATAAATCTTTAAAAACAATGTGAGGGATAAAAGTGGTAAGTTACTTGTGACTATAGTACAGGGTGGCCCTAAGACATGACCCCAATCTTTCTGGCACAGGCCTTGGTGCTCTGCCCACCTGGGCAGCAGAGGAGCCAGTCCCTTGAATCACAGTCATAAGTAACTCTTTACTTTGGGAGACTGTGGCCTTGGCTCCATCCCTCCTGAATTGGCTTCCAGGAGAATGGCATGGACTCCAATGTGCAACCCTGCCTCTGTCCTTCCAAATACTAGGATTAGGATTTCCAAACTGCGAGTCCCCTATGGCTGGGTAATCTATCATTTGATTCTTTATATGATTTGTGCGTGTATACAATGATGTATACACATGTGTATGATTGAGGGTTCATGCTCACCATGGTGAGCATTTAGAGGTCAGAGGACAATACCCGGTGTTAATCTTTACTTTGTTTACTCTTTCTGTGGCCTGTTCTAGAACCTGCTGTGGACCTTACTCTTGGGGCAGGAAATTGTTTGCCAGCCTGTGCAGAGGTTAGAGAGCATTACTTAATCACAGTGACCAGTGTGCCCTCATTTCCCTCAGGGATAGCCTGTATTCAACTCCAGGAAGTTCCTGGACTGGCTGAGAGGAACAAATAACTTCATTGAGGCAGGAGGGACCTTTGAGGGTACAAACACCCCTTGCTCATGGGTCCAGGATTCCCTCCTTTACCAAAATAGCTATTGAGAAGTGACCCTGCTCATGGCCTTTTCACTTGATATAGCAGGGTCTCACCGAAGCTGCTGGAAGTTGTGTACTTGCAGTTGTACAACCTGAGGCGATCTGGCCCTGTTCCAGATGACCTCTGCTGTAAGCAAGGGTGGCCTTTGTGGTACAGGCTCTTCCTTCCCTCTGCCGAGACTTGGCAACCTAACAAAGCGCTTAATAAACCTGGACAACTGTTGAGTCCAGGCGACTCAAAGGTTGATTCACGCCCATATTTTACAGAACTATTGTCCCAGACTTCTTTGTGGGGCAAGAGCCATGGGACCCAGCTGGTGACTGGTCCACTTTCCCTGAGTGGTTGAAATCAAGAAATGCCAGAAAAATCAATCGGTAAGTTATCAACAGGCTTGGTTTTTATATTTGATGTAGATGTACTCCCAGAAGGGGACAGATGAGCTGAGCTTCACCACAGATTCCCTCCCTCCTTCCCTCGATAGGACTTCACTTGGCCCTAGACAAAGTCCTTCTGACAGGATGATGGGCAAGAGTTTTGCTCCAGCGTACATTATGAGCTGAGGATGGAGGCTGACATGTACTCCTTGTCACATTGTCCCAGGAAGCATAGCTGTTCACCTCTCTGAGAAGTGATGAGTTCAAAGTCCACCTAGGTGCATCTACCTAGATAATTGTTTGCTAGTGATATCCCAAATGGATCAACAGTTAAAAGAGCTATTGGTTTACAGAACCAAAGAAAGTAGTTTGGGGTTCAAGTATGAACTGGACCATAGCTTAAAAAAGTGTCCCCAGCTCTCATTCTTCCATCACTGCTCAGCCTCACTTCCTGTGGGCTGGCTTCATCCTCAGGAAAGCTCTTACCTTAGAGGCAGCCCATTTTTCTGTAGCCTCTCTCCCAGCAACCTGGAGAGCACCATCACCCACCCTACCCCCACTGGCTCTGCAGCCCATCCTGGAAACTCATCATTCTCACCAGGAGATTGTTCTTCTCCTATTGGTCAGGTATGAGCTACAGAGATTTAGTTTACTTCAAATTCTACATTCCACCATGGAAGCAGTGTCATTAAGTTTTTATAGTAACAGAAGGAAGATAGATTCTACATCAGGACACTTGTCAAACACATTGGTGGAAACATTAGTCAGTAACCACAGCATAGTAGAGAGATTGCAGCTACAGGACCCAGAAGCTAACTGATAGCATTCGTAGCCTTTAGATTGAGAATAGGGATTTCTTGAGTTGATACATTCCAAAGGTTTTTGTTTTGTTTTTTAATCTGTTTATCAGGAAGCTAGGTTTAGCTTTATCTCCTAATTGAAGGAGTGAGAGCCAAGGAGTGGGCAAGGAATGGCTCATTAGTGGGCTAACAGTAGCTCAAGATAGATTCTAATTAGGCTCTAGACCTGCAACATCACAAACTCTAGACAGCCACTGAGTTTTAAATCAGCCTTGTAGTCACAGCTTCTTTCTAGGAATTCTGGTTCTCACCACCAAACAAATAAAAAACTTCAAGCACTATTCACTGAGACAGTCCAGTTACCAGCAACCTTGAGGGTTCACACATCAGCCCTGTTTCCATTGCTTTTTCTTTCTGTTCTAGAGAGGTCGATGCTGTCTTGAGGTATCTGAAACAACAGTGCCATGCCCAGAAGATTGGCATTGTAGGCTTCTGCTGGGGGGGTGTTGTTGTGCACCAAGTGATGATGACATACCCAGAAGTCAGGGCGGGGGTGTCTGTCTATGGTAAGTGTCCAGTGCATTTTATTGAGTGAAGGCAGGAGATGGATGAGTGACAAGCCTCTCCTACATGTTGCAATACAAAACCCGATGGCATGAGGTAAACCAGCTTAGCATGGTTTTCAGAATCTTAAAATAGAGCTGGGGAGATGGTTTTGTCAGTATAGTTCTTTTCTTGCCAGCACGAGATCCTGAATTTGGTCCCCAGAACCCATGTTAAGGTAGGCAGAGACAGGTGATATTATTGGCTTACTGGGCACTTTGCTTACCCTACATGGTAAGTTCTACATCCTGTCTCAAAAATCTAGGTGGAAAGGCTCCCCAGAAACACATTCAAGGTTGTCTTCTGAACTCCACATGTGCACCAGCAAACTCATGTGCATGCGCAAACACACACACACACACACACACACACACACACACACACACACACACACGCGCGCGCGCGCGCACATGAAAGAAAAAAGCAAAGTAGTGGTAGTGCAGGTCTTTAGTCCCAGCATCTTGGAGGCAGAGGCAGGCAAAGCTCTGAGTTCAAGGTTAGCCTGGTCTACAAAGTGAGTCTAAGATAGCCAGGGATACACAGAGAGACTCTGTCTCAAAAAACAAATCTGTATGAGTATGTTGCCTACATATATGTGTGTGCACCATGTGTGTGCCTGGTGCCTACTGAGACCAAAAGAGGTTGTCAGATATTCTCCATAGTTATGGTTGTGAGACACCATGCTGGTGCTGGGGATTGAATCAGGGTCCTCTGGCAGAGTAGCCAGTGCTCTTACCTGCTGAACCATTCAGCCCAACTTCTACATTTTAGACAAAACAAAGTTATTTATTTTTTTGTTTTTTTTTTTGGTTTTTTTTCGAGACAGAGTTTCTCTGTGTATCCTTGACTGTCCTGGACTCACTTTGTAGACCAGGCTGGCCTCGAACTCACAAAGATCCGCCTGCCTCTGCCTCCCAAGTGCTGGGATTAAAGGCGTGCGCCACCACCGCCCGGCGAAACAAAGTTATTTTAACTGTGAGATAAAAACCCATTGTCTGTTGACAAACAACACACTGAATGTACAACGTAAAAGCATCCAGACTAAAATATGTCACAATATAAGAAAGCTGACTGTGATTTCAGAGTGACACATGCACAAGCTGTTCTTTTCTGGCAGTTGAACTCCTTGATATGGCATTTCATCTTCTATTAGCACTAAGAAGAAAACTAAAATATTTTCTTACACAAAAGGAAGTGAGGCATGGTGCACACACACTTGTAACCCCAGTACTTGGGAGGCTGAAGGAGGATTGAAAATTTCTGGCCAGTATGAGCTACATAGTGAGAGCTAGTTTCACACAACAAAACAAATACAATAAATTACTAGTATGAGGCCAGCCAATTGTCAAGCCAAGGGTGTCTATGGGTGAATTTCAAGATGCTCTTGGGTACACGCCTCTCTAGCGCCACTTGCTGGCTGCTGTTGTGCATGTCAGTGGCAGGTTAAGGCAGGAATCTGGTACAGGAGATAAACACTGAATGTCCAGACCTATTATTATGGCTTTGTCGTAGTTGGGCGGGGAGCATTGCCATCCTTCCTGTGGCTCACAGGCTTCCTGTGTGTTACTTAGCTTTGCTATCACATTTGCAGGAAGCAGGCAAAAAGTTGTTTTTCCTCTCACTTTTAAAATTACAGTCGTAGTCGGGCGTTGGTGGCGCACGCCTTTAATCCCAGCACTTGGGAGGCAGAGGCAGGCGGATCTTTGCGAGTTCGAGGCCAGCCTGGTCTACAAAGTGAGTGCACGCCTTTAATCCCAGCACTTGGGAGGCAGAGGCAGGCGGATCTTTGCGAGTTCGAGGCCAGCCTGGTCTACAAAGTGAGTCCAGGACAACCAGAGCTGTTAAACAGAGAAACCCTGCCTCGAAAAAACAAAATAAATAAATAAATAAACAAACAAAGAAACAAACAAATAAATAAAATTACAGTCGTGATCATGTGTATGTGTGCAAGCCAGAAAACAACTTTCTGTGGACTCCAGGATCAAACTCAGGTTCCTAGGCTTGTTTGGCGAGCCATCTCACTGGCTCTTTCCTGCCCAATCTTCCAACAGTACACGGACCTGCTTTTTCCCAAGCAAACACACCCAGGGTTGCCCTGGACCTGGCAGCAATACTAGAGTGCTGAGACAAGGATGAATGTTGAATTTCACACAATGACCTGGAGTACGGACATTTTATCCTTGGGGTCGTTGTTGAATGATAACCTGGTTCAATAGCTGTTGTTCTTAGGAATAAAAGTGTCTGGTTCATTGAACCACGCGGGGCCTGTGGAGAGACTTTAGAACAGTGGCTTGGCAATTATAACCTGATGTATAAAGCCATCTCTCAGACCACTGTCCTCACCTGAGCAGCCCACAGCGTCGAGTTTATTGGCCTGCTTCCTGCTGAGCCAGGTGCAGAGTAGAAAGACCTGGCTAAATGAGTTGCACTTGTACAGAATCTCATAGGCCAGGCTTCTGTGGAATTGCTAAAATGAAAATAAACCAAGGGCTGGGAAGATGGTTAAGATGGTGAATGTTGGCTGCATATCCATGAAGACCCGAGCTTAGATCCCCAGCATCTGAGTAAACATCTGCTGGGGGAGGGCTGTACATGTTTGCACCCCAGCACTGGGCAGCTCACTGGCCAGCCAGTCTTTGAGCTCTAGGTTCAATGAGACCCTGTGGCAAAAAGTAAAATGGAGTGAATTAAGACAGTTGACATTGACATCTGGCTTCCACACACATACACATGTGCACAAGACCCCATGAAGACATGCATATGAACACATGCATATACCCACCCCCTCCAAAGTCTCTAACCACATGCTTTACTTTGCAAAACCACACCAAATCCGGGCAGCTTTCTGTACAAGTCAATATCCCTCAACTCTTTCCAGGCATTATCAGAGATTCTGAAGATGTTTATAACTTGAAGAACCCAACATTGTTCATTTTTGCAGAAAATGATGCCGTAATTCCACTTGAGCAGGTGAGTGGGTAGCTTTCATTTGCACACCTAATAACATGACATTCTTGGAGAAGTTTCAAAGAACTAATTAAATTTATCACTGTTTTCCAATGATGAAAATGTACTAAGAATGAAACTTAAGCCCCGAATGGGTCTGGTCAGAATGACAGCTGAATGATGTGTTCCTGACAGCCTGTTCACCAAGAAGGAATGGTCTCCATGGTAACCCTTTGGTTACCATAGTCTGAGATGGATTTAGTAAGCCCAGGATGTTGATTAGGATAAAGTCTAAGTTCAAAGCAGTCATTTATAAACTAGTGTTAACTAAGTTCTCAAATACAAATGATTTTCAATCCTCAAGATCATATGGTTTTAGTTTTATTATGTCCAATAGTAACATACAGCAGACCAACTTTGAATTTGGTTTTTCTGGCTTAGCCACCATGTGTACTGTGTATGCTGGTGGCTAGAGCAAAGTCGTATCTCAATCAGCCTCAGCTGTTAGGGAAGCCAGCAAGTCTCAAATGTGCTGTTAATGAACTACGGTGGTCGGTAGGGCAGCTATACTGAATGTCCGCCCTGCCCTGTATTGTTGGGGTTGAACCTAGCATGCTTCACACATGCCAAGAATGTGCCCCACCACTGAGGGTTTTTTCTAGACAAAGGTGTCATTATGTAGACCATCTCAGGGTCTCAGGCCTGATAGTTACCTGCCTGTCTCTCAACTGCTGGGGTTAAAATGTGCACCATGCTCAGTGTTTTTTTGACTTGCAGTACTTTTTTAAACTCACAGCAGATTTGTTGGGTCTCAGCCCCAGTATAAGTGCAGGGAGCTTCTCTAACTACTATGGCATCATCATTATGCTGGTCTCAATTCCTGACAGCGGCCGAACTGTGAAATCAGTAGCTGTAGAGCCTGTTAACTATGCAAAGCCTGATGTTAGCTCCTGAAACAGAACAATCTAGCTGGCTGTGGTGGCTCATGCCTATAATCCAAACACTTGGGAGTTGGAAGCCTGGCTGGTCTACATATCCAGTTCTAGGACAGCCAGGGCCATGTAGAGACCCTGTCTCAAAACAGAAAACCCCAAAACAAACAAAAGGAAGATGCTACCGAAAAGGTTAAAATCTCACTATGCTCACTTTTTTTTTTTGGGGGGGGGTACTAGGTTTCTGTGCTGACCCAGAAGCTGAAAGAACACTGTATCGTTAACTACCAAGTTAAGACATTTTCTGGACAAACTCATGGTTTTGTGCACCGGAAGAGAGAGGACTGCTCCCCTGCTGACAAGCCCTACATTGAAGAGGCAAGGAGAAATCTCATCGAGTGGCTGAACAAGTACATTTAACAGTGTTAAAGCACAAGACAGCTGCTACTCAAACCTGCCTGGGAATAACCAACCATGATTTCTTACTGTACTTAATATAGGAATCCTAAGATTCTTCTGAAACATAAATATAATGGGAACTAAATAAATGCTCAATATATAAAGAATCCAATGACGACATAATTGTAACTAGGGGATCTGGGGCCATCCAGGGACCAGCTAGATTCTCACACATGGCCTTACACTGGTACCTTAACATTGTTAAAGCAATTCATGTACAAAGCCAGGAAGATCATGAGCTGTCAACTAGGTAGACTAAACCACCCCGATGTTTATGGGCTTTGGTGAAACTCAAAGCCACATTTATGTACTTCAGTGTGAACAGGGTTGAAATCCCAAAGATCCAATTATTCAATCTAATAAAGCCATTTCTTATATTTATGAATTTGTAGCTTCATTTTAAAACTAAAACTTGTGTGTACCTGCTTGTGCTAAATATGGAGATCTGAGTTTAACTTGTGGCAATCTTTTCACCAAGTGGGTCTGAAGAATAATGGTTACTAATGCTTGGTGGCAACTTTCACCCTGACTCATCTTGCAGACTTTTCTCTTGAACAGAAAATGGCAAGACTGGCTATATCATCCTGCCAATGTCCCAGACTGGGCTGCATTGTGTCCATCAATTGGTGGAAGGCACAGCCCATAGTCTGCACTTGTAAGGAAGGAGGCTCTAGATTTATTCAGTGACATTCTGCTTTCCATGGGATCCATTGTGACAGGGAATTGCCAGGTTGCATGGGCTGACTCCAGCTTCCCAGGCTCGAATTATACCACTCCATCCAAAAAGGTACCTATGCCTCAATTGCCCTCTAAGCATATGCTAGAGGCACAGCACTGCACAAGCCAGCTCTGACTGGCACCTGAGCTAACTGGCTACTGTCCAGCAACTCAGGGGGAACACGAAGGTTCAGTCTCTAGCACTGGTCTCATCGGCCCTGCAGGTGCTGGTGCCGTCCAGGAATACCCACACAGACCTCCATAGTTAGCACTGCCCAGCTCTGCTTCCTCACGGGGCAGCTCAGGTTCTTGTGAAGTGTGAAATAAAATCTAACAGGACACCTGAGCTGCTAAAGGACTATCTGGAGTGTTGGATTTTACTTCAATACACAGTTCACTCTGTGGATGAAGGATGCTTAAAGACACCCAATGAACAAAGAAGCTGTGAGATCGTATCCTGCACCAAGCTCTGAATAAGAGAACCAGTTACCAAACAGCTGCTTTTATTCCAGCACCTACAGGCTATGAAAGGACTAGCAGTAACTGCAGATGCAGCAAGACACACCCTTTATTTAGTCAGTGGTTGATGGTACAGTTTATTCCTCAGATTCTCCAGGCTTACGGATGTCATCAATCTTTAGAATCATTCTAACCATCTGTGTGGCGAGAGAGATCTGCTGCTTTTTGCCAATCAAGGTTTCTATGACATGCTGATACTGCATATCTGAAAAACAAACACAGCAATCAGTGGTCCAAAAGCACACAAATGTACCATCAAAAGGCAGTTTCAATGTACACAGTTACAACAAAGCTTAGGAAATGTATTGGCTGCTGTGTGCATGTCTGTGCTCCCAGTTATTAGGGAGGCTGAGGTGGAGATGAGGGGTTCAAGGTCAGTCTGGACAACATAGTGAATGGTTTAAAACTGT
>CAJQZJ010034157.1:1359390-1390958 GCA_907164525.1 Lophiomys imhausi | reverse complement strand
TTCAGTTGTACACATGGTTGGACCCACCAGGCTCTAATGGACAGTTTACAAAAATATGGTCATGGAGATAGTCCTAGTTAAACCAAACAGAACAAAAGACAGGAATGTGAGGGTAAGAGTATTTAGAATACACAACATATATATCAAAGAATGAAACGAAGCAATCAAGAGTTGGTGTTCTTATAGAGGACTTGAGTTCCTAGCACCTACATGGCACCTTATACCCTTCCAGTTAAATCCAGGGGATTCAGTGCCCTCTCCTGGCCTCCAGAGTACAAGACAAATACACAGTGCGCTTAAATGGACGTAAGCAAAACACTCATACACATAAAATAAACCATAACAAATACAACCCTGAACCAGAAAGAATATCAAATCAAAATAAAACCCCCAAAACCAAACCGAAACTCCAAAGCTGTAGCAGCCAACTGGCTACAATTTGCCCCGTAACATTTTCAGGTAGATTTCTTCCTAAGCACTCCGGACACGTGTAAGTGGGAACAGAGTAGTAGAACTGCCAGGATTCATGACTACAAGAAAGCTATATAGTGACATGACATCTCAGAGGACCCAGAAGGATAGTAATGAGATGTATCTCTCTGCAATGCTGTAACACGAGCCATTTAAGAGCTGCTATTTTGTTTTAAATGTTGGTGTAGATTGAATCCTGGTTTCTTGATGGATGTGGGAGTCACTTTTGTCAAAATGCTTTAATAAAGTCAGGTTTGGTGGTTGAGTTCATTACAGGAATACAGGTATGGCTGGTCCATCAGTGGACAAATGTAGCAAACTTTCAACAAGCCACTTTTTCAAGAGCTGAACTGCCAAGCTGCTACAGAGTTAACGTTTCCCAAACACTGCACAGCACGGGACAGTCAGGTGGAAAGCTGTGATCCGCACTGTGGTTAAAATGAGTTGTGTTGCCGGGTGTGGTAGTGTAGGCTTTAACCCCAGCACTTGCAAGGCAGAGGCAGGCGGATCTCTGTGAGTTCAAGGCTAGCATGATCTACAAAGTGAGTCCAGGACAGCCAGGGATACACAGAGAAAACCTGTCTCAAAAAACAAAAAACAAACAAAAAGTTGTGTTGCTAAGACTAAGCCCTACAGCAGTCAACTCAGACAGGAAAGCCCAGAACTAATAACCCACGTGCATGCAAGAGCTTACAGGGCAGTCTTACAGCACGCACCACCCAGCAGAGCTCGCGTGCGTCATCTTCCCAGCCGACGGAGATCTGTTCCCCTCAGAGCCCCAACCAGCAACTCACCATTTGTGCCCTTGTGCAAGCAGTCAATCCCGAGGGCGGGGTTGGACTCCTTCACCTGTTTGGCTCGAACTTCAGTCATGGTTTGGATGGGATTCATGCCACTGTTTTCCGAAAGGGCCATGGGGATGACCTCCAACGCATCCGCAAAGGCTCTCATGGCGTATTGTTCCAAAGTTGGGCACTGGAAGGGAGCGGGGCAGTGAGAGCGAGCACACGCAAGGGCCAACCCCACAGGTGCTCACAGCACACATCCAAAACTTAGGTGGGGCAAGCCTAGTAAGCCCTGACTATTTCATCTATGGAACGAAGGTGGGGAGGACAAACACAGCCGAGACCTCACGCACAGCAGTTCTCACCGCTGCTCCGCCCGTTACCTTGTCTGCCTCTTGGCTGACTGCCAGGGCGCAGGCTATTTCGGCTGCCCCTCCTCCATACACAATACGGTTGTCACGGATGAGGTTCCGGATGACACACAGGGCGTCGTGGAGTGAGCGCTTTGCTTCTTCAATGATCTAGGGAGAAGGTCATGTCTCTCAGTTAGTTCCTCAGGCTGGCAGAGCAAGGGCCCAGACCCACTGAGCCATCTCCCCAGCTCACGGACGGAATTCTTACCATCTTGTTTCCTCCTCTGATGAAAATGGTCACAGCTCTAGAGTTCTTACACTGCTCAATGACCAGCATTTTGTCTTTCGTAGTGCCAAACGAGATCTCTTGCACCACCCCTGCAAAGCCCAGCTTTTCAGGGGTAAGCTCTGAGAACCTTGGGACAATCCGTCCTCCTGTTGCAATGGCGATCAGCTATTAGGATGCAGACAGAGATGCGTCAATGCCGCTGAACTTCCAAAGTGGAACCACAAATGAACCATACCTAACCCAGGACCACTTTGTTCACCAGATAGGCAAAGTTTTCAAGTTTCCTACAAAGTGTCGTATTAGAGCAGTGGGTTGAGGGGCTGGCACCTTAGGCAGTGCTGGTGCCACCCAGCTCTATCACTGTCAACTCTCAACCCAGCCTTCTACTGTCTGGGTGGCCCTGTCTGTGAACCCAGCTTACATGCCCCCCACAGCACAGCAGGCTGCAGGAGTAAAAGAGAAATAAGATTTGTATAGACCAGTGCTTGGCAGAGCTGTTCCTATTCTGCTGCAACAGAAGGACACAGGAGCAGGCTTTCCTGCCTCTGAAAAATCAAAGGGACGCCCGGGGGGGTTAACTATGCAACACCAGAAATACACCGTTATTCCAACAAAGATGATTCTAGAATGTTCTTCTACAGTTCCTTCTCCTTTAAGCTGTTCCTTTTTGGTGTGTGTCAGTTGTCTCAGGCAAGTGCTGTCAAAGTGACACCATACAATCATGCATTTCAGGCTCATCCCGCTCCCAGCAAGGGCCCTGAAGGCCGGGCCTGCCTCTTACCTCAATCTCAGGTCCTCCTACCCAGCGAACTGCAGGCAGGGAGTTCTGAAGAAGTAAATGATTGGCTTCATCATCAAAGCCCCACTGGCAAATAGCTAGGTTAGCACCAGTTTCTTTAATCTGGGAAAAGAAATGCAACAACTCTATCAATACCAAGTAGGTATCTGTCCCTTGTTACATGACTGAAAAAAGGGCAGACGCGCAGTTGTGCCTGTGCAATCAGTGCACCGAAAGGCACAGGAAGCAGAGAAGGAACACGGTATGTGTCTCTATCTGCTCCTCCAATACCGAGCCATGTGCCAATGGGAGCCACCTGCTTTCCAAACTATGCTTCATTTACTGGTACTTCACACAGCTCCCATTCGTTCCATTTGAGCTAGGAGAGCACTGCTAAGATGCCAAAGTCAAGCCATGTGACTAAGTCCCAGACGCTGATTTAGTTAGCGCCTGCCACTTAGTAATGTGTGGAGTTGGTTCAGAGAGCAGTGCAAGACTCACCTGGTGAATCATCTCCTCAAACTTGTCCTTCTCGTACTTCTGCAGGGCTTTGTAGTCCTCCACAGAGCTCACATCCAGCTTGTGCTTTGTCTTTGGTTTAGGCGGCTCAAATGGACACGTGAGAATTGCGATCTTAGCATTCTCCACTTTCTGTGGGGAAAGGGACAACACGGTGAGCGGCAGGTTTGAGTTAAAAGCAGCATCCAAGAGCAGGAGCCCTCACTTACTTTGGGCATCTGTGGATGACTGAAGTCCTTATCCACAATCACGCCCTTTATGAGTTTGGTGTCCTCCAGCCTTCCGCCCACCTTGCCTTCCACTTTGATGAGCTCAAAGTCAACATCTCTGCGCTCCATGTCTGCCACGGTGAGGACGGCATCCACAGCAATCTCAGCCATTTGTCGGTGGCAGCTGTTAACCCTGATGGAAACACACAGCTTTTACATTCCTTACACGACCGCAGCAACCAAACCATCACATCATGCAACTCAATAGTACTTTTCTTGTTTTTTTTTTTTTTTAAAGGTTTTTTTTGAGACAGAGTTTCTGTGTATCCCTAGCTGTCCTTGAACTCACAAAGATCTGCCTGCCTCTGGGTGCTGGGATTAAAGGTGTGCGCCACCACACCCAGCCCAGCCATTATAGAGTTATGAACTGCCACGTGGGTGCTGGGATTTGAACCTGGGTCCTTTGGAATAACAGCCAACGCTCTTCTTAATCGCTGAACCATCTCTCCAGGCCCTCAACAGCACTTCTAGTAAGAACAGTGCTTCTTTCCAACCTCAAAGCGGGTCAGGAACAGTAAGAGTCTAGGCAAAGCAGTGAATCTGAGCTGTGCCAAACTCTACGATTTCAACCTGCAAATCCCCAAGTGTACTGATTTACCTTTAAAAGTGCATGAGTCACCTAGTGGTGGCCAGGTACACCTTAAAGCAGGACCCTCAGTTACCTACTCTAAGTACATTTTAGTCTTGTGTTCTCTTTTCTGGATGTCTAGCCCTCTATTGCCAAGCTTCCCTGAGCCTCCTCAGACACTGACAGAGCAGTCCTCAGGTGCTTCACGGCTCAGACTTACTGTAGTTAGGTCCCTTTGTGCTGAGACCGCTCCTTCTTTCTGGTAAAGCACCACACACACACATTAAATTCAGCAGCTCAAGCAGGTAAGTGCCGCTCACACTATTAAATGATTTAACAAAGGTGAGCCGGCTCAATGGGCAAAAGCACTTCTGGTCAAACTCGATTCCCACATGGCAGGAGAGGAGACTTCCACAGGTTGTACATGCATACACAAAATAAATGCAAAGTAATATGGGAGAAATGAGATGACAAAAAGAAATAATGACAACCATCCCAATTTCTTTCTTTTTTTTTTTTTTGGTTTTTCGAGACAGGGTTTCTCTGAATATCTCTGGCTGTCCTGGACTCGCTTTGTAGACCAGGCTGGCCTGGAACTCACAAAGATCCGCCTGTCTCTGCCTCCCAAGTGCTGGGATTAAAGGCGTGCGCCACCACCGCCCGGCCGGCTCCCAATTTCTAATGTGGAATATTTACAATAAAAAATTTAAGCCTGAGCCGGGCGTGGTGGCGCACGCCTTTAATCCCAGCACTCGGGAGGCAGAGGCAGGCGGATCTCTGTGAGTTCGAGGCCAGCCTGGTCTACAAAGCGAGTCCAGGACAGCCAAGGATACACAGAGAAACCCTGTCTCGAAAAACAAAAACAAAAAAAAAAAAAAAAAAAAAATTTAAGCTTGGAGTGGTGGCACACGCCTTTAATTCCAGTGCTTGGGTGGCAGAGGCAGGCGGATCTCTGTGAGTTCAAGGCCAGCCTGGTCTACAAAATGAATCCAGGACAGCCAGGGCTACACAGAGAAACCTTTTTTCAAAAATCCAAATTTAATAGAGTGGTTATCAAGCAGGAGGGGGAGCAAAGTATGAGAAAATACTTTACAGCAGCACACTGGAGTGTCTGCCACTGTATCCTGTGACTCACGCTGCTAATCTTTGGGACAAGAATAGACATTAGGAAATGTTGAAGGAAATTTTGAGACAGGTAGTTCGATTTTAAGACCATCCTCCTAATTACATTAAAACTTAAATCAGCTGGGCGTGGTGGTGCACATCTCCCAGCACTTGGGAGGAAGAGAACTCTGAGTTCAAGGCCAGCCTGGTCTGGAAAGAGAGTTCCAGGACAGCCAGCCAGGGCTACACAGAGAAACTGTCTGGAAAAACTAAAACAACCCCACCCCTCAAACTTTAGATCAGTACATTTGCTTATTGAATAAAAATACAAATGCTTCCCCAGAATGACTTCCTAGTGATGGGAAGAAGTGTCAGAAGACTCTTACAGTTAATAACTGGCAAATCCAGCCTCTAACTAAAAAAACAGGAAAACAAGCAAACTGCACTGCTGCCTTTTAGAACAGGCAAACAGTCCTCCAAAGGGAAGGCCTGCAAACCATAGTGCTCTACCAACAGGACACGCACACTTTGGAGCCCAGTGTAGTTTTTGCAGTCTGAATCAGGGGTTCAGGGTTGTTTATGTCAACAAGCACACTATCGCTGATCTTGTCCAGGTGATCTATAGCAATTCGGGCAGCCTGTTCATAGCCATCAGCAATTCTGATTGGGTGGATGCCTCGGTCTAGCAGCTGCTCAGCTTCTTCCAACAAAGCACCAGCCAGGACTGCAAGCAAGACAACAGACCATCAGTTTAAGATATGTACTTTAGTACAGTCTTACATGCCACCCTGAAAACAAGAACGTTCTAGAATTGCGCTGGATGTAATCTTAGAAGCCAGGGCTATTACTTAAAGGGAGGAGCCCCTTCTCTCAGTTTTGATAATGAAGGTCCAATAAGCTGCTCCTTAAAGATGATTTACATAATAAAAACGTAGACAAGAGAGAGGGGCAGGCAGACAGGCCAGTGGTTTAAGGTACTTACTGCCAATACTGATAGCCCTGGAACTGACAAAGTAGTAGAACTGATGCCCACAAGCTGTCTTCTGAATAACCTTCCCCACATAAATGTAAAAACAGGAAGAATGCAACATTTTAAATGGAAAACAGCAAACTGTTTCTGTAGCCAGGGACTTCTGCTCAGTGAAGGAAGTCTGGCTTGTGGAGGGCCGAGGAGTGCCTATTCCCATTACCAACCCTTTTCCCTACCCCTCTTAGTGACATAATTTGGTTCTAATTTAAAACCTACTGTGCTCCAAGGACACCTTGCAGCAGTGCTTGGGAAATTATGGCAACGCCAAGAGCGTTGAATAAATAATTTAAATTAGCTGAAACAGGGGTGGGAGAGATAGCTTAGCGGTTAAGAGCCATCTTAACCTGGCTGCTCTTCCAGAGGACCTGGGTTCAATTCCCAGCATCCACATGGCAGCTCACAACTGTCTATATAACTCCTTTTCCAGGGGATCTGACACCCTCATACAGACATACATGCAAGCAAAAACATTAACGTACATAAAAATAAATTAGCTGCAGCAAAGGTAACCATATATATATATATATATATATATATATATATGTGTATTTTATTTGTAAAGCAATTAAAAGTTGTGTTTATTTTTGAATATATGCCCAAGCACGCATGGGTGTGGAGGGGTGACCAGCTGGAGTCAGTTCTCTCCTACGACGTGGGTCACAAGGATCTAACTCAGGTGCTTAAGCTTTGCAAGGGCCTTCACCAGCTGGCTGAGCCATCCTGCCAGACCCTAAACTTCTTAAGTTTTCAAATCTCAGGGGGGAAAAAAAAGGTAAAAAAACCCCACAGCAATCCATGCTTTCTCTGAGAATTTCTGCAGGAATCAAGGCATGTCACCCATTCTATATTTTGGTATGAGAATCAGGGCATCCTCTGTTATGTCCATAGCGTACTGTCAGCTCAAGCACAATGAACAGATAAAATCCAGGGCAACCCACAATCCAAAACATGCCCTCCACACTTATCTCAACATCCTTTGCAGCTTAAAAAACAAATGGATGAAAAGCACACATTACAACTGGCTAGTCTATCTCAGTGACACCTCTCCCTGCCTCCTGTTCTTTCCCAACACTCACTTTTCAATGTCTGGCCTACTTATGCTATAATGTATTCCCCAACTTCTATCTGTCCCACTGTCCTCATGACTTGGTGCAGAAACACTATCTCTTATGACACCTTTAAACAACTTCTTAAGTGAGAAAGGCTATTTCTTTTCTTACCAACCACTCCTGTGGTTCCATCTCCAATTTCATCATCCTGGGATTTGGACAATTCAACCATCAGCTTGGCAATCTGATGATCAACATCCATCATGCTTAGAATGGTAGCACCGTCATTTGTTATGGTCACATCGCCATCCTTATCAACCATCATCTTATCCAGCCCTAAAAGACAAGAGCTCAGAAGGAAGTTGGGCAAAACAATGTGTAACCGGTACTGAGGTACTGAGAACTACTATAGGGGTTAGAGCATCTTAGCAGTTCCTAATGAACAAATACTCCAAACTCCAACACATGAAGTATCCACCAATGATACTCTTCCACCAGCTAACCCAAATGCCACACTGGAAACAGTCTAAGTTCCTCAACCCAGAGAAATGTGGATCAACACCACATACAGAAAGAACATCAGTAAGTACAGTGATAACTCAAGACACCCAGGCGTGCTCTGGGAAATGATAATGAAATGAAGTGAGGAGAAGCCATTATCTGAAGTTGTGAGCACACTGTAACTGGAAAGAGCCTGGGCATTCACCATCTTGGCTGTACTCAGTGGAGGATCATCCCCTGCATTTCTAAAGAAGCGCTATTGACTGTACTATGATTTCAAACCTCTATTAAAAATATCAATGATTCTCTCACCATTTGGTCCCAGCGATGTTCTCATTGTGTTTGCCACAGCTTTTGCAGCCATGATGTGAGACTAAATGAAACAGAAAACACAAATACACAGTTATATGTCATTTAACAATTAAAGACAATACAGCTGATGTTTATAGAAAAAACAGACTAGAGATGTAATTTCTAAAATCTAGAAATTTCTGTATCAACAGAGAGTTCTGACAAGCAGCAACACTCACAACTACAAAGTTTAGTGTCAGGTGTTTGTGTCTCTCACTTCTCAGCATGGGAAGGAGACAGGCTGTCACTACTATTGAATTTTGAGAAGACAAAGAAGAATCGCCCTTAGCATTTTTAGCAAACAGTATTTTCAAAAGGAGAGTTCTAAATGATGGCTAAGAATTTAGGAACAGTGACTCTACTGAGCATGGAAGGCAGAGAGTGCTGTTTTAAACTGCTCTAAAATTCACCTTGCACCTGTCTGAAATCCTAGTAACAATGACAGACCAAACTTAGCCATGAGAGACACTAGAGTAAGGGCTGGAAATATAGCTGACAGAATGATTGCCTAGCATGCACATGAGGTGGCTCAGTGGTTAAGAGCATTTGCTGCTCTTGCAGGAGACCCAGGCTCAGTTTCCAGCACTCATTGGCAGCTCCCAATGGCCTGTATTCCAGTTCTAGGGGATCTGAGATAGCCTCTTCTGGCCTCCACTGGCACCAGAATACACATACATACGTGAAGGCATACACACTTATCTCGTTATTATGCAAATTTGCCACTTAGTAAACAGGAAAGTTATATGTATAAAAGCATTGTTTAATGTTCTTTGTGATTTATTCTCAGTAAAGGTTTGAGATACATACCTATTTTTATTTATGTCTATACCCGGGTCACGTAAAGCTTCACAGAGAAAAGTGTAATGACCCTCACCCATATAAGCATATATGGTCACGACACTTTACCACTGTCTTTAACTTTTTTGTCATCTTGCCTCCCTCAGCGCACCAGAAGCTGAGACTGGGATCAACTACATGTGCCTAAAGAGAACATCCTGGATAGTCAAAAGGCTGACCCAGAGCACCCAACATCACCCATGATACTAGCTTAAGCAGGCCTGAGACCTTGACTGAACTCTAGGAATGTAACCCACAATTCCACTGCTCTGGTTCATTAGCCTTCATTACTCAAAGGAGTTAGCTGCAACAGTCTTCCCTGACCTCCCTTAGAATTCACTATCAATGTTAATAAGGCCTTAAGGGCACAAGCCTGAAAGGACCCTTCCCTGCTCCTACACACAAGTGGCTCTTACTTCCTTGAATATCATGTTCTTTTATTCTTGCCATCACCATCTTAACTCAGGTCAAAACCATCCTACAGAATTCCTAAACCACCCCTCCCACTTCCTATTCTCTAACTTATTTTCTAATGAGTCCTTTAACAATTCCAAGCGTTTAAAATGACTCTTGGTGTCTTAATATTAACACTCAAAAGCAAAGTACTTCAGAGCACTCCTGGCTCTCTCTGGGTCAACGTGATTGTGGACGCTTTCTCCAACTTAGTTGATCCCCAAGGCGCAGTCGGACACAAACTTCTCTCACCACAGAAATCCTGGGCTTTTTCAGAACTGTGCAAGTACACATGTCCATCAACTTGTCTAGTTACCCGCAACGGCAAGGTACAAAACATCAAGTTCATTTGGTCGGTGCAAACGCTGGTGACTTCTGGAAGTATATACCCATACCTGGATGTGGCACACACCTTTAACCCCAGCACTCAGGAGGCAGAGGCAGGAGGATCTCTGTGAGTTTGAGGCCAGCTTGATCTACAGAGTAAGCTCCAGGACAGCCAGGGCCACACAACAAAACCCTCTGTCCTGAAACAAACAAAAAAGTATGTATTCGGCTGGGCGGTGGTGGCTCACGCCTTTAATCCCAGCACTTGGGAGGCAGAGGCAGGCGGATCTCTGTGAGTGCGAGGCCAGCCTGGTCTACAAAAGTGAGACCAGGACAGCCAGGGCTGTTACACAGAGAAACCCTGTCTCGAAAAACCAAAAAAAAAAAAAAAAAAAAAGTATGTATTCATAATGGAGTTTCTAAATAACCACCACAGGGAAATATCTCTCTGGGGGCCCAAAGATCAGACTGGACATCTGAACTTACTTTTGGCTGGCTAAACTAGAAAGTACTGAGCAGAGGCCAAAGAAACAGCTCAACACTGTACACAGAACAGGCCACCACCTCACACGATCTTGCCCCAAGTACCAAGGCTAAGCTTACTGCTCTGACTCTGTTAGAGGTGGTCTGAAGTCATGGCCCTTCTCTATTGTAGCTGTGAAGTCTTAGGGATGTGACCCCATCCCTAAGTAGCCAATTCTATAAACAGAATCCTATCCTGAGTGAGGACCACATGCAATAAATAGTCCATGTAGTTAGCACAAATGGCAGACACAACAGAACTAGTAACATCAATTACATTGGTAAATTTTCTGTCTGTTGGAATGCTACTATCTGCAAGTCCCCTGAGGTGGGGGGAAAAAGTGGAACTGAATACATACAACCTGAAAAAAAATTCTCCCTAGAAAGGAAACAGAACTAAGCATCTACCATGTTCCAATAGTTATGTCCAGTTCTTCAGTCACACTTGTCAGGTCCTTGGCATGACAGTAAATCCCCACTGAGAAACCACGTCCAGAGAGATTGTGTAACAGGAGTCACATAAAACCTAAGATGGGGCTTCTTCTGCTTTTTTTTTTTTTGTGGCAACACCTGTGAACGACATTCCTTTCTTAGCAGGGTTCTAGCACTTTCTTTCTGTAGGATATTCCTTCCTACTTAACAGGTCGGCTCTGCCTTCCCCCAGGATAACTTTGTTTCCCTGTGTTGGGGTTCAAGAGTTCCAACTTTGGGGAAATATCGTAATTTGGAGCCAACTGTGCTCCACTGAAACTGTCTCCTTACACTCCAAAAATTATCATGCGTTTTCTGCCTCAAGAGAATTTACGGTCTCCTCTGAATAAAGCGCTCTAGACCTTTCAAATGTGTGTCTATCGGATAGCTCCTTCTATCAAAAGTTGGAAGAGTTCCCTCCACTGTCATTTGTCACCCTTCCTTCAAATAATTTGGATAGTACACGGCCTGTCCCGTGCACATTTTTCTCGCTTCTCACTACTTTTCTTCCTTTACAGAACGGCACCATGTCTAAGGGAAAAGCCATTTACAACTGCACTAGCGAATGACTACATTTTCCCTTTGGGTGGTCGCAGGATGCGACCCCACCCAGCTCGGAGGAGCTGACCGGTCCTCCCAACTCCACCTTCGGGCCACGGCCTCTACGCCCTCTCCTGCACCCAGAGAAGGGGTGTGCACCTGAAGCCCAGAGGGGTTCCCCGGAACCGGAGATTCTCGACCTTTCGGGCCAGCACATGGCCGAACTGCTCCCACGCCAACGCAGGCGCATCAGCGCTCCAGCCGCCTCCCTTCATACCGCTGCCTCGCGTTCCGGGCCGTTACCTTGAGGGCTTCAAGCCCCATGAGACGGGACTTGCGATCTTGATCCTTGATAATGAGGAAAGGGCGCCCATACTCATCGAAGGCGAGGGTCCCTACGGACGCCATGGCGAACAAAATGGAACAAACGCTTTCCAATAACCGGCAGGGACCACTCAAGACTAGAGGAAGCACCTTTTCGCGAGAGGACGCAAAATCTCGCGCGTGCGCAGTACAGACCGTTCGCGATTTACTTTTCAACTGTGACTTTTTTAACGCCACAAAGTACCTTCTGGAACTCGCCGCTCTTGGAAACGTCTATCGTCCAGGAAGCTACGGAGTATTCTAAACTTAGGAGGTAAATTCTGCCACCACAATACTAATGCTAGACCTAATTAGGTCACTGACTTAAGGTTTTGAATTTTGAAAGCTTTTAAATACAGAGTCGCAGCGGGGAGCTAATTTCCTTAAGACTTATTTTCCCTTTATTCCCACCCTGGCTCTGAGACGTTGGTAGATTCCACTTCCGTTCTCCCCGGAAGTATCGCGCGATGGAGAGAGGAGGTGAGGTCTGACTGGATGGCAGCGGGCTCCTCTGTTGCCTGCGGCCTGGGTGCACTTAGGGTGAGGTGCACGGCCGGGAGCCGGTGTGGCCGCGGGTGGGTTCCGTGCTCTCCGCCCCGCGCCATCCGCCACTGCCTGTGGAGTTTTCTTGGCTGGGTCCGCCCGCCACAGTGCTTGCTTGCTGGGGACTGCTGCCTGCTCTTGGCGTGCACACGACTCACCACTCCTCAGCCAGATGCTGGGCTGCTGGAATCAGTCCTGTCGTGCACTAGCCGCTCCTTTGGAGTTATTGAGCCTGCGGTTTTATTTTCTTGTCTGCGAAGATAGCAGTAATAATAATGCCTACTTTACAAGGTTGCTGGAAACATTCAGAGAGAGCAGTGCCTGTAGTTCGCACGCAGTATTTGTTCTGAACTCCCCAGGTTGCACAGATCCTGTGACTTGCCCACGCGGGATACTGCCAGGTGGAGGCAAAGTAGTACGGCCTGGTTCCCAGAGGCTCTTACCCTCAGCGTTTTGCTGTTAGAAAGATACCGTAACGCTAATTGGACCGTACGTCTGCCGGAAATCTCGATTCATTTTATAAGCTTGGATTTATTACGAATTTCCACTCTTTCTACTCGTACCCCACAGAACAGAAACTGTCCCAGCAGTATTACCGGTTTTTTTTTAGGTACTCGGAATGCATGTAACGGCGCAGATCTGGCCTGCTGTAAATAAAGTTGGGGATTTGTTAATCTTGCCTAATGTCTAGCCTTCTGTCTCCTAGACTCAGTGATGCTCCTAGTGTCTTTTGGGTTTTAAAAAATGAAAATGGTGGGTTCTTCAGTCCATTTTGCTTGTTAATTTGAGAAGAATAGAAAATGTCTAATGGCATCCTCTGCATCTTATTTCCTGTCATAATGATGTCTGGGATGACTCCTAGTATCATAGCAGATATGTAGCAAAAGGACACAGATTGACACTATGTCAGTACAAGAAAGGATGTTAAAAAAATAACATATGGGGCTGGAGAGATGGCTCAGCAGTTAATAGCATTGGCTGTTCTTCCAATGGACCTGGGTTCAAATCCCAGCACCCACATGGCAGTTCACAGCTGTAATTGCCGGGCATAGTGGCACACTCCTTTAATCCCAGCACTGGGGAGGCAGAGGCAGGGGGATCTTTGTAAGTTCAAGGCCAGCCTGGTCTACAAAGTGAGGCCAGGACAGCCGGGGCTACACGGAGAAACCCTGTCAAAAAATTAACATAAAAGGTTTCATTATGACATTTTCATATATATATATATATAAATTTGTGTCATTGCACCTTGCAATGACAATTATATACATACCCCCTACACACACTATCCTTTCTCCTTCCACTCTTCCCACTTGGTCCCCGTTCTCTAAATAGATATTTATTATATATATGCATGTATTATATAGGTAAAATCTAGGTTCCACATAGGAGAAAACATGCAGTGTTTTGTCTTTCTTCTCCTGTTGCCCTCTCTTATTTCTCCAACCTCCCTTTATACTTCCTCCTGACACACACACACATCACAATTCTACGTTTGAGGGAAAATATTTGCCTTTGTGAGTCAAGCTCTGCTGTGTGTATGCACCACGCTCTATCCACTCATCTGCTGCTGAACATGAAGTTGGTTTCAATGAAGACTTTGGGACGGCTCAGCAGGTAAAGGCGCCTGCTGCAAACCCTGAGCAGGGGTGTGAAGGAGAGAACGGACTCCCAGTGTATCACTGACCTGCCTTCCGATTAGGCTTCTGCTCTCTTTCTCCTTCCATGTCCTGGTTCAAAGGCCAAGATGCTTTTGCACTCAATTCAAGTTTTCTGCTTACAGTTTCCCTTCATTTCCTCTATCTTCCTTCAGATGCTTGTACATAATTAACATTTTTTTTTTTTGCATCCTTTGTCTGCCTCAATTGGTTCTCAAAGGGCAGCTGGGAGACCCTGGAGATCTGAACCTCATTACTCGATACCTTCTGGTTTTGTGGGATGGTACATGTGAGGTGCACAGGTGAGGTAGAATTTGGACCATCTGACACGTGTTTAACTGTCATTGCCCAAATGATAAACTAATCTGTCCATATGATGGAATTATGTTCAGCTGTTAAAAGGAATTAGGTACTGATAGGCATGGATGAATCTAGAGGATATCATTTTAATGCTAGAAGTTGGTTAGAAGACCACATACTGTATGTATGTCTATGTCTGCATATTTATGTGCATATTTGTTTGCACCTCTGTGTGTGTGTGGTGTGTAGAAGTTCCATATGTGTACCCATCTAGGCCAAAGTTTGATATAAGATATTTCTGTTGTACTCAATTTCATTTTTTGAGATAGGGCCACTCATTGAACTTGCCTGTTTTTTCTAGGCTGGGATCCACCTGTCTTCACCTTCCAGTGCTGTGGTTATGCCTGGCTTTTACATGGGCTCTGGGAATCTGAACTCGGGCCATCATGTTTGAGCAACAAGCACTGGACTCACTGAGCCATCTCCCTGGCCTTTGCAAGCTAGTTGATAGAAGTCATCTTTGCAAGAGTAACTAGTTATTTAGTAACAACTAAATAACATTTATCCTCCAAAGTTGAGGATATAGTAGAGACTAAAAGTAATGGTTACTTAGGGCAGGTAGCAGAGGGTGGATGGGAAGATGACAACTGAAGGATAAAGGAGTTCTGGAACAGTAAAAATTTGTTATAAAATTGACTGATGGGGTTTGCATACATCTGTACTAAAACCCATTGAGTTGTTCACATAAAATGGACAAATTGTATTAATTCTGTCCCATGGAAGCCTAAAAAACTGAGTTTCCAAGCTGAGTGGTAATGCATGTTTGTAATTCCAAAACTTGGAAGGCTGAGGCAAGAGGCTCAATCTAAATTCAAGGTCAGTGTAGGCTACATACCAAGACTGTCTCAAAAAGAAAAAACAATGGGGCCTCCACTCCTCCAGATGGTAGTGTCAGGACGGCAGGTAACAGTTGTTATTCAGTGTAGGTATAAGGTTATTGTGTAATTCAAATGCTGATTTCTGTACTCCCCCCCCCCATATCTGGTTGCAATCCTGAGAGTCTCCTGCCTTAATGTTATGTAAACACTACTCCCTGATAAGCCAATAAAGCAGCTTACAGCCACTGAGCAGGTGAAAGAATAGGGCTGGAATTCCTGCCCTCCATGGAGGAGGAGTTAGAAGAGGAAGTAGGGGGCTTGGCCACAGGCAGAGGTGGAGAAGAGATGAGAGAGCCAGCTGAAGCAGGAAAGCCACGAAGTGCAAGTATCTCTCTGACTTAAGCTGGGAGGAAGCCAGATTAGGGGTTAAGAATAGAGTAATAACTGCTCAGCCCTTGTATTATGAAGCCTATTTAACAAATAATATAATAGAGTTAATTTTTTTGGAGGATAGCCAGGTAAATTGTGAAACAAACACAATTATATAAAGTTACACTAACAATTCAGTCTTTCGGCTTATACCTTATACATATTAATTTAAACTTTGTGGTAATCAAAGAAGGATAGTAGTAGTAGTATCAAAACTTTTTTCTTAAGTTTTTTTTTTTTTTTAAAGATTTATTTATTATGTATACAGTGTTCTGTCTGCAGGTATATCTGCAGGCCAGAAGAGGGCACCAGATTTCATTATGGACGATTGTGAGCCACCATGTGGTTGCTGGGAATTGAACTCATGACCTCTGGAAGAGCAGCCAGTGCTCTTAACCTCTGAGCCATCTCTCCAGCCCATTAAGTTTTGAGTTGTGCAGAAAAAATAAAAATTTTCCCAATTAGTAAGCCATACTTTAGTAACAGTTTACCAGATGTTAGGCTAGTTTAGGTTCTGAGACTCCAGAACTGAATCTTAAATGTGTTCTCAACCTGTTCTATTGGGAGGCTCATAGGAGATCACTGCAGGAGGGCAGGGCAAATGAGCCCTCACTTCTCTCAATGACGATAGCATGTGTCAGAATCACAACCGAAGTTACTGACAGTCTCTGCAATCAAACACCTAAAGGTAGCTTTATTCTCCTCAATGGCAGGACCATTGAGCAACAGACTCCCTTCTTCTCACATTGGCTTACTACTGCAAAAGTGGCTTTGAAACTCACTTTGAGAGTGTCAGAAGCAAAGGAGAGAAAAGGTATGCTGAGCTGTGCATACCACTGAAATCTGTCCTGGACTTGTGACCCGTTGCTGTGTGGCAGCTTCAATTGTGTCCTGTGTTAAGAATTTCAGCTTGGTAGAATAAATTGTCATAATTCATGGGTGTAGTGTGTAGAGTGGCCCCCAAATCTATCTGCATTCTGACTGATGTAACTTGTGCAAATGTGGTGGAAGATCTTGGATTGGAGATTATCTTGGACTAACTAGGTGGGAATACTGTTGTCAAAAAAAAAAAAAAAGGAATGAGAGAAAGATAACAGTACGGATGCAGAGGTTGGAGTGCTGTGGGGTTAAAATCAAAGCATGTAGGTAGATTGGGGAAGCTGGAAAATTCAATGGAATTGATTCTTAAGTCTAAGGACTTAGGAGGAATGCAGCCTTGCCAACCCCCACCAGGCTTTTGACCTC
Organism: Lophiomys imhausi; assembly: GCA_907164525.1. Classification (NCBI taxonomy): domain Eukaryota; kingdom Metazoa; phylum Chordata; class Mammalia; order Rodentia; family Muridae; genus Lophiomys; species Lophiomys imhausi. The sequence goes on along the minus strand of CAJQZJ010034157.1, from coordinate 1,374,328 downwards.
CAGTCTGTGACGAGAAACATGTTGTTTTAAGCCAGTAAGGCTGTGGCCACTTCTTATAGCATCTTGAAATAAATACTGCAGGTCTTTTGAATGACTTTCTGATAGCTGTGACCAGTCATACCTGAGTGGCATGCTGTCCCACCTCAGATCTTTTCCTGTTTCCCGTGGATTCTCTGTTTGCAGTCTTACAGCAATGATCTGTTGCTGTGGGGTTCCACATTGTTCCAGTAATGTGTAAATAGCTGGCACCTGGTGCCCCTACTTCCTGTTCACCTCTTCCTCCTGTGTGCCTCTACTTCCTGTGTGCTACTGCTTCCTGTGTGCCTCTGTGTTATGCCCAGTTCACAAAACCATAAGACAAGCCAGGAAGACTCCAACTCGATGCAAAGGCAAAAGGATCTTTATTCAGGGTTCAAGCCAAGGCAAGGACCGTCTCAGGTACTCCACGCGGGGAGCCAGTGAATGACGGTGCCCAGGCTGGAAAGCCTGAGGTTTTAAGGGATTGTAAGGGAGGGGGTGGGCAGTTAGGGAGATGAAAACATACAGAATGACATTTGGACGTGTAAGATGAGCTCAGAGTCCTCTGACAACCCTGTTCTCAGGAGGACAAGGAAACTTCCAGTCAATCTTTTATGATTAACAAGCCACAAAACAATCTTATAAGTCCTCTCAAGGCAATCCTCACAGTTTCCCAGATGAGGTGTTCCAGATAGTTTATGGTGCAGGGTGGGGGTTAGTTAGTCTTCCCTGCAAATACCAAGAGGTTCATGACCTGGTCTGCGATGGAGGTCAGTCCTCCTTGTGCATACCAAGAGTTTCATTGAGAGGGGCTCAGTAGGGCTATTAACCAGGTTGTATAAACATTAAGTTCTTTTGAGAGCTCTTTATCTATGGCTCTGTCCAAATGGTCACTCAAGGCCTCTGAGGGAGGGAAAGCTAGTTTTTAGGCCTTTTTTGTTATTTTACTTTTATGAGCTTGTTACACCAGAGGTGGGTGGGTAAGAACTTGGATAGGCCAGGATGAGAGACTGGAGGTTTTGTTCTTTCATCTGCTTCCTGTGTGCCTCTACTTCCTGTGTGCCTTACCTGCACCCACTCATTCACTTTCCGGGGAGTTCTGGGACCCACAGTTTATGGAGGTGGAAGTTCATCAGGAGGAGTGTGAGGTCACATTGTTAACACTGTCAGAGCTGGCATCACACCCTTGTCTGACTCTTAGCTGCGCTTTGCCTGTCATTAATCAACTTCTCCTTTAAGTTTTTCATCCTACTAATGATGCGTTTTAAAGGGTGGAACTAAAAAGGAGGGTTTTTAAGGTACATGCATTTCTTTGCAGTCACAGATTAGAGAACATTGAAATACCCTGCCATGTGCTTATTTAAATTTTTTTATTACCATACTTAAAGATTTTGGCAAAACCTGATTTTCATCTTGGTTACTTCAAAATTATATTCATGCAACTAGGTTATAGATGCTAGGGAGGTTTAGGTGTGTGATGCATTCACCCTATTTTAAATGGGCAATTGCTGGACATTTTCATGTTTGTTTTTTTTCTTGGAGCTTTCTTTGTTCAGACTATTAAAATGTGAAGTTCTATGATTAAAACTTACAGTAATGGATACTGAGATAACACACTAATTACTAGAGTCCTGGACACACACTAAATCAGTACATTGGAAAGAGAAGATTTTAATCTTTCATTAGTATTGAAGAATTTTTCCCAAATCACTTTAATTTTGTCATTGGTATTTAGAAGTCATTGTAGAATCTTATTCTTGTAAATTAGATTATAGATTAGTGAAGTTGTCCCTTAAAAAGGGTTAATGGGACTGGAGAGGTTGCTCAGTGATTAAGAGTATTTGCTGCTCTTGCAGAGGATCCAAAGTTGGTTCGCATCACCCATGTGAGGGACCCACCACCACCACCACCTATAACTGCAGGGAATCTGATACCCCACTGGCCTTTATGGGCATAGACACACACGCACATGCCTGTGCGCGCACGAATAAACATGCCAGCGTGAGTCAGTGTGTCAGAGGAGTTGTTGGGGAGGTATTGCCTCTGTTTTCTTTTTTTTTAATTTTTAAAAAATATATTCATTCATTTATTTACTGTGCACACACACACACACACACACAAGCATATGTGTTATGCCCCTCAAAGGAGGTCACAGGACAGTTGTTAGGAGTGTTTTCTTTTTTTTTTCCTTTATTTTTTATTTCTTCAAGTTACATCTCAATCGCAGTCCCTTCCCTATTCCCCCTCCAGTCCCACCCTCCCACCCTCAACCCCCCATCCTCTTCCCTTTTTTTTTCTTTTAAGTTTAAGGTATATCTTATTTCCCCCTACAGTTTCCCCTTTCAGTCCAACAAATGGCTCTTTCTCTTATAATAATAAATACAATACAGTACAACAGAGGTAATTAGGCCACAGTTATGAGGGTTATATGGCTTAACATACATTCCCAATGACTAGTCCATATGTATTTGCTACCTGACTTTAACATTCTACTATCTAAACATCTCCATGAGTTTAAAGTTCTATATCTGACTCAACATTCATACTAACTTGCAACACAATTTTAAAAGTATCTTCTTAGATCTATAACACTCTCTTGACTCCTAAACAACTCAAAATTTAATTATGAGACTCTAGCTATCTGTTCTTCAACCACCTCAGAGACCTGAGAGGGATAAATATATCTGATTTTATAGGAAGTACAGGGCCTGCAGCTTCAAAAACTAAGAAATGACATACCAGTGGCTGCCTGGACAGTTCCCATTTTCTCTCCATACATTACAGCATCGATCTTCAGTCATTTGGCCCCGTTTCTCTGACAGACATTGATTGTAGAGCAGGGGTTATGAAGGACTTACCTACCCTGTCTTGGCAGAGCTAGGCTGTCGACTTACCTGCTTCCAGGTTTTGTCCTTTTTGGACAGCATTCTGTCTACAGTTGGAGCAAGGGGCTTTTCCTACCAAGAGATAGGCTTGCGACTAATTCAATCATCTCCCACTGGAGATTCTTCGATGCTCATCTTCTACTTGGAGGAGAAGAGGGGGTGATGTCAGGAGTTGATATGTCTTGATATAAAAAAATCTAAAGTTACGAAAACATCTTTGAATGCCACATTCTGCAGATCTCTTGAGGTTTTTGAAGAGGCCCTATCTATCTCTTATATTAGGGTAAGCAGATGTTGCTTGTCTCTTAGCAGGTTTATTTCTGATTAGCTTAGCAAGTAACTATAATAGGCTGTCATAGTACCTAACAGAATGACCAGCTTGTATAACCATTAGTTTGCATTTCTTAATTATCCTAAACAGTTTATGACAATTAGTAGTAAAAGGCCGAAACATCACTGCCTCTGTTTTCTAATGTGTGCTTCTGCTTTAATGGCTCGTGCCTAGAAACTCCTCAGGAAGAAAGGCAGGTGGACCATGCTCTTCCTGCAAGTCTGCAACCAGACACTTTCAAGAAGAGCAGCTGGGGATTCTTGCTTACTGGGATCGTTGGTGGTGCACTGGTGACCCTGTATGCTGTGGCTACGCCATTTATCACGCCGGCCCTCCGGAAAGTTTGTTTGCCATTTGTGCCTGCAACTTCGAAGCAGATTGAAAACGTTGTGAAGATGTTGCAACACAGAAGAGGATCCCTGGTGGATATCGGCAGTGGTGATGGACGGATTGTGAGTTAGCCCAAAACATTTTAAAGTTTGGAGCCAGAATTGTTAAAACTTCTGCTTTATGCTTCTTAAGAGGCTTCTGGAAAGATTTGCCAGATGTGACAGTTTGAAAAGTGTATGTTTCATTTTGTGTTTGGCTAAGCTATTGGACCACAAGCATGTGTTTAGAGTTCATTCTTTTCTGATTGATTTTTTTTTCTCCTGGAGGAAAAGTACTCTGTAAACATGCAAGATAGAAAGGAGCAGTTAATTGCTAATTGTCAAATAGTCTATTAGAATTTTTGGTCCACTAAAGGCAGCATGATTACAAGAAACATGTTGAGTCATGGAGTTTAATTATCTTTACTCCTTTTCAGCTTACATGCTTGTTGTATGTTTCTCTGTCTTGCTCTGTGAATAAATAATGATTCCTAGGAGCTGATAGAGAGTTAAAATAAGAAAAGCCATTGGTAAAGCCCTGCTTGATTAAAGATAGGAATTCATAGTGAGCATAGCATAACCGTGATCCCAATACTTGAGAAGTGGAGGCAGGAGGATCATGACTTCAAGGCCAATTTCTTCTATATACAGAACTTGGGCTACAAGAGGCCTTATCTTAAGAAAAAAAAAATCAGAATTTTAGTGACTTCAACATGTGATCCCAGCGTGAATCTGAGTAAAGACAAGGTCACTGACTGGCAGGTGATCCTCAGTGAGGAAGGTGGCCATGTCCTGATGATGACCAGGATGCAAACAGCAAGGGGAAAGGTTGTGTTCTGGCAGCATGTAGTTTACAGACACGCAGAACTGCACCACCTCACTAGTCCTGTGGACACTGGGTTTGTGGTGGAGACCTAAAGTCAAGACAGAGACACTGAAAAGGCTCTCTACTTAACTTTAAAAACATTTCTTATACTGTGGCTATGAACTATAATATTTACCTTCTTAACCATTTTTAGTCCTGTGATATTAAGGTCTTCCCATTGTTAAGTTGTCATCAGTGCCCAGCACTGGGTTGCTTTCCTCTGCTTGGGATGGGACTTGTGAGCACCTCTCCATTCCAGGCTTGAGGGTGACTGGCTGCTGCAAGTCTGTGAGCGCTGTGCTCTTGGGCAGGTTGTTTTCATTGCATATTATCCATTACTCACTTTCATTCCCCCCTCTGCTCTGCCAGTCAGTGATGGAGAGATGTGCAGATTTTCAGCCATAGTTTGCTTCCACCTAGGATTAGCTGAGCCAGAATCAGGGATACATTTGTCCAACACAATCCTGAGTATCTCTCTCCTGATACTCAAGGTGAAGTCTTTGACAGAATGCAGAAAACTTGAGTTGGCCATTGTCTTGTGCATGAACTATAGAAGTTCAGATATAATATTTTTTACATGATGTCTTCATCAAAGGGAATAGTCACCTATATTAACTATGAAATAATGAGTTTCATTGTGAAGTTTTGTCTGTGTACATAATGCCCTTTGATTCAGCTCACTCCACTTACCTTCTCTTAGCTCCTGTCTGAGTTACTTTTCTATTGCTGTGATAAGATCAAGGCAACTTACAGAAGAAAGAGGTTTTGGAGGCTAACAGTTTCAGAGGCCATCATGGTGGGTAGCATGGCAGCAAGCAGGGTGCTTGAACAATAGCTGAGAGCTCACATCTGATCGACGTCCAAAAGGCAGAGAAGGAGCTAACTAGTGGTGGCATTGGCATTTGAAACCTCAAATCCTTCCCCTACTGACATACCTCCTTGAATGAGGCCACTCTTACTAATTCTTCCCGAACAATTTCACCAAGTGGGGACTGAGTATTCAATTATATGAGCCTATTGGAGCCATTCTCATTAAAAGTACCATATTTCAGCTTGGCATGGTGGCACATGCCTTTAATCTCAGCACTTAGGAGGTGAAGGCAGGCAGATCTCTGTGAGTTGGAGGCCAGCCTGGTCTACAACGCAAGTCCAGGATAGCCAGGACACAGAGAAACCCTGTCTCGAAAACAAACCAACAAACAACAACAACAATAACAACAAAAAACCAAAAACATATTTCAAGCAGGTAAGTGGACAGCCTAGCTCTGCCAAGACAGGGTAGGCATGCCCTTCATAATTCCTGCTTTACAATTAATGTGTGTCAGAGATACTGGGCCACAAGGCTGTAAATAGATGCACTAATGTAGTGAGAGAAATTGGGGACTGTCCAGGCAGCCCCAATTTCTTAGATTTGGAAGCTGCTTGTTTCTGCACTTCCTGTTTATTCAGATATATTTATCCTTCTCAGGTCTCTGATGTGGTTGAAGACTAGAGAGTTATAGTCTCACAGTTAAATTTTAAGTTATTTAGGGATTAAAAGGATGTTGTAGGTCTAAGAAGATGTTCTTAAATTAGTAATACAAGTTAGGATGTAAACTGAGTTAGGTATAGAACTTTAATCTCATTGAGATAGATAGATAATAGAATATTAATATCAAGTGCCAAATACGTATGGACTGGACATTGGGAATGTATGTTATATCTTATTATTTTCATAATTGTGGCCTAATTATTCTTTCTTTCTTTATTTATCTATCTATCTATCTATCTATCTATCTATCTATCTATCTATCTATTTATTTATTTATGTATTTATTTATTATGTATGCAGTATTTGCTCTACATATATGCCCGGGCAGATCTCAATGTAGATGGCTGTGAGCCACCATGTGGTTGCTGGGAACTGAACTCAGGACCTTGGGAAGAACAGCCAGTGCTCTTAACCTCTGAGCCACCTCTCCAGCCCCGGCCTAATTATTCTTATTGTTTTATGTTGTATTTATTGTTATTAAGAAAAAGAACCTTTTATTGGACTAAAAGGGGAAGCTGTTGGGAGGAAAAAGATACACCTTAAATTTAAAAAAAAGCAGATAGGAAGGTGAGGGGGAATAGGATAGGAGGGTGGGACCTGGGACTGGGAGGGAGAGGAAGGAGAGGAGTATGATTTAGATGTAACTTGAAGAAATAAATAAATATTAAAATAACCCTACCATATTTCTCCTCTCCCTGATCCCTTCTTCATTCCGGATAGCCCTCTAGAAGTACCTTTCAATGGGATATTTTAGACTTACAAGCCATAAGTAGGGAACTCTCATGCAAGATGACTTCTTTCTTTTGCTAACCCCCTTGCCTCTGTCCAGGTGATTGCAGCTGCAAAGGAAGGATTCCCAGCTGTGGGTTATGAACTGAATCCGTGGCTGGTTTGGTACTCCAGATACTGTGCCTGGAGGGAAGGTGTGCATGGCTCTGCCAAGTTTTATATTTCAGATCTGTGGAAGGTATGTAACGCCTCCAGAGGATGGTGCTACAAAAGCTAGTGGACCTTCTTTATTTATAATTAGTGTGACTGACAAGAAAGTGTATTGAAAGAAAAATAAAGTCTAAATGAATATTCTAGCATAACAAAGTATATATGCATTTAAATGAATAGATTTTACAATAGGCTGTACTTTATAAGCTTCAAGTTTTGATAAAAGTCATGTGAATGCTAAGAATTTATTGATCAAATTAAAGCATTTTCAATTTTTTTCTTGTGAAACAATGAGATATTTCATCTCACTTGGAAATCCCAGCACTTGGGAGGCAGAGGCAGGCAGATCTCTGTGAGTTCAAGGCCAGCCTGGTCTACAAAGTGAGTCCAGGACAGCCAGGGCTGTTACACAGAGAAACCCTGTCTCAAAAAGCCTAAAAACAAACAAACAAAAACAAAAACAAAACCAAAAAAACAAAACCTGTGTTTTTCATTAGGAAAGCTTCGCAAAGTACTTTTTCTTAAATAAGAACTTTCCACTTGTAACAGGGTCCTCAGCAGCTTATAAAACACACTTGATTTGCTCGAATTGTCTTCAGGCTGTATGTAACTAAACGGTCTCCATAGAGTAAACAAGACTTTTATTGGGCAATAAGAATTTTGACTGGCAAAGCACTTTTACTCCATTTTTCAACTGCTTCAAAAAACATCTTATTGTACTTTGAATGTACTGTTGTAGAAGACGAGGAGGATTAAAAGCATGCTGCCACCACTGCTTACAGGTACTTTAGGTAGTTTGACTGGCAGCAGGGCAGAGTTCTGCCTTGATAGAGTCCTTGTGAGGATGAGGAGACAAGTCCCAGGATGCCCTGCCACCTGGCAGTGTAGATTCCTGTGAAACAAGTTTGTGTGATGCATGACTCTTCAGAATTAATCCATCTTTTTTTTCTGTCTCATTTAGGTCACCTTTGCACAGTACTCCAATGTTGTTATTTTTGGTGTGCCCCAAATGGTGAGTGTGCATCCCCTTCTCTGTGATCTGTATGTCCCTGGCACTGTTAGCTGCGTGCCACATACCACTTCTCACGCACATACAGGCAGTGATGGCTTCCCAGTGACTTTGAGGGAACATTCAGTTCTCTGAATAAATAAAACACAGACCGTAAAAGTTTAATCATTAAGGATTCAGCCACATTTTGAAACTTTAGTTTCAGAGACAAAAAAACCTCAATGATCCACCATAGCCTTAACAGTCGGAGTTTAGAAACTGCTTTATGAGGTTCCAGCATTGAGTATAGTTGGTGATTTTCATGGCTGCTCACTCACAGCCTGCTGCAATCACTTGGGGAATTAATGGGATGCTCCCTTTGAATTGATCATCCCTCCAATTTTGCTAGAAGATAATTTTCGGGGTGGATGAGCATTGACTGGTTTCAATTTCCTCCAATTCACAGATTTGCCAAAGAACTGAGTATTGAACTTTGATTATGTACTTTTTTTTAATAATTTATTTTTTATTTCTTCAAGTTCCATCTCAATCACAGTCCCCTCCCTACTCCCCCCTCCAGTCCCACCCTTCCACCCTCCTCCCCCTCAACCCCCCATCCTCTTCCCTTCTTTTTTTTTTTTTTTTAGTTTAAGGTATTTCTTTTTTCCCCCCAACAGCTCTCCCTTTCAGTCCAAAAAATGGTTCTTTTTCTTATAACTATAAATACAATACAAAACAACAGAAATAAATAGGCCACAATTATAAGAGTTATATGGCTTAGCACACATTCCCAATGTCCAGTCCATATGTATTTGGCACCTGACTTTAACATTCTACTATGTAACCATCTCCGTGAGTTTAAAGTTCTATATCTAACTCAGCTTTCATACTAACTTGCCTCATAATTTTAAAAATATCTTCTTAGATCCAGAACACCCTCTTGATTCCTAAACAACTCAAAATTTAACTATGAGACTCTAGCTATCTATTCTTCAACCACCTCAGAGACCTGAGAGGGATAAATATATCTGATTATATAGGAAGTTCAGGGCCTGCAGCTTCCAAAACTAAAAAATGACATACCAGTGGCTGCCTGGACAGTTGAAGATGCCGCTATTGTACTGAAAATGGGCCTCTCTAGCCTTTGCAAAGACAATTGGTGTAGGATGCTTCATATCACTGCTGGTTTAGTGACCAGAGACATCAATCCCTTTTTACTTCTCAAAGTCTGTAATTGTAGCCGTAATAATCTTGGCAGAATTGGATGTTTTCTGAAATGGTACTATATAACTGATAATGGTTTTTAATTAAAAAAAGAAAATTTAATTTTTATTTTATTTTGTTATTTATGCCTTAGATTTTTGTTGCTGCTTTTTGAGCTACTGTATCACTGTGCAGCCCTGGCTGGCCTGGAAATTGTTATGTCTGGCTTTCAACTTGCAGCAGTCCTGCCTCCAATCCCCAAGTATAGCGGGTATGGGCGTGTACTATACCATACCCAGCTATGCATGGGGCTTTTATACATAGTATTTAACTGCTGAGAAATTTATCCCCATATTGGAACTTTCAGTGTAATGGTACATTCTTTGCTTTTAACAAACCAGAAATGATGGTTTTACAAATCTGACTGTATTCATATATCTGTTATGGGACCCAAGAGTAACAGTATTTGTTCTAAAAGTGAAAGCAGGTGTGAGATCTTGGTCCCTATTCACCTAAACTTGCTTGGGTCAGGCCTGGGCGCACACCTACAATCCCAGCACTTACGGCGAGGTTATTGTAAATTTGAGGTCGACCTGGGTTACAGAGGGAGGCCCTGTCTCAACTCCCCCACCCCATAAATGAAAATAATTTGGGATCACAGACTGGATAGGGAATTTTGATGGTGATTTACTACATAGGATGATTGGGCTTTTGCTTCTAAGATGTAATAATTAGCATATTGGATGTAGGAAAGTAGATTTATTGGGAATTCTGTACTGCCTGGAGAAAGGTTGTTAGGCTGGGATGTAGGCTGTGAAGCCCTGCTGCCTTTTCCCAGCTGGGGGCAGCAGCGGCCTTTGTAATGTTGTAGAGGCTTCTCTGCTGCCCAAGTCAGGGTTGGTTTGCACACTGTGCCAGGGTTGTTTCCTCAGGAGCAGTGTGAGTCTTGTTATTTTGAAAAATACATTTGCAATTACTGCTTTTTCTCCTGCACACAGACAAATCTCAACTAAGGAATTTCAGCATTTACTGTTCCTAGAGAAAAAGAGGAGCAGTGGGAATTCACAGATCATTCATGTTCCTTAAAAAAAGAGATTCAGCCAGCTTATATTCTCCATACAGTGGATTGGTGAAGGGCACAGAAAGCTAATTTGGCTTCTGTTGAGCTAGAAGGCAAGATTCATTGTGGAATACCTACTTTTAGCCCACATCAAACTTTGCTCAAGAGAAAGTAGCAATGGGCAGGAGAAAATGCTGGCTGGGAAGCTGGAGACTAGCTTTGCCCTCTGATAGTTGTGTGGCCCTGGGAAAGTCCTTTACCTGTCTGTGTAAGGATGCTATTGAATAGCATCCTGTTCTCTTGAGCACTGGTCAGTACTCCTGTCATGGGCAGATGGTCCTCTGAAACCGGCATGGAAAGTGTCTCAGGGTAACTGATGCACTGATAGGCACTTGGAGAGTCGGGAGGAGCCTTAGGGAAGTACAGAGGAGGACAGCTGGCATCGTAGATCCTCAGCCCTGCTTCTGATACCAACTGGATTATTCCTAATGGGACAGTGCGTTTATAAGTGCAAATTACTTCTAACACTTCAATATGTAGTATGTATCAAAGTAGGACGAGGAGTCCCATTTGGACCTAGTAAACACACTATGAAGCTTGCAAATACACATATTTAGCATGAGCTTATGTGCAAGAGGCTCTTGTTGAAAGGTTAGTTGGGTCTTTGCTTAAAACCCTTTGTGAGGCCGGCGGTGTAGCCCAGGTGGTAGAGTGTTTGGCTAGCATCCATGAAGCTCTGGGTTCAGTCCCCAGCACTGCAGAAAGCAGATGTGCTGGCTCATGCCTTTAGTCCCAGCACTTGGGAGGCAGAGGCACAGGATTAGAAGTTTAAGGTCATCCCTGGCTACATAGTGACTTTGAGGTCAGCATGGATTACACAAGACCTTGTCTCAAATAACCAAAAAACCAAACACCAAACAAAAAACCCTGTGTTGACTTCTTGCTAACTTAGGGAAAAGGTTCAAACCTGCTTCAGGATTCTGAGATTGGCAGGAGAGGCCCCTGCCCAATTGTGACCTTGCTTTGGTCATTCTTTTTATTACTTTTCTGCACTGCTCTCATCTTGTCAGTCCCTGGACTTGGCTGTGCTTCTCCTCCCACAGCCTGGAGCCATCCATTCCTGTTGACCTCAGGCCCACTCTGCTCTGGCTAGTTAGTGAATGCCTGCCCTTCCTCTGTGAAGCTGTCCTCAGTGGTCCCTTGAGGTGGGTCTTGGTGCTCCCTCCCCTCCACTCTCTAGCACCTTGACCCTGTCCTTCAGTGAGTATTGTATACATCCACGCCTGCAGGCTTTGTACATCCAGTAAGTATGGCTGCTGCATAGCCATACTTGATAACATCAGTGAGTAACAAAATACAAATACTCTGAGGTACTTGTCATCTCTACGGATGCAGTGGGACCTGGGAGAAAGGAGCTGACAAATGAGGCAGACTAAAGTCTTACACAATGGGCGTTTTTATTCAGAGCCTCAGACAATTTATACTCTGAGGGTTAAGAAAGTCATGTGAGTAAAGTTCTCATTAGTTCAAGCTGTGTACAACCACAAGAATAAGCCACACGTGGCAAAAAATGTTTTTCCGTATAAAGGGTAGTTTAAACATTTAATTTAATAACAGCAGCAAGCAGTAATGAGTAATCTGAAGTAAACTCACTCCCATCCACTATACCTGGGAGGAACACACACAAAAAAAAAATTTCTAAGAACAATTCATGTTTTGAAGAAACTCTCGTCTTGTTTCTTTTTGTTTGTCTGTTTTGTTTTTTGAGAGAGGGTTTCCCTGTGTAGCCCTGATGTCCTGAACTCACTTTGTAGATCAGCTATCATTAAACTCACAGAGATCCGCTTGCCTCTGCCTCCTGAGTGCTGGGATTAAAGGTGCTCATCACCATGCCCAGCAATTATAGACAGCTGTGAACTGCCATGTGGGTGCTGGGATTTGAACCTGGGTCCTCTGGAAGAGCAGCCAGTGTTCTTAACTGCTGAGCCATCTCTCCAGCCCTTGTCTTGTTTCTTGGAGTGTTCTCAGAAGCACTCAGAATTCTCCTCACATGAATCCATTCTTGGACCACATTCCAACAGTATCTCTACACTAGTGGAAAGATTATATGTTAAATGAGACACCAATGTAGAATATGCCATGTACTAGAGGAGAAGTATGGTCTGTGGAGTTATTGGAAGCAAGGAAGGGGCAAGACAAGGTCAGTATCCCTGGGAGGATACTATCCATGAATAGTCATCTAGGCTGAGGACCTGCAGTTGTACAGTACTGAATGTTTGTGTATCTGTTGGTTAGGGAGCAATAAGTACAGGTGATGAGGATCTTGTGAATTTGAGGTGAGTCAGGTGAGAACCAGTACATAAAGAATGCTGGTCCTTCTATGGGAAGGAACTGTTGAGGGTAAGCAGAGGGAATAGGGACTGGTTAGGCCAGAAAAAGACTACTACAATTTCATGGAGGTCAGACCCAAGAGATTAGAAATTGGGAAACACATTATATGCTTCTTCGGGTGTTTAAGTGACCGACTGAGGCTCTCTAGGGTGGGTTAACTGGTGAGAGCACATCAAATTCCAGCTGCACTGCAAAGAGAAACTCGGCAGCACTCGTGGGCATATCCATTGGTGAGAGAGAGAGGAGTCAAAGCCAGTTACTTCTTGTCTTCTGCTTCTTGGATGTTTGAGTTGTCAGGAGCTGAGCTGAGGAGAAAGGTACAGGCAGAGCCATCTGTAGCAGCTCAGTGTGGGCTCCTGAAGTCGCAATGGCAGTGTTGGGTGAGGAAGAGTGTGCATGACTGACAATGCGCACCATCGGCAAGTCCAGGCTGCAGGCAGATCTCAGGGAGGAGCTGCCCCAGGCCTGAACTTTGTCTGGGAAGTGAGGCTTCAGGAGACCATCCTGGGAAGGATGTCCCCACTTTTGCAGCCAAGTGGAGGAGGAAGGAGCCAACAGGTCATGGGTTAGCACTGTCAGCCATAGGCCTATCTTGTGCCTGTAGCTGATTCAAGTGTGCTTCAAGTTTGGAAGATAAGATTAGAATATGATGAGTTTGTATCACTTTGAAACCCATAATTGTATGAATAATTTTGAATTCTATTAGACAGGCAATAACATATCACTGCTTCTCTTTGTGTGTGATATCAGGACAGATTTGATGCATATTTATGTGTAATTTAGTCAGTTAATTTCTTATGATTGAAATAGCTTCTTTCATTTTTAGGCTTATCTTGACTTAGCATATGACAGTCACTCCAAAATAAAAGAAACCATAAAAAAGATTAGTAATGTGAGTATGTTTATAATTATCATTTTATGAACAAAATTACCATAAGAAACCTGATAGTTTGAGAAATGCATGTTGTCTCATTTTTTTTTTTTTGCTTATTTAATTTTTCCCTCAAGGAATAATTTCTTTTTTTTAAATTCTTTGCTGGCCACTAAAAGAATAAAAGTCTTCTCTCCTTAATGGAATTTATACTCTGTTATCAACTCTAATGATGCATTAGAGGTTTGGCTATTCCATCCATACCTTGGGGTTTTTTCCAAGCCATTTTTATAAGATGCTGGTCAAGAATAAAACCTTCACAAGAGCCCTGCTGTTTTTTTGTCTTGCTGTAGTTACTTTCAGAAGGAGTAGTTTCTGCTTAGATCTTCATTTCTAAGTATCATTTTTCACTACAGGGAACTAGGAATCCTTGAAAATTGCTGATCTAGGATTGCAGAATGGAAGGTACAAAAGCTTGCAACATTTTGTTGAGCCAAAACATAAGAAAGTACTCAAAATATTTAATGGGAGTATTTCCAAAAGATGGAGAGGCCAGATGCAGGAGATGCTCCATGGCCAATCTGGACAGTTTGAGCATTATCATAGGCAAGGCCAGCAATGAATTATGGGCCGTTGAATGAGCTATGAGCATATGGGCATTCATATTTGCCATAGATAGATGTTACAGGCAGGGAGACAGAGGAAAACAGGAAGGGAATGCTCTTCCTTGGAACAGAATACTGTCTATCTAGAGGAAGGATGGATTAGCCCATTGTCACTTTGCAGCCTTTATAGTAAAAATTGATTTTGGTCAGAGCCTTCAATGTGTGCTACTTCTAGGACAGAGATGGTCTGCGAGTCAAGGTGCCTGCAGCTTCCTAGAGCAGGTCACTAAGGGTAAAGGAACAATAGTAAGTGCACTATGGAGACAGCAGATTTACCCTGAACAAGTGCTTAATGGAACCATCAGGGGCAGGAGGGCCTCCTGGGCTTCTGGAGCTCTGGTACGTTCATAGGTTTGTGGCAAAGGCATTGCCAGAGACCCACACACCATGGACCATCAGGAGCAAATATCAAGGGACCTGAGATGAGGGTCCATTATCACGAAAGGCAGAGAAAGACAGGAACTGCTTCAGACCAGAAGAGACTGAAATGGAGGTATAGGAAGGTGGTAGAGCCCTGCCTGGATTGGTATGCACAAGACCCTAGATCCATCCCCTAGTACCATAAAACAAAACAAACAACAAACTAAAATTAGGAGACCAAAGAAACCACATAGCCAAGTATAGAGACTTAGTCTGTATTAGCTCCTTCCTGGGCAGTGCAGGACACTACTGGAAGGAAGAGACAGAATTGTTATGGGGTTGCTGAGGGTAGAGTGATCCTCACGTGGAGTGTGCAAGAAACGGGTGTTGTGTGCAGCCTCTTCTCAGAAGGTCTAGAGGCAGAGGGCTGTGGTGAGCAGTGAGGCAGTGCTGGAGCTCCGCC
>CAJQZJ010034157.1:1261679-1341575 GCA_907164525.1 Lophiomys imhausi | reverse complement strand
CAGATATCTGTTTGTAGAGAGCTGCAATGTGCCACGCCCTAAAGATGACACCGGTCTCTGCCTTCCACCAGCCCGACGGTGAGCGCTCTCGGTGGTAAACAAGTCCATATTTGGCTAAGACCGCTGATCTGGCTTGCTTCCGCATACGTGGGCCTCTAAGATAGCACCACGTGGCTTTACTTGATTGGCTGTTCATTTAGTATTTAGCCTGTGGGTTGGGTCTGCCCGGGCATTCGGAAGACTGTTTTCAAGGGACCTGAATAAACTGCTGGGGAAGAGCTTTTGTGAGTTGCGTCATCCTTGCTGGTCGAGGGGGACGCGACAGCGTTGTCCCTCTGTGGGTTAAAAATAAGGGCCTTGGAGTTACAAGCCACCATAACCACGTGAAGGCTGGAAAATGAACCTGGGTCCTCTGCAAAAGCTGAAAGTGCTGTTAACCACCGAGCCTTCTCCCCACTACTTTCTTTGTATTATACACAACCCAACCTACTTATTGATATACAACTGATACAGCCCTCTTATCTCATGATTCCTGCTTTTCTTTTCCCAAGTTCCCAGTTTAATATCTTCTCATTCCTTTGTTATTAAGCATTATACTTTGCACTCTCAGGATATGGAAATATTGGGGTGGAGGTGGGAAGTATTCATTTTGGCACATCCTGATGGGAATGCTTTGATGCTTTGGTACAGATAGGTCCTCTAAACCACCCTTGCAATGTTGCTTTATGAAAAACAATTATTGTTTCTGGACATTAAAAATGCTTCGCCATATGGCAGCCTTACTAGTGGGGTTGATTGAGTGACCTTGGAAATACGACAAAAACAAAAGCAGTAGAACTTTAGAAATTTAAAGCTCACAGTCCATACAACAATGAAGCTCATTCTGTCTATAGAAAGCTGTTTATTCATTAAAAATTAATTTATCATAAAGTATGTTTGAAAGCAGCTCTAGACATTATAATATAGGATGCAAAATTTTCAATTTTTGTCAGTGTATTTTTTTTTGTACAAGCAACAGACCTTGTGAGATTTTCATTTATCATAATTTTACCACTGTTGACTCCCCAAGTACTGTCCCCTGCCCCTCTAATCTCTTTTCCTCCTCCTCTTCTTTCTAAACAGTCTCTGTTCTCCTTTCTTGTCACATGTGTTCATATATGTGTATGGAGGGGGTGCATGTATATGAAACATAGCTTCTACAGATGAGGGATAACATATGATATAAAAAAAATCCCTAGTTGGAATTCGTTTTCCTTGTTCGGCTTTTTAAATATTTCTTTTACTTTTCATAACCATGAAGTTCTGGTAATGCTAGCCTCTTCCTTAGATAATGGATCCAAATTAGGAATTTATAGTTTTGAATGATGTTCATTTGTTCATTATGTGTGTATTGCGCACACCAGCGTGTGGCGGTCAGAGGACAGCTTATGGGAATTGGTTCTCTGATTCCATTGCGTGGATTGTGGAAGTCACACTCAGGATGGCTTGGCAGCAAGCACCTAACCCTGAGTTACCCTGCCAGCCTGAAATTTGCAATTTTTTTTAATGTTTAGTTATTACTTCAAGATATATCTCCATCACGGTCCCCTCCTGAAATTTGCAATTTTTAATAAAAAAATCCTTTTAATAAATGATTAACTAGGAGAATATTTTTTCTACTAACCATTTTTCCTTTGTCTTGTTAATTAAAATATGTACTTTGGGGTGGTAGATTCCAAGAGAAATATGAATTTCATATTTGCCGTGTTCCTGCTTTTATTTACACGTAACTAATTATTTCCTACCTAACAGTTTTCTTCTACCCAATGGGAAGTCAAGTTGCCTTTATCTTCCTCTCTGATACTCAGCCTGGTACTGATTTACTGTGTGTCTTAGACCCCTGGTCCTCCATGCCATTGCCTGTGCCGTGAACACTTTCTGCCCTCGGTGGAGGCCTTTGACTTCTGCCATTTACTTTTTCAGAACTCAACTTTAGATTGCAAAATTCAGGCCCTAACAAAACTCTTTGTTTCACTCACAATTTGCTAGGCGGCATCTCCTTTTCAGTGTGTGTTGTGTGCCGTGGTCTCTCTGCTGAAGCAGCATCTCTGTTGTTTTCAGTAAATGAAAGGAAAACATTTCCACCCATTAGTTCAAAGAGGACCCGCTCAGGCACTCAGCACTTCTCGGGATGAGATAAGTGTGCAGTAGATTTATATTTTACTCAGCTTGGCCAATTGACTCACACGCGGGGATTTTGTACTTTCAATTGTTTGGTGATTATTTATTTATTTATTTTTAAAAATTTGGTGCTACTTAAGACATGAAATTTGATCTGGCATGGGGAGAGTTTCTGGGAAAACAGATGATCCTGCTTTTTAGTTCAAGCAGAAAGAGTCACTTCGCTATCAAGTGCAGTAGATTATGTCCAGACTGATATCAATAAACAAAATTTTCAGATCATCCGTATGACTACTGGGCAGACCCTGCAAACTGCTGGCAAGCATGAAACAGTTCAGATGATTTATGATAACGTCTGTCCCCAAAGCAAATGAACTATTGCCACAGCACAAACAAGAAAGAAGGTTTTATGCTCAGCTTGTATGTGAAGAGAAAGGAAGGACAGTGATTTGTAATTTCAGAACATTCTTTTTCCCACAGCAGGAGGACGTTCCATAGTAAGCTTGATATTTTTCTGTCAGTCTTCAGTCCTTTGTTCAGAAAAACTAATAGTCTCTCCTAAGAAATTGGAATATCTTCCACGCATAGACTGATAATGGCAACATATATAAACACTACAGAAATGGAACCTCATATTCGTGGTAAAATATAAAAGCCATACATTTTAACATTTCAGCTATAATTTACATGGAAAAAATTCACACCTTTTAATTCACAGTACTGTGAGTTTTGACAGTTCAGAATTACATGATTGTCAGTACGATTAAGACACAGAAGGAACCCATTATTCACAAATTACCTTGTGTCCTTTTGAAGATGTCTCTGGTCCCCAGGTCCTGCCTGGCAACCACTGGTCCCTTTTCTGTACCTAGTCCATGCCTTGTCCAGAATATCATATGAGTGACATCACAGAGGTGAGCTCTTTGAGCTGGCTCCTTTCTGGGCTCATGCATTTGAGATTCCTTAATTAAGGAATGGGTCCATTGTGTGGATGTACCCCACTTTGCTGACCTATTCATCACTGGAAAGAGATTTGATTTCTTTTCCTTTCTCGATGATTACAAATAAAACAACTGGGAGCAGGGTTGCTCAGGACGTGCCAGCTTTATAGGAAAATAACAGACTGTGCCTGGAAACTTGTGAGAGTGGCAGGTGCTCCCACCTCGGCCCTCCTGATTCCTCCTTTCTGGTGTGTTCTCCTGGCTTCTTGTGATGTACACTGTGGAACATCTCATATGCTTTGCTGTCTTGAGTGAAGTATCTGTGCAAAGCTTTTGTCTCTTTAAAATTTTAGATTATTTGTTTATTTCTTATTGAGCTTTGGTAGGTCTTTAATTAGAACACAAATTCTTTTTCTTTTTCTTTTTTTTTAGGTTTTTCGAGACAGGGTTTCTCTGTGTATCCTTGGCTGTCCTAGACTCACTCTGTAGACCAGGCTGGCCTTGAACTCACAGAGATCTGCCTGCCTCTGCCTCCCACATGCTGGGATTAAAGGCGTGCGCCACCACACCCCGCAGAACACAAATTCTTTATCAGGCTTATGTTTTGCCAATATTTCTCCCAGTCTGTGGTGTTTCTTTTTCTCACTTAACAATGTCTTTTGCAGAGCAAGAGTTTTAAATTTTGATAAAGTTCAAATTTAATTAAGTTTTTGAAATCATTGAATTGTGCTTTGGTGTGTCTAAAAAATGTTTGTCAAAGTCATAGGGCTTTTTCTGGTATATTTAATTTGAGAAGTTTTATACCCTTAGTTTTGCATTTGTGATCCACTTTGTATTAATTTTTGTTTATAGAATAAGGTGTGGAGTAAAGTCTTTTTTTCTTCTTTCTTTTTGCTGCTGACTTCTTTCTCAACTGAGTTACCATCTCACCTGTGTTGAAAACCAACTGATTAGGCCAGGTGTGCTGGTGCATGCTATAATCTCAATATTTTGAGAGACAGGAGGATTTCCACAATCCTAGCCAAAATTGTTTTCATTGGTACTTTATGGATTTAGCAGACAAATCTTGCATACATTAAAAAAATCAGATATGATAGTTTATGTCTAGAGTTCTCAGGATTTCTTTGGTTGCAGGGGAAAGCTGCCCGTTTTCCAGCAGTAAAAACAGTCTTCTCTGTGGATTTGTACAGTTTTTATCATGGTAAGGAAGACCTCCTCTCATCCTAGTTTGTTAAGCATTGTTATTATGAAATGGTGTCAGATGCTACCAAATGCCATTTATTTGTGTGTGTGTTTCCTCCCCCTGCCACTGTGATTTTCCCTTCTGTCATTTTGATGTATTAATTTGGTGGATTTTCATGTATTGAGTCAGTCTTGTGCTGCTAGGGTAGATTCCACTTGGCTATGGTGAGAAATTGACATGTTCCTGCATTCTACTACTTAGCTGAGGATATGTGACTGTTGTCATAAAAGATGTTACTCTATAGTTTTCTATTCTCATGATGACTTTGTCTGCTTTTGGTATTAGGGTGATACTGGACTCTGAATGAGCTTGGAAAGGTTCCCTCTTCCTTGATATACTTCTGCTTTGTTTAATGAAACAGGGTTTCACTCTGCAGCCCATACTTTCCTGGTACTTACTATGAGTCAGGCTGGCCTTTAACTATAGTAACTCTGCCGCCCTCAGCCTCTCAAAGATTGGGATTACAGGTGTAAGATGTCCCTCCTGGCCTTTTTGCTATTCTTGATGTTTATTTTGTAGAAATTTTAAGGTATTCAAGTTAATTATTCTTTAAACATTTTATAAAATCCACTAATTAAGCCATTTGGTTACATGTGCTTTGGAAGATGTCAATAATCCTGTTTTAATTTGGTTCTCACTTTAATACTTTGCTTACTTAGTTACCTTTGGAAATAACTCAGGTCCTGGAAGATGAGCTTCATTAATTATTGACTGCCAAAAGTATGTTCTAGGTCTAAGAAGATATTTTTAAGTTGGTAATGAAAGTTAGGATGGAAATTGAATTAGGTATAGAAATTTAAACTCATAGAGATAGATAGATAATAGAATATTCTTATTAGTTGCCAAATACATGTGGACCTGACATTAGGAATGCATGTTATGCTTTATAATTTTCATTATTGTTTCCTAATTGTTTCTATTGTTTTGTATTTGTTGTTATTTAAAAAGAGCCTTTTATTGGACTGAAAAGGGGAGATATTGGGGGAAAAAGAAACATACACCTTAAATTAAAAAAAATAAATTGACTGCCTGCAAAACTTTGAGTTTTGTCAGACCAAGGAGTTATTTTTGATGGTCTCAGTTCATTTAATCTGACTAAATCCATTAACTGGACAAAGCCACTCATTTGGTAAACATTTATTGGGCATCCATTATGGGTTAGATTTGGAAGGAAGATTTGGACATGATGCAGTGTTCTCATTTGTTGCTGCTGGAGATACATTAACTGAAGTACCTATTTATCAACAATTCATCCACCATCTATCTGTCTTTATATCTAGTTATATACTGGTAAAAATAAAGGTTTCAAATCATTAAACATATTTATTTGCTTGACAATGCCTTAATTTGGTAGCTATAATTTTAATTTGTCCAACTATTATTCCTGTAATCTGGTGTTTAATTATTTTTTCTTTTTGGAAAACTTGACTATTTCCACTTGATACTCTCATTGTTTGACAATATCCAAGAAATTATGTAAATTTTATGTTCTTTTAGAGCCTGTTACAGCTGACATTTATTGTTTCAATGTTAATTCATACTAATTAAATTGTGACTTAGTAACGAGGATTTGACCTTAGTATTCTAATTGGTAGGCATTTATTCTTGGGAGAATTATTATCACCATGGAGCAAGGAAAATAAGATGCAAATAAACTTTGGTTATTGATAACATGGTAATTTCCTCCCATACATATTATTGTTACCATCCAGTAAACAGAGCCAGCGACAAGGCGATCATTCTTAAGTAAGTAAGAGAAGTCCTTTCACATATTAAAAACGATTTCACTGATACCTAAACAGTTAATTGTGCTGACTGTTCCCCACTTCAGAGAATTCTGAAGTGCTTAGCCTGAGTGATGTTCTTAAGGTAGAGAGAAGGGAAATTCTGCCATTGCAAAGCAAATGAAAGTCTTAAAGTGAGAAATCTGCAGCAGGATGAATCATTAATCACTCTTCAAGGTCCAATTCTTCTTATTGAATTTCCTTTTTTTTTTTTTTTGGCTCAGTGACACATTCAGTGAAGGATCATGATTCTATACAATTAATTTCATCACTATAAGTACTGAAAAAAGAGAGGTTATTAAAACTCAGGAGACTTCTGAGTTCCAGTAAAACCATTAAGAAGGAACTAATGTGATAATAAAATGAAAAGCAATTCAAAACTTATCAGCCTAATAAAGAGTATAACCAAATATCTTCTAGCAATAAAAATCCTTGGAAATGAAACAAAGGAGAAAAAAGACCCTCCAGCTCAGATTAACAATCTGCTATGATGGGTTTGGCCCTCCTTAAATCAGCCACAGCACCTTGAAGAGGATATTTAGTTATCAGGTGATTTGTAACCATATTCAAGGGAGAGTTACGGCGGATAGTGTTTGTCTGTCCAACACACACACAGTCCGGCCACAGCACTGCCACCTGCCTTTCCTGTGATTCAGTTAGAAGCAACTCGTCCCACAGTGTGGGAGTGAGTTATACATGCGCATTGGAATAACACCATTCTGCCAAGAAGCACAAAGTATTTCATCTATATGAAGGGAGCCGGACGTCAGGAAATGCTTTGTGGCAGATGGCTGCATGCACAGGCCTCTCATCTTCCATTTTTACTGCCCTGAGGGGAGGAGAGGATTAGGTTTCCACACCAGGACTCCAATTTGTTCCTACAGACGGCTGGCTGGCTCTCCTCGTAGTGGACTCGTGCCATTCTGTTTCCAGCCTGTGCAGGAATTATAGTGCATGCAGAACTTCTAAGTCACAGCCACCAGAAGCCATTAAGGAGCCATCAGTCAGTCGTGGTCAGAGTCCCAGTGGTACCAGGCAGACTCCTGCTGTGTGCTTCCTCTTGTTAAACACTTAGCTCCTCTTTGGCCTCTTTGTATTTCGTGATTTCTCTTCTTCTTCCTCCTCCCCCTTTCTTCTCCTTATCTTCTTATTTTTCTATTGTGAGACAAGGTCTTACCATGTAGCCCTGGCTGATCTGGAACTTTGTGTGTAGACTAGGCTAGCCTCAAACTAGGCTAGCCTTCAGAATGCGAGGATTAGAGACTTGTGCTACCACTGTTGTTCTAGCTTTCGTTTCTTTTCTTATACGTCTCCTTTGTCAGGTCTTTTGTCCTTTCATGACCCACTTTTTTTTTTCTGGATCTCAGTATCTCATGGCTTTGGGGGTCCCCTCTCTCATAAAAACAAGGCCAGTAACAGGTGAACTTTCCCATGTTGATCTCCAAGAATTACAGATTGGAATGAGTTTTAAGAAAATTCAATCCAATTTCTTCATTTTAAATAACAAGCAACTGAAAGAGTGGTGTGTCTAAAGTTATAGAAAGTTGTGTTGTCACAGGAAAGCTGGTGGTGCTAGGGTTTACTTCATGTCTCCCTGGTTGGTTGTAGCCAATGCCAGTGCCTAGCCAAGCCTCTAAATTACTTGGTGGAGTCATATAAAGCCAGGGAATGAAAGTCGTGGCCTATTTTTCTAGAGCATCAACTGGAACTGCCTTGGGGTAGAGAGGAAGTATGACAGCTAGTCAGTTGTGGCCTCTCAGCTCCCCTCCTAACCCCCCCTGCTTAGGCTGATGTTGCTCACTCTGAGACTGCAAACACATCGCTGCCCTACCAACTACTTCCCACATAGATCCTGCCAAGATGTGTGCTGGACCGAGGCTCAGGCCTGGCTTGGGAAGACCCATCTCCTCCCTGTCTCCTGACCCTGGAGTCCAGTGGCTCCTGGAGCCATCTTTCAGAAACAATGCTTACTTTCATGTTACAATCTCTCCACTTGTCTAGAACTAGCCTTGTTGACTACTGATCCCCCAGTAACACCTGCATAAGTCTATACCGGCTCTTGGAGGTTCCTTCTCTCAGTTTTGGGTGTTTCATAAGTCTAAATTCTTCCTTTGGATACCCAGGTCTGATGTGTTAAGTTACTATCTGCATTTTAAAGGCAGTCAATATTGGAGTTTCATTTTTTTCCATATTAAATTCTTCATTAAACAATGGACACACTTTGTTTCTGATCTGGGTGGCACATGTCTCCAGTGATATAAACTCTTCAGTCAGTATTCCCCATCTTATTAGAATAGTCCTCATGTCTGCAGAGCATGCACGAAATAAATATATTACATATGAAAGAGAACAGAACAGAGAGGAGCTGCAGACCCTGTGGACACTGCAGCCGGTTGCTTTAGGGACAGTGATGGGAAGGTTTAAGGGCTCTGGCTCAATGCTTGTTCCAGGAGGCTCATGAGCCAAGGCAAGGAACTGTCTGAGCCTTTGTTTAAAGAGATGGAGAAGCTGCTTTGGCTGGGAGGGTAATTTTTTAATTAAAAACTTATTACATTTTATTTGTGGGGGGAGAGGGCACATGCACATGTGCTCATACATGCCCCTCAAGTGCCACAGTGTGCATGTGGATGCTAGAGAACTTGTGGAAGCTGGTTTTCTCCTCCCACCATGTGGGTCCTAGGAATTGAATTGAGTTCACTCGGGATGGTTGGCAAGTGCTTTTACTCACTGAACTATATCACTGGCCAGGTGGGATTATTTAAAAAATTGTTTCTATATTCTTGAGAATTTCAGCCATGCATACAATGGAGTATAATCATATCTACCTCCAATTCCCCCACTACAACTTCTCCCATATTCTCTTCAACATTTCCTTTCCCAACTCTTTTTAAAAATTGTTATTTTTTTTATAACTCATTAAGTCCAGTAAATGCTGTCCATACATGTATGGGTGTGAGACCATCTGCTGGGGCATGAGAAGCTGCCCAGTGGTCACATTCTTTTTTTTTTTAATTTTTTTCTTTATTTTTTATTTCTTCAAGTTACATCTCAATCGCAGTCCCCTCCCTATTCCCTCCCAGTCCCACCCTCAACCCCCCATCCTCTTCCCTTTTTTTTTTTAAGTTTAAGGTATATCTTATTTCCCCCTACAGTTTCCCCTTTCAGTCCAACAAATGGCTCTTTCTCTTATTATAATAGATACAATACAAAACAACAGAGGTAATTAGGCCACAATTATGAGGGTTATATGGCTTAGCGTACATTCCCAATGTCCAGTCCATATGTATTTGGCACCTGACTTTAACATTCTACTATCTAACCATCTCCATAAGTTTAAAGTTCTATATCTAACTCAACATTCATACTAACTTGCAACACAATTTTAAAAGCATCTTCTTAGATCTATAACACTCTCTTGACTCCTAAACAACTCAAAATTTAATTATCAGACTCTAGCTATTTGTTCTTCAACCACCTCAGAGACCTGAGAGGGATAAATATATCTGATTTTATAGGAAGTACAGGGCCTACAGCTTCCAAAACTAAGAAATGACATACCAGTGGCTGCCTGGAAAGTTCCCATTTTCTCTCCATACATTACAGCATCGATCCTTGAGAGACAAAGAGAGAGAGAGAGAGAGAGAGAGAGAGAGAGAGAGAGGTGATTCTTCTTCTTACAACAACTATCAGCTATCAATATCTCCTCAGGAAGGGGTGGGGCCTGGAGATCATCTGCTCCACCCATGCTATGATTTTTGGCTGGCGTGATCTTGTGTGGGCCTTGTGCAGGCAACTCTGCTATTGTGAGTTCATGATTGTGACAGCTATGTCATGTCCAGGAGACAGCATGCCTCCCATCTTCTTGCTCTACGTTCTTTCTCTCTCTTCTTCTGAGATGTTACCAGACCTTCGGTATGTGTGAAGGCTGACCTAGAGCCCTCAGCCCTCAGCCCAGTTGTACACCTCTCTCCCCATGGACTACTGCGCACTGCAAAAAGAAGCTTCTGGGAACAAAGTTGTAGCAGCCCAGGCCTGTGGTATACACAGATATTCAGAAGACACTCTGACAACATGAGCAGTCAGCAAAATAAAAATATTGGGTTCTATCCTAGGGCCTGTGGCTGGTAGGCTAATTTTTAACAGCTCTAACTTTTACTATAAGTAAGTCAGACTATATTTTGGAAGATTAAAAATATGGGACTTTAAACACAGTTGCTAACTAATCATCAGAAAATAGATATGGATTGCTAGCAGGAGCCTATTTTGTTGGACTTGATGAGACTTGAATAGAAAGCCCTAGATCTAGCTGACTTGCCTACCCCATATGGCCTGAATGGTTCATGCATGAATCAGAGCTTTAACCAGCCCTTGGAGATGGCAGAAGTCACAAACTGTGATTCGATCCAGAACTAAACTAGCAGCTGCAGTTCATTCTGTTCAGTGAGCAGTGCAGCTTGTGTCTCACGTTGGATATCCATATGCGTGTGCTCGGCAGGCTGGCTGAGTCTTGTTTGCAGCTCCCAGAGAAGACATAACTGCGGAGCGTTATACCTCTTGAGTGTGTGCCCATTGTTGTTGAAGTAAATAAGGCAAGAACACAGAGAGGAAAGTTGTTCCTGACAATGTAACATGCATCCAGTTTTCATAATACACATAGCAACAGAGCTGAGAGAGGTGTGTGCTTCTTAACACATGAATGAAAGGTTGACTTAGGTCCAAGTATGTACAGTACTTCCTGTACTCCACAGGGAAAACCAGGACACAGTATTTATTCTAAGAAAGGCATCAGTAATAGTATATTCTATTAACAGCATCAATGAAGATAGGCTCCACTGGTTGAGTCTGGGCCACACCCTGGGTGTTAAGGAATATAGGTTTGGTTTTCTATTGTTAAATGAGTAAAATCACCTCTATGCATACTACAAAGGTGATATTTGGGAGAAATGATTTCCTGAAAGGACACCCTTAGCACTGTGCAGAAGGGGAAAACACCAATTCCACACCAATAACTGATGTGAGTCAAGTGGATAATGAAGAGAATCCATGGTGGGATAATTATCTACATGAAAGCAGCAGGCATTTTTATACAACTGAAAACTGATTCTTTTTGTCAGAGAAGCATAGAAGGGATGCTTTGGCATGCTGGAGCAGACCGGATCTCTCCAGATACTGTTAATTCTTTAGATACTATAGTCTGTATCTTCCAAACTGAGAATTAATTCTTGAGCAATAAAAGTTAACCCAACCCAGAGTTAATTCATTTACCAAGGTATAGTTTTAAAGATGAAACCCATTTTTTTCTCCCACATAGTGTACTTGATGCTACATGGCTAGCTCTGTGAGTTACTCCTGACTGAATCTACAGTGAAGAAAACTGTTTTGCTTCCTAACCAGCTTTGTCAACATTGTTACAACACACATTTCTTTTTACACATAGTATCTCCTGAAATCCAGTGGGACCTACGCGTTGAGACCATGATGGGAAATGGTGTGTATAGAAGCATGGATGAAGATGGTGTGCCTTTTTAGATATAGACATGTAAATGGTTTGTTTGGAGCTTATTCAAAAGTACCCCAATTTAAAACAAACCACCAAAAAAGTGCTAGACATGGGGCTGTTTATTACTGTTCTGATACTGTACTTTCTGGGGGCAAGGAAGATGGCACTTCCCTATCACAAATTAGACCGGGTCATGTGACGAGTTGGCCAATAAAGTGACATCAGAAACCTGTAAGTTCTAATGCAGCAATTGCAGTCATATTTTCTGGCCTTAGCAGTTCCCATGGTAGGGACTTGGTCAGATCATGACCCTAATAAAGATGGCATGGAACCAAGTCTGCTTCTCCTCACCTCCAGCTAATTCATGACGAGAATGTCACCTGAGAAAGAAATCATTGTTTATGTTTCCAGAGTTGCGTTTTATTTTGATCAGCTCATAAATTACTAGCTGGAGCAGGGTACTAACCTAATTAGAGGAGCATAGTTTGTCCTTGGTTTGAAGGACAAGTTGCAGGCTGTAGAGAGAGCATTGGATGGCAAGTAACACTGGCAGGAACCCGTCGTGTCTCAGAAGGCAGGTTGTATGTGAACTGATGGCTACAGAGGAAGAGGAGGGAAATGCAGTAGTGGTAATGCACTTTCCTTTCTATTGGTTGACTTTGACAAGGTGTTTGTAAGAAACAAGGTCATGCTGGGCGGTGGTGGCGCACGCCTTTAATCCCAGCACTTGGGAGGCAGAGGCAGGTGGATCTTTGCGAGTTCGAGGCCAGCCTGGTCTACAAAGTGAGTCCAGCACATCCAGGGCTACACAGAGAAACTCTGTCTCGAAAAACCAAAAAAAAAAAAAAAAAAAAAAAAGAAACAAGGTCACAAAAGAATTAGCTGGGTTCCAAGCAGGAATTAATGGAGAGTGTGTGACACTTCAGTGTCAGGAAGGCTGACTGATTTCAGGTGCCAGACAGTAGGGGATAAAACTGGGAGAGCCTCTTGGCAATAAAAATATATTGAAGCTGAGCCTTGCAGCAAAGGGCATGACCTGTACGGCTACCTTCAAAAACCACTCACCTGATTATATGTCATTCACTGTCACATCCTTATCAAAGCCTATGAAGGGGCTGAAGCATATGGAGGAAAGGCCAAGGAAGTCTTTGAAGAAAATTGTAGGTGTGGTTATTAGCACATGGAACTGTTGTCAGGTGATACAAAAGCAAATGAAATCGTTGCAAAAGGTGTCCTACAAAGGGACCCCAGGCAGACCAAGAAAAGGCTAAGTGTAAGAGGCATGAAATGACCGGAAGACCAGAGACAATTTGGAGCAGGAAGTGAAATAAGAAAACTGCAGATTCAAGCTAAGACTGTTCTCAGATGCCCAGTTTACAGGTGCTGCGAAGCATAATGGGAAAGCAAGCCAGGGACCAGTGTACAGGTTTCTCTCACTGAACACACTCAAGGGCCGATGTGTTACAGAATATTTGATCACATTGTGAACCCCGAGTTTGTGAATTGAAAAATCTGATTCTAATTGTGGGACGGCTCAGCCTTCAATACTAGAGCTTCCTGTTTACTGTGAACAAATGGTTATGGTGTAGCTCAGCCCTATCTCACACCTTTAATCTGAGAACTTTCTGTGCACAGCATTAAATAAAGTTAACCCTAGGTCAAGAGGCAGAGCAAGAAACAAGCTGACAGGGAGTAAACAGTAAGAAGGGACACTGAGCTGGGAGTATTTTAATACAGCGTGGAGAAGGATTGGGGTTCCTTTGAGTTCACTCCTTCAGAGAAGTTCCTTCATTGGTTTCTTCAGGGATTTCCTCCTCTAGGGTTTTCTCCTTCAAGACTTCTTTTTTTTTTTTTAAATACTTTATTTTTTTTCTTCAAGTTACATCTCAGTAACAAACCCCTCCCTATTCTCCCTTCCTATCCCACCCTTCCACCCTCTTTCCCCCAGAAGTTTCCCCTTTCAGTCCAACAGATGGTTCCTTCTCTTATTACAGTAAGTATTATACAAAACAACAGATATAAATATGCCACATTTATGAGAGTTAAATGGCCCAGTATACCTTCTCAATGTCCAGTTTATACATAATTGGCCCCTGACTTTAACATTCTACTATCTAACCATCTCCTTAAGTTTAAAGGTCTATATGTGACTCAACATTCATACTAACTTGCAACACACTTTTAAGAGTATCTTCTTAGTTCTATAACACCCTCTTGATTCCTAAACAACTCAGAATTTAACTATGAGACTCTAGCTGTCTATTCTTCAACTACCTCAGAGACCTGAGAGGGATAAATATATTTGCTTATATATGAAGTGCAGGGCCTGCAGCTTCCAAAACTAAGAAAGGACATACCAATGACTGCCTGGACAGTTCCCATTTTCTCTCCATACATTCCTGCATCAGTCTTCAGCCTTTGGGTCCTGTTTCTCTGACAGACATTTGTTGTAGAGCAGGGATTATGAAGGACTTACCTACCCTGTCTTGGCAGAGTTAGGCTGTCGACTTCCCTGCTACCAAGTTTTGTCCTTTTTGGACAGCAGTCTGTCTGCAGTTGGTGCAAGGGGTTTTTTCATGCCAAGAGATAGGCTTGCCACTAATTCAACCATCTTACAGTGGAGGTTCTTCGATGCTTATCTTCTATCAAGACTTCTTCCTCTAGGTTCTTCTGGGTTTTTAGCTTAGGGCTTTTGGATGGGACAGTAGTGGAATAGGAATGGCAGCTGGGTATTTTTTCTGCCTCTCTGAGCTAGCAAGTTTTCAATCTGGCATCTGGCTCCTGAGTCTTCATTGGTAAAATAGAATGACTGGATATTTTAATTTTTTTTCTAAAACAACACTGATGACCTTCCCTGGTGGACCTCACCTGGTTTGTTCAGGGACTTTCAGAGATGCCTACAGCCAGCATTTCTGTCCCTATCCTCTTTCCCTCTTATCAAATAGGAATGCTTCTTGGAAGTCTGTGTCTCCTACTCCACCCTTGGAAATTGGGTGTATAGAATGTAAAAAACTTGTCTTCTTAGCTCATGGTCTTCAGAACAATAAGTGACCATCCAGGCCAGTTCAGTTATCCTATTGTCTCTTGTTATGGATTACATCGTCTCCTTCACAATTTATTTTGAAGCCTTAGCCTTCAGTGGGGTTGAATTTAGAAATAGTGACTTCAAAAGGGTAGTTAGGGTTGTATGAGGTCATGAGACTCGGTCTCAGTTCAATAGTGCTAGTGGTTTTATATAAAGATAAAAGCAACAGAGGAAAGACTACATGTCACATCAGAGTCCAATAAGAAGATGGTTATCTGCAAGGTAAGGAGAGGCCACAGGAGAAGTTAAGCCCAAGAGGCCTTTATCCCTGGACTTGTAGCTTCCAGAATCATGAGGTACACATCTCCTTTTTAAGCCACCTAGTTGGTGGTAAGTGTTACAGTGGGTGTAGCACACAGGGAACCCCAGACAGAGATATGAAGAACATCTCTCAGATGCTCCTAGCCTGTGACAAGGTAGGATTTTGATGTCTTTCTCTTGGGGGGGGGGAGATTACATGAAAACAGCTAATTAATGGGAGACTGTACAGGTGGGCTGTGGTTCTCTTTAGGTTTTGTGTCAGGATTCTGTCATGGTAGGTTTCTTCTCCATGCTCCTTGGTGTGCCCACATGGCTTACTTGGCTGAAGCAATGTGAGCAGAGGAGATGGATGCTTCTTCTGCACAGAATCTTCTTTTTTTCCATTTTGTTTTGAGACAGGGTCTCATGTAGACCAAGTTAGACTTGGACTCATGATCCTTCTGTCCCTGGCTCGGAAATACTGGAATTACAGGTATCTACTGCTGGCAGATGGACTGTCTTTTCTGCTAAAGTGCCCCTGGCTGCTTTCCATTCCCCTCATAACTGCAATCTTGGACATTCAGATGGTAGAAGGTCTGTTAGCCTGTGTTTCCAGAACCCACAGTAGTCACGGGTATAGGTGAGGTGCAATATTTAAAGCCACAGAAGTCGTGGGGACTGTTTATGACAGTGGACAAATAAATCTGTCTTGATTGATCAAATCAATGAATGGTAGAGAAAATTTCCCAAACCCTCATAGAATTTGATTGTATAGGATCAAGTCTCTCAGTATATTAGATTTGGCTCTTCATTAATTAGATAACAGAACTAACCTCAGAGGATGCTTGTAAATCACTGTTGCTATGATTTGCATCGAAAGGTAATGCCATTGAATTCCCATTGGAGGAACATGCTCTAAGTTAGGTTTTAAGTAGTGACGACTGATTCTCTTAAAACTACCCATAGTCCTCTGCTCCATATATCCAGGCAAGGGCTGTGTGTAATCACCAAGCCAGGCCTGGGCCTTATTCCCATTGCATCAGTTCCACTCTCTTTGGGCTGTGATGACACTAGAGGAATCGACTCTGAGCTGCCAAACACTCTGTTCTGTGTTGAGGTTAAAGGTGAACCATAAGCCAGGAACAGGGTCCAATTATGCATAACTCTCAACAGTCGTCAAATGAGAGTGTGGCAACCCCACTAAATACTGTATATTTTTAATGAATAATGAGATTTTTAAGGCATTTACCATACATTCTGTGATGTTGTTATAGTAGGAGTTAAGACTCGCTTGAACCAATCTATAGACTAGAACACGCTATGGACTTGTGTGTTTCCAAAAGCAGAGACTCTCAAGGAAAGAGTTGAGGGAGTCAGGAATGGAAACAGAGTCTCAAGAGGATTCCTGAGAAGGACAACACATGAGGGAGATGGTAGAATTGAACTTCCAGTCAAAGTGTTGCCATTTCTTCTGGAAACTTCCAGATGTCTTCTGCCACATCTACTTGACTGCCATTTTGCACAACATGCCCTTTCTTGCCTTCTTAAAACTGTTTGGCCCAAGGGGGCTTCTGAGTTACTTGTGTTGCTTCCCTAGGAGTGTGGACTCAGGATCTGGAAAATTGAACCCGTCTCTCTACAGTGGCAGAGATTGTGGTTGTCCATGTTAGAAGTTGTTGACAGAGCTGTCTTGCTCCTCTAGAATATCTATGGAGAGGAAGGGAAGAAGAAAACAGATGAGTATGGGAACAGAACCTGAAGACAAAGGAAGAAGCCTTTGTAGTAAACCTCTTCATGAGAGGCCAGTCCTGGGTATCTTGTTACAGCAACAGGAAACCAAGAATCTGCCTTTAGTTAATTCTTTTTCAATTAGCAGGAGGATATAAGACAGCAAATTCCATCTTGAGAATTTATCAGTCAAGTCAGTAGGCACTTTAACTCTGTAACATAAAACATATGGATCTGAGGCTTAGGTAAGCCTGCCTTAGAAGACAAAGCGCCACACAGAGCTCAATGCACGTTGGGTCCTTTGAGGAATCAGCTGTAAGCACGAAGGATGAAGGGAACTAATCTTCAAAGGGTTCAACAGACATTATCCCAAAATATTTTTGCTAGAATGTAGAAAGAATGTAGAATGAATACTTCTAATTCATTTTAAATTTCATGAGGATGTAAAAACAGAAGGAGAAAAGTACTCTGTTGGTACCTCCCTCATGGGTGTTTCATAGTGATGTGTAATCTCACTAGCTTACTAGTGGTTTCTTTTAAATAATTTTGATGAGTAAAATTATATACAGTTATGAGCTATCATGTTTTGGTACCTGTACACAGCATGTAATGTTAAAGACAGGATAAGTCAACATGTCTCTGCAAACATTGAACCTTGATAAAAAAAATCATGAAAAATCCTTGCTCCTAGCTTTTTTGAAATATGTTGTTTATTATCTATCATCATAGCACTATAAAAAAGAAGGCCAGGATATATTTCTCTTAGCCAACAAACTTGGTACCTATTGTCTAACCCTTCCCTCTTCTCTTTCTCCCTGTTTCCCCAGACTCTGGTAACCACCATTCTACCCACAACTCCCATGAAATCTACTTTTCACATATCAGTGATACCATTTGGTACTTGTCTTTCTGCACCTGGCTCATTTCACTTGACGTAATGACCTGTGATTCCAAAGTATTTTATTCCTTTCATGGATGAGTAATGTTCTATGGTGTAAACACAGTTTTTAAAACATATATTCACACAATAGAATGTTCAAGAACAAAAAAATCCTCAGTGCTTCTTCCTACTTCAGTTGACCAGTTTCCTGATCTTTCTTTCAAGATGTTCCCAATGGTATGTAACACACATATGAACATCAGATGAGGGTTGGTCAGGGAACAGTAGCCTCTCTACATGGCTCTAATGTTAATGGTTTTAGTAAAGGCAGCATGGGCTTATCCAACCATGGGAGACCTGGGAGACTGAAGGCAGGGGAAATGACAATGGAATTTCAGGCAGAACACGGAAGCAGGCAGTTTCATAAGAACTGTTGTAGCTGTCCTCCACAGCCTGCTGGATCATGCATCTCACATTTGCTGGTGTCTGACTCCAATTGCTTGTAGAAGGCAAGGCAAGCTCCTTTCTCCCATCTCTCATTTCCCGTAGGGCCTTTCGACAGAGGACTCAACTCAGAACCATGCCAGTAGGAGGGTGCTGGGAGATAATACTCCCTCCTCCTCTGCTGGATGAACAGACTTTAGAGGGAGGTGGTGGTGACAGACAATCCCGTGGAGGAAATGGATGGAGTTGTAAGCTTTTCTGTTGTGCTTCGAAAGGCCTTCTCTGCTTTAAGAAGAGAACTTGTCTATGTTTTCTAAGAAGGTCCATCTGAGTGTAGACTAGTGATTACCTAGGAAGGGGAAGGGGTGGGGGAAAGGATAGGGTGCAGGATAAAGGAAGGTTGAACAACACAGTAAAAAGGAAAACTGTAGCTTGTCATTTGTACTTTGTGAGTTCTTCTTTTCCCCACCCTTTATCACCCCAGTTTCACCCCCTATCACTAGACAGAAGAGAAAGAAGGATAGACAGGGAGAGAGAGATAGAGATCCCTGAATCTAATTTCTTTATTCTTGTTTCTTTTTTGAGCACAACTACCAACAAACTTCAACCAACCCCACTGAACAACCAACCCTGCCTCTCGGGGTCCTAGTGTTAGTGTAACTTTATGTAATTGTGTTTCACAGTTTTATTTCTTAATCCGGCTATCTTCTAAATAATTAGACTCTATATTATTTGTTAACTGTGTTTCACAACACAAAAACTGAGCAGCTATTACTCTATTCTTAACCCACTAAGCTAGTCTAGCTTCACCCCATTGTAAATCTTAGAGATACTTGCACATTGTGGCTTTGCTGCTTCAGCTGAATCACCTCTCATCTCTCCTGCCTCTGCTTCTGCCCATTCTTGAATCCCCCTTCTTTCTCTCCTTAACTCCTCCTCCCCTGGAGGGCAGCCCTGTTCTCTCCCCTGCTCAGCGATTAGCTGTAAGCTGCTTTATTGGGATATCAGGGGACAGACAACTGGGAAACAGAGTTTATATGACATTGAGACATGAGCTCTTCAGAACAAGGACTGAAGTTCCTCTCTCTAGCATGAGAGTTCCCACGCTAGAGATAATGAGATGCAAGGCAGCTTGTATAATCTGATGGAGAAAATGATGGTGGACTGAAAAGCTGATCCCAAACAGCTGAAAAATTATGGCCAGCTCTCCCTGAGGCAGAAAGAAGCTGGTGAGCAGAGGAGGCCTCAGCAAAGCAGCAAAAGGCCAAGGACTAAACCCTGTGGCCCAGCTTTTGCCCAGAGGGGTTCAACCAGTTCAAACAGTGGCCTGAATGGAACTGTGGCCAGCCCCAAAGACTGAGACAGAGTGGCTGTGTTACTAATACAAATTGAGTAAGTTGGCTTACGGACAGCTGAGGCCTTCCAGAGAGAAGAAAGCCTCAAGCCTCATTTAAGGTGAGGTTGCCATAGCCAATTTACCCTAAAGAACCTATGTCTGAGATATTTCTGAAGAAAGACTGTTGACTAAGTGCCTTAAAGCATCTACTCCTGAGGTGTTCCTGACAACTGAGGATCTGCCCCAGAGACTGTATCCTTCTAAAAGGTTAGGATTAGTTGTTAGATAATAGTTGTTATAGGTATTAATAGGCTTAGTTGTTAGGTCACAGGGGTTATAGTCACTCTTAGGGCTAGTAGTTAGGTAACTTTATATTTGTTATAAGTGCATGTAGTTATTAATAAATATATAAGGATGATTAAAAAGATTCGTCTTCAGGTGATATGGGGGGTACAGAAATCAGCATTTGAATTATACAATAGCCTTATGCCTATACCCTAGCATTTATACACCCTCTGAAAAGTCACAGAACCCCAAAGTCACACAACTGCAGAAGCTGTGTGCAGCTGGCGAAACCACATCTCTTCTAGAGTACAAGGCAAATCATAGCACCGTGAATAGTCTGAAGCAGCCCCATATCCCCATACCTGGGATTAAAACGAAATCATGTTCTTATAATATTTCTGTTTTGTTGTTGTTGTTGTTTTCAAGACAGGGTTTCTCCGTGTAACCCTGGCTGTCTTGGATTCAGTCTGTAGACCAGGCTGGCCTTGAACTCACAGAGATCTGCCTGCCTCTGCCTCTCGAGGGCTGGGATTAAAGGCGTGTTGCCATTACACCCGGCTATTTTGGTGTTTTTTTTTTTTTTTTTTTTTTAAGAAACCAAAATTCCAGAATTGTCACTACAGAAAAAAATTCTATAATACAGTTCATAAACCTATTACATATTTAAAAATAACTAAGGACAACCCCAGGGTGCTTTGTGGTGTCAGGTTCTTTCGGCTCCTGCAGAGGAGGCAGCCAAGATACCCGGCCAGAATGGCATGATCCTGAAGCCCCACTTACAAGGATTGGCAGCAGCGAGTGGACACTTGGTTTGACCATCCGCCTCACAGGATCTGCAGACGCAAGGCCCGGAAGGCTAAAGTGCGCATCATTGCCCCTTGTCCGCATCCGGTCCCCTCAGGCCCACAGTGAGGTGCCCTACAGTTAGATACCACACCAAGGTCCGAGCTGGCAGGGGGTTCAGTCTGGAAGCACTCTGGGTGGCTGGTATCCATATGAAGATGACTTGCACCATCGACATCTCTGTGAACCCAAGGAAAGCGAAACAACCCGTGAATCACTATAGGCCAATGAGCAGCGCCTGAAGGAGTACCGCTCCAAGCTCATACTCTTCTCCAGGAAGCCTTCTGCTCCAAAGAAGGGAGCTAGTTCTGCTGAAGAACTTAAATTGGCCACCCAGCTAACATGACTCGTGATGCCCATTCGGAATGTCTTCAAGAAGGAGAAAGCCAGAGTCATCACAGAAGAGAAGAACTTCAAGGCTTTTGCATTCTTTGCATGGCCCGTGCCAATGCCTGGCTCTTTGGCATCGGAGCAAAAAAGGGCAAAGGAAGCTGCAGAGCAAGATGTTGAAAAGAAAAAGTAATGCACTGTTGGAGTGTTGCAATAAATTGTCCATAAAGCAAAACAAAACAAAACAAAAAACCCCAAAACAAACAAACAAAAACTTAAGGGAAGAGCTCCAAGCGTGAAGTAATGATAAAGAAACAATTAAATTTGATCAATATACATTGTATGCATGTATTCTACCTTGTAAATACACAGTTATTATGTATCAATACAAAAGCATCCAAAAGTATTTAAGGGGGTGTAAAGGCTAATTGTCCTTATTTTATCATTATGTTGCATACATGTATCAAATTGTTGCCTTGTACCCAGCGAATATACACAACTAAAATATTAATTAATTTAAACACCATTCATCTCTTTAGCCTACTGGTAATGTATTCTGAAGTGATGAGCACAATGGGAACAACTTCATTATGTCTTTTTTTTTTTTTTTTTTTTTTTTTTAGTTTTTTGAGACAGGGTTTCTCTGTGTAGCCCTGGCTGTCCTGGACTTGCTTCATAGACCAGGCTGGTCTCAAGCTCACAGAGATCTGCTTGCCTCTGCCTCCCGAGTGCTGGGATTAAAGGCATGTGCTACCACACCTGGCTAAATTTCATTATTTCTAATGCTTTCTAGACATTAAAAAAATCCCAGACTCAGTTTCAATATCTGAGCTACCAGGTCAGACAGGGCAGGCAGAGGGCCAGAGAGACTTTTTAGCCCAGGGGAAATACTGGGCAGTGGAAATGAACTGGGCACATCCACAGATCAGGGAGTGAGCTGAGCTTGCACAAGGAGAGGCTGGGTGATGTGTGGTAGGCAAGGCGTTGGGTAGGAAAGTATGTTCAGTAGGGTGCCGGTCTACTGCAGAACTTCTTTTATAGCTGGTCTAATATGGCCCAAGGCAACGAGGAACAGATGTTTGGGCAGAGAACTGCAGCTGTTGATGAAGGTTCATGTGCATGAGTTAGCTTTCTGTAGCTGCGACTGGAGTACCTGAAAGGGCAGCTTAGAGGGAGGAATTACTTATTTTTGCTAATGGTTTCAGGTGGTAAAGTCTATATTCTTTGGCTTCATTGCTTCTAGGTCTTTGGTGAGCCAAGAACATCATGGTAGCAAGAACTAGTGACCAAGGCTACTCACCACAGGGCATACAGAAAACAGGATCCCCGGGTTGGGGGGGGGCACCGGAAGGAAGAAGAGGAGAAGGACAGAAGGAAGGGCAAAAGCACCTCTTCTCATTAGGGACATATCCTCAGTGACCTACTTCTTCAAGCATTACCCATCTTCAAAAATAGTGCCACTAACACAAAGCCCTTATGTCCTTTTGGGAGTCACTTCATATCCAAACGGTAATACATATTTGGGAAGTGGATTTGCTAAGGGTGTGTAGCAAATGGTAGAGCCAGAGATCCTGGCAGGAAGTGGTTGTTCACTCCAGTCTGCACTTTATGCTCCTGATGGACATTCCTCAGGGTAAGTGAGCAGCTGAGGGGGTAGGAGCCATGGGACAGATGAAAGGTAAGTCCCAAACCAGGACCATTGGTAGCATCCCTCAGTCAGAATGGTGCCTTCCAGGACTGACAGAGCTAGGGCCCAGCTTCTACTCCTGGGCTGGCCTCTGGGAATGCCACATTAGGTCCTATGCCCTTGCGGAGTGGCTCAGTGAAAAGGCACTAGCATTTATTGAGGAGTCTGAGATGTGTTTGCTGCTGGGAGATTTCTGAGTATTGTCTTAATTACTCTGTAATTACTATTATCCCTATTTAGTAGATGAGGAGAACTGAGGCTTAAAATTATGGAAGTCACATTGATTGAGAGTGGGGGAGCTGAGCTGGGAAGTCCGCTTGATTGCATCTCTCCACTCTCCTCTCCTGTGTGATGAGGCAAAGGACTAACTTTCCATGTATGGACGGTTGGCTTACAGCAAAAGACGCGCCTAGAACTTGGGATTTCCCAACAGCGACTCTGAGCTGCTGATGCATGCAGTTTAAGCAGCTAAGTAAGGAATTTTTGGAGATTTCTTGGGGCAAATTCCCACTGCCTCCCAAACAGTTCTCTCCACTGTTCACAGACACTTAGTAATTCCTCTCTGAGGTTAAAGCTTTTGTTTGAGATAAGGCTGAGGACACTGTGGCTGCTGTTTGTGTCATGCTGACCTGCACATCCTCAACAGGACACCTGAAGGGCAGATTTGATTATTGCTTTCTGGAATATTCAAGGACAAAAGGTGCTTCATTCTGTCATGCTGATCCCCCATATTCACTGTTGACTTAGCACTCATGTTACACACACACACACACACACACACACACACACACACACACACACACAAACAGACACACATACATATGCACAATTAAAAAGATAAAATTGAGCTCAAGACTTTTCCCTGCTTTCTCTTCTAGTAGATTTAGTTTACATGGCTTTATGTTAAGGTCTTTGATCCACTTGGACTTGAGTTTTGTGCAACATGATAAATATGGATCTATTTGCATTCTTTTATATGCAGACATCCAGTTAGACCAACGCCATTTGTTGAAGATGCTATCTTTTTTTTCCATTGTATGGTTTTGGCATCTTTGTCAAAAGTCAAGTTTCTGTAGGTGTTTGGGTTTATTTCTGGGTCTTTGATTCGATTCCATTGATCAACCTGTCTGTTTTTATGCCAATACCATGCAGTTTTTGTTACTATTGCTTTGTAGTACAGCTTGAAGTCAGTGATGGTGATACCTACAGAGATTCTTTTATTGTACAGGACTGTTTTTTCTATCTCAGGTTTTTTTTTGTTTTTCCATATGAAACTGAGAATTTCATATTTCATATTCATGTTCATGAATTTCATATTTCAGATTCATATTTATGTTCTTTCTAGGTCTGCAAAGAATTGTGTCAGGATTTTGATGGGAATTGTATTGAATCTGTAGATTGCTTTTGGTAAGATGACCATTTTTACTATGTCAATCCTACTGATCCATGAACATGGGAGATCTTTCCGTCTTGCAATGTCTTCTTCGATTTCTTTCTTCAGGGACTTGAAGTTTTTGTCATACAGGTCTTTCACTTGCTTAGTTAAAGTTACACCAAGATATTTTATGTTGTTTGTGGCTATTGTGAAGGGTATTGTTTCCCCAATTTCTTTCTCAGCCCATTTAATGTTTGTGTAAAGAAAGGCTACTGATTTGCGTTAATTTTGTATCCAGCTACTTTGCTGAAGGTGTTTATCAGCTATAGGAGTTCTCTGGTAGAATTTTGGGTAGAATCTGTGAATAGGGATACTTTGATTTCTTCCTTTTCAATTTGTATCTCCTTTATCTCTTTTAGTTGTCTTATTGCTCTAGCTAGAACTTCAAGTATGATGTTGAATAGATACACAGAGAGAAGAGAAAGTGGGGAAAAGTGTTGAACTCATTGGCACAGGTGACAACTTCCTGAACAGAACACCAATAGCTCAGGCTCTAAGATCAACAATCAATAAATGGGACCTCATAAAACTGAAAAGCTTCTGTAAGGCCAAGGACACTGTCAATAGAATAAAAGGGCAGCCTACAGATTGGGAAAAGATCTTCACTAACCCAACATCTGACACAGGGCTAATATCCAAAATACATAAAGAACTCAAAAAATTGAACACCAAGAAACCAAATAATCCAATGACAAATACGGTACAGAGCTAAACTGAGAATTCACTATAGAGGAATATCTAATGACTGAAAAGCACTTAAAGAAATGCTCAGTGTCCCTAGTCATAAGGGAAATGCAAATCAAAACCACTATGAGATTCCATCTCACACCTGTCAGAATGGCTAAGATCAAATACTCAAGTGAATCCACATGCTGGTGAGGATGTGGAGAAAGTAGAACACTCCTCCATTGCTGGTGGGAGTGCCAAGTACATCATGAAATTTTGCAGACAAATAGTTGGAACCAGAAAAAATTATCCTGAGCGAGCTAACACAGACCCAGAAACACACACATGGTATGTATTCGCCCATAAGCAGATATTAGCCATTAAATACAAGATAACCATGCTGCAGTCCACAGACTCAAAGAAACTAAGTAACAAGGAGGACTCAAGAGATGATGCTTGAATCCCTGTAAATAGGGAAAATAAAATAGACATCAGAAGTAGATGGAGAGAGGGAACCGAACACAAACCTAACATAATTGTTTGAGAGGCTTTATCCAGCAAATAATGGAAACATATGCAGAGACCCACAGCCAATCATTAGGTGAAACTCAGGGAGCCTTGTGGAAGAGTTAGCAGACATTTCGAGGAGCTGACAGAGTCAAGGACACCACAAGAGGACTTACATAGCTAACTAACTCAGACAGAGGGTGCTTATAGCGACTGAACCACCAGCTAAAAAACATGCATGGACTGGTCCGAGGCCCATTACACATGTAACTGATGGGCTGCTTGGTCTTCAAATGGATCACCTAACTATTGGAGTGGGGACTATCTCAGACTTGGTCTCTGTTGCCTCCCTCTGGATCCCATTTCCCTAGCAGAGCTGCCTTGTCTTGCCTCAGTGGAAGAGGAGGCACTTAGTCTTGATGAAATGTGATGTGCCAGAGTGGGTTGGTACTGGGTGGGATTGGATACAGAGGAAGTGGGTGGGAGGATGGGACTGCAAGGAGGAGAGGGTGAGGGGTTGCTATTGGAATGTAAAATAAACAAAAAAATTTTAAAAAGATAATATTAAAAACGAATTGCTAAGAAAAGTGCCTTAGTTACAGTTACTGTTGTTATGATCAAACACCATGACCAAGAGCAACTTGGGGAGAAAAGGGTTTTTTTGGCTTACATTTCCACACCAATAGTCCATCACTGAGGGAAGTCATGACAGAAACTCAAACAGGGCAGGAACCTGGAGGCAGGAGCTGATGCAGAGGTCATGGAGGAGTGCTGCTTATTGGCTTGCTCATCATGGCTTGCTCAGCCTGCTTAGAGAACCCAGGACCATCAGCATAGGAGTGGCCCCACCAAAAATGAGCTCAGCCTTCCTGCATCAATCACTAATTAAGAAAATGCCCTGTAGGCTTGTGTACAGTTCAATCTTATAGAGGGATTTTCTCAATTGGAGTTCCCTCCTCTCAGATGACTCTAGCCTGTGCCAAGATTGCAAAACTAGCCAGCACAAAAAGAAAGGTGAATTCCTCAAGCACATACATGCACACACAAATGCACAGACCACACATGTATAAATGCATATACCAAACACACATATGCATGTGTATACATAGAAATGCATATACCACACGCATGCACCTACAAATCTATAGATGACACACACATGCATATACTACTCACACATTCATACATATGTACAAATGCACATCCCCACTCTGATGTGTACAAAATTATAAAACACACATTAAATGAAAGGGAGTCTCAAAGAACTTTCTACCACACCAATACACACCCTTCACTACTTCCTGCTTCCTTCTTGTCACCTGGAAATCAA
Organism: Lophiomys imhausi; assembly: GCA_907164525.1. Taxonomy (NCBI): domain Eukaryota; kingdom Metazoa; phylum Chordata; class Mammalia; order Rodentia; family Muridae; genus Lophiomys; species Lophiomys imhausi. The sequence goes on along the minus strand of CAJQZJ010034157.1, from coordinate 1,315,151 downwards.
GCTGGCTGTATAGGCATGCCACCTGCCTCAGGGAACACCCTTTTCTTGATTTAATGCTTGGGTGTTGTTGCCTATAATTCTAAGTTTTTCAACAAAGGACAATGCATTTCATTTTGCGCTGGGTCCTGCAAATTATATAATCCATTCTGCTTGAAACAATGTGGAGAGAATTCTTGTGGAAACGAAGTGTTACTGTCTGTGTCCCATCATCATAAGCTCAGGAGATGAATGTCTAAAGTCCTGGTCCAAGGAGTCAGTTTGGAGAAGTTCTCCATAGGTTGTCAGACCCTCTTCTTTCTACACACCCTTCTCTAACATTTCTGCACTCCCAGATTGTAACGACCCACAGATCATAATTAAAGCAACAGAGAAAAATGGGAAAGCCAAGTGTGTGGCAGGACATTTGTCCCAAATTAGCACTTGCTTATTCTCTGAGAGTCTGTAAGGCACTTAGTGTCTTGTCATTCCTTAAACATAGGAAGGGGTCCTCAGATGGTCTCTATTCTTCTCCCTTTCTCCCTGTAGCTCTATGAAAAGCATCTCACTCTGTCTTTTCTTTTATACACTTCCACAGTGCAATATCATTATAAGAATGATGGATTAAAAAAAATAAATCTTTATTTTATGTGGGCGAATATTTGCCTGAATGTATGTGGGCACACCATGTGTGTGCCTGGTGACTTCAGAGGCCAGAAAAAGGTGGAGGACCCCCTGGAGCTAGAGTTAGAGACAGTGTGAACCTCCATGTTGGTGCTGGGACCTGAACTTGGGTCCTTGCAAGAGCAGCCAGTGCTCTTAACCAGTAAGCAACCCATCTCTCCAGCCTCTTGACTTTTAATTGTGGTTTGTTGTATAGCCATTTCTCCCAAACTGAATATACCCCTTATTGAGGGAGGAGAGAGTCACATAAGACACAGGAAGCTCAGAAAGTGATGAGACTCACAAGGCTCCTTCTAAGGATTGTAAAAGCAGCAAATTGTTGCTGTTATAGGAGAGACTATTATGCTGGTAGGGAGGAGAGCTGTGGAGCAGCCTGTAAATAGGTGGTGGTGGGGAAGCTCTGGGGTGCAGCTTTCACAGATCATGGTGACCTAGGCTGAGGTGCTGGGGCAGGGTTCTCAGTGATGGAAAGGCCTGAGGTTTACTCGTTTTCCTATAAGCAGCCCCTCACCCAAACTCCTGCAAGTAAGCCCGATCAACCCATTTGCTCACCCAGGCGGACTTTGGTGGAACTGTTCCTCCATCTGTCAACTGTTGTGGACAGACATTGGTTAGTGTTTCCTTAGGAAAACAAAACATACCATTTCCAGTGTTTTAAAGTGTACAACAAATGTGATTAATTACATTGTATTGTTGTGAGCCATCACCAACCCCATCTCCAGGACCAGTTTCCTTTGTAAAGCTGAAATTCTGTGCCATTAAAAGATAAAGCCCACCCGCCTGCCCACAGCTCCTGGCAGCCACCATCCTCTGTACCTAGGATTTGTTTCAACACTTCATGTGAGTGAGCTCACACTGTGTTTCTCCATATTTCCTTTCCGTCCTTTTCAGTTATTTGCTTATTTCAGAAGGAGCTACAGCATTACAGTTGTAGGCAAGCTTTGCCCCAGGTCAAACTCCTTTCCTTACTTTATCTTCTTCAGTAGAGAGAATATTTCCTTCTCACAGGTGTAAATACTTTCATGGTCTGCCTAAAGGCCAATACATAACACATGGTACTGGTGAAATATTTAATCACATTTAAAATTCAAATGAGCCCTATTACACAGCATCACCCGGAACTCACTATCCTGACTCAGGGTTACATTTGAGATGCATTCATTGACATTTTAATGGCAAGTTCCTTCTTTTTATCTATTGTGTAGTATTTTATTACAGAAAAATTGCATCTAAGGAAATCTTTTCTCCTGTGCATGAAAATTTGTGGTGCTATCCCCTTTTCCTGTTTCTGACAAAGCCACCAAGAACACTCTTGTTTACAATTCTGGCCCACACAGGCAAGTGTTTTCTAGGTGTATCTTAGAGGGACTGCTAGACCACGTGGTATAATCTGTAGTATCTTCAGTCATTCTTTTGAAATTGCTCTCCCAATGAGATGGCAAATCACATCCCTGTCTGTACTGATGGAAGCATGTTCATTTTTGTCAATCTGTTGAAAACAAAATGGTATTCCATTGAGATTAGAAGTTTTTATTGGGGCTGGAGAGATGGCTCAGATGTTAAGAGCACTGACTGTTCTTCCAAAGGTCCTGAGCAATCACATAGTGACTCTTGACCATATATAATGTGATCTGGTGCCCTCTTCTGGAGTTCAGGCATACATGCAGGCAAAAGACTGTATACATATAAATAAATAAATATTTAAAACCCTTTTTATTGTTTGGCAGTTACATAATTTATATAATTAATTTTAGCCCTAGTCCCCCCTCTCCTCCCTCTTCTTATCGTATAAATCCAACAACCAGCAAGTTAGACCTTGTCAAATTAAAAAGCTGCTGTGCTGCAAAGGGAACTACGAATTGTGGGAAAATTAAGCTTGCAGAATGGGAGAGAATTTTTGCCAGTCGTATATCTGACAGAGGATTAGGGCTGAGAACATCCAAAGAGCTTAAAAATCTAAATATCAGGAAGGCAAACAATTGGATTAAAAATGGTCTACTGGACCAAACAGCCAGTTCCCAAAGAAAGGAACACAAATGTCTAATAAGTACTTAAAAGAATGCTCAACACTCTTAGTCCTGGTGGGCCTGGAACTGTAGATCAGGCTGACTTCTAACTCATAGAGATTCAGCTACCTCTGCCTCCCGAGTGCTGGGATTAAAGGCGAGTGCCACCATGCCTGGCTTTGTTCAACACTCTTTTCTGGCATTTTTCCAGTAGGACAAGTTATACCTTTTGAAGTAGGATGGTCATGGTGCTTTCCTTAACTTCTTCGCTTTAGAGGAAAGTCTCATTACTGCTGATTATACACAATGAAATCTTAGGATTTAGTTTTGTTTTATGTTATGGCTTTTCTAAGCTGTGTCAACCTGACCACATCTGGAATTAACTAAAACACAAATGGCTGGGCACACCTGTGAGGGATTTTTTTTCCCTTAATTAAATAATTTGAAGTGATTTCAAATCTAGGAAAAATCGAGAAAGACCCAGTTCTAATCTGGATCTCTAAAGTGGAAGATTCACCTTCAATCTGGACCACACCTTCTGCTGGCGGCTGATATAAAGGACACAGAAGAAGGAAGCTTGCTGTCTTTCTCTCTTTTCCTACCTGCTTTCTCTAGCAAGTACACTCCTTCCCTGGTATTATTCTTTTTTTTTTTTTTTTTTTTTTTTGGTTTTTCGAGACAGGGTTTCTCTGTTTAACAGCTCTGGCTGTCCTGGACTCGCTTTGTAGACCAGGCTGGCCTCGAACTCGCAAAGATCCGCCTACCTCTGCCTCCCAAGTGCTGGGATTAAAGGCGTGCGCCACTACCGCCCGGCTCCTGGTATTATTCTTTGGAATTCTGGTGTATACTGAAAACTATGGAGGCTTGTGAACTGAACAACTTCTGCATTCTTGGAACTTCCATTTGTAGACAGTCATTGGTGGACTAGCTGGACCACAGCCTATAAGCCATTCTAATAAATCTCTCTATAGGTTCATTCTATAAGTTTTATTCCTCTAGAGAACCCTGACTAATACATTATATGACCATATAGTTCTCATGTGTATGCCTTCCTCTTATCATAGTTTTAAAAGGCTGTTATATATTTATCAGATCAGGAAAGATGTCTCTCTTAACTCACAATGGGGTTTCATCTCAATAAGCTTCCCATGAGTTCAAACTGTTGTTAAATCCATGTGTTTGCTCTCCCTAATCTACTGATTATTACAGCTGTGTCACATGTGAGCTGTAGAATGTGGTTACTTCCTCTCATGATGGCGTGCAGCTGTCTGGGAGCTAATGATCCCTTCGCAGGAGACTGTCCTGCATATTGCTAGCCCAGGAACAGATCCAAACTCAAAGCCTGAAGCAGCATTTCTATTATTTGTGCATGTTCTCTCACCTTCCCTGAGTAAGTAGCCCAGGCAAGCCTGAAACTTGTAATTCTCCTGCCTCAGGCTCACAAGTGCTGGGGTTGATGTTAGAGTCCAACCTTGGTGGGACCTCCAAATGTTAGACCCCAAGAATAGCCGCAAAAACCTTTCAGTCACCGATCTCAGTCAGATATTGATGGTTTATTGAATGCACACCCCAAATCTGGTCATAGCCAGCTTAACCAGGGTCACAGAGGGCTCGGAGCCTAACTGTGATATTGGTCTGTTTCCAAGGCAGGCTTTTTTATAAGAAAAAAACCACATCCAGGTAACAACCAGGGAATTAAGTGTAGGAAGCAAGGGGATGGCAGCATTACATCCTTTTGATTAGCCAGACAAACTAACTGACCTTTAATTTGATTGGTCCCAAGTGGAGCTGTAGTTGAGGGCTCTTCAGAGTGTCAAGGTAGCAAAGTAACAAAGTATGAGTAATTTCATCTTCTAACTAAAATGGAGACTGGAGACAAAAATGGCTGCAGTTATGCTAAAGAAGCAGGCCTCAACACTACCATGCCTTATCTGTACATTTCTTTGTTTCTTTTACTTTTTCCTTACCTATTTTTGTTCAGTACTGAGGACTACACCTAAGGCCTCATGCAGGCTAGGCAAGAACTCCACCACTGAGCCTTTTTTGTGTTTTTTACTTTGAAATGAGGCCTTACTAAAGTGCTCAGGCTTAAACCTGCTGTATAGCCTAAGCAGGACTTGAGCTTTGAAGTTTCCAGCTTCCGTTCCCTAGTGGGATCACAGACCAGCACCACTGGACTCAGCTCAACATCTGTTTCTGGTATGTACATATAATTTTTGCACCTTCATAAGACTGAAAAAATCATTAATTTGAAACATTGCAAATCACAGATTGTCTACTCTGCGTTTCTGGGGATAAAGGGCATTTCACAAAAATTATTTTGTGAACCAGATGTGCGCCGTACACTTAGGCGAGAGCCTTGTGGGATGTTTTAGATTCTGGCCAAGAGGTCAAGGGGAGAGAAATCTGTCCCCAGGAGAGAAGATGAATACCCTACTGCATTCCTTGAGACAAAGTAAGGAGTGAGTGACTCGCTGGAATAACATTTCTCATTCACCCAGTGAACCTCAGGAGAGATTCTGTGGCTGGGACGGGGGACAGGGTGAGGTGGGGTGGGGTGGAGTGGGGTGGGGGGGGTGGGGGTGTCACTGAGGACTTCTGAAAGTGCAGGGAGTGTCAGTCACATGTGAACACCTGGGTGACCCTGTGGATAACAGGGACTGCCCACCTCCAGTCACTGAGGAGTTTTCTCCTTCCCTGGGCTCTCCTTCCTGTTGACATGGAGGACAAACAGCACCAACTAGGGAGGCATCTCTTCCTGAACAGCCGGGATCTGCTTGCATCAGCCTGGCTAGGGCAGGGGTTAAGACTCGGCTTGAGGTCACAACTTACAGTTTGATGCTCATTAGATGTTTTAAAATGTGAAATTATTTTGGGATTTTGGTATTTAATTTTAAAAAAACTGACAGTGACCAGAGAATCACCATGCCAAGTTTTTATCCAACAATAGAAGGAATGGTCTCTTTAAAAGGGGGACATGGAGGGTCTGGGTCAGTCGGGCTATTACTCTTTCAACATCCGAACTTCATAATAAACCATTTCATGCTGAAACCCCTCCATGGGATGCATGGCAGCTTTAGTGAAAACAGAATTGCTGTAACTTACAAAACCAAACACTCCCCTACATCGTATGATTGTCTACAAAAACTTTGGCAGACCAGGTATTCCCAAAAGGCCAAACATCTGCAGCGGGTCTTGAGCTCCAAAGTCCCAGTACAAGTGATAGATGAGGAGGCCAGCTCCCTTTGGACCTTTCTGTTGGTTTGTAGCAGCGTCAGCACTCTCCAGTGTCAACAAACTGTGGAGTGGAGAGTTTTGTGGAGGCATGTTTCCAGGTACCACAGGATGCCTGGGCATAGGCCTCCCACCGTGGTCCTCCTGGTGCTGTTGGAAAGGCCACCACTGCCTAGGTAAACATTAAAGCAGCCGACCCTTCCAAAGAGATAGTGTTGAGGCCAGCTAATGTCTGTAGGACTCTGAGCTGCTGGAGGTAGGTGAAGACGCTGAGCTGGTGAGTGCACGGAGAGAGACTGCTGTGCATAGTGTAGTGAGAGCTAAGTCAGCTGCAGAAGCCAGTGCAGCCAAGTTCTGTGATTGCATTGCTTTTAATCCTCGCAGTGGGTGGAGGCAAGTCAGGAGTCTGAGGCTCCTAGGGGAGGCCATCTGCTGCAGTGCTCAATGATGGAGTCCAAGGATATTCAGACCAGCAATGCTTCCCCACAATGCCATGCTGATTTGCCTCTGTTGCTGGAGCTGCTGGGCCATTTCCATCTGTTCTTTGTCCCTCTGTGAACCACCAGAATTTAACACCATAGGGATAAGAACCCTCTATGGCTTAGTGCTTTGCCCCAGTAGCTGTCTATACAACAGCTCTTGGTGTAAAGGTCATCAGTGTACATCCTTGGTTCCGGCCGTCAGGTTCTTGTGATACCCAAGACTCTTCAGTCTGTCCAAGTAAAGGCAGCGCGGCCTGGCTGTCATTTTCGTGCATTCTTGGAAATCAGACCAGTAACTGGCTTCCTGCCTTCTACTTCCTTTCACCGTCAGCAGGTTTCATTCATGTAGAATGATGCAGTCCCTAGGAGGACCTTGGTGGTATGGAGGGATTCTTTTTTGGGTGTAAAATGTAACAATATAACAAAACATCACCTTTCACCATCAGCAGGTTTCATTCATGTAGAATGATGGGTTCCTAGGAGGACCTCGGTGGTATGGAGGGATTCTTTTTTTGGTGTAAAATGTAACAAAACATCACCTTTTGCTCTGGGCCTGCTGTTCTAGTTTCATTTCTGTGGCTTTGATAAAACTTCCTGGCACAAAGCAACGTAGGGAGGAAAGTGTTTTTTCGGCTTACACTTCCAGGTCACAATTAATCATCGAGGGGAAGTCAAGGCAGGAACCCAAACAGCTGGTCATATCACATCCACAGCCAAGAGCAGAGAGAAAATACTGTATCATTGCTTACCTGTGCTTGCTAGGTTGCAGGGCCCAGCCCATGAAATTGTGCCATCCAAGTCAGGTTGGGTCTTCCCACCCTGATTAACAGTAAAGACAGTCCCTGTAAACACACACAAGCCAACCTCATGCAGGTAATTTCCTTAACTGAGATTCTGCTCTCAGTTGATTCTGGGTTGTGGCAAGTTGACAGGAGGGTTTGGATCCTTAAGGCTCTGATTTCACAGACAGCTCCATATAGTTTAAAGACTTTCCGTGAAAGTCATTCATATACCAGATCTTAGAATATGGACCACAAACATTGACAGCACCGAGATTTGGATGGTCGGGGTGGCCCAAGGTGCCATTCGTATTCTTTGAGCAGCAGTTACTCCTATACCTGTGGCTACCTCTGTTGTCACAGGGGTCTCTGAAGTTGCTGCCACCACCACGTGCTGGGGGGACGCTCTGCAACAACTGCTGATGCTGCTGCAATCACTACAACTGCAGAGCAACTGCAGGAGGAACGAGTGAAAAGATAGACTTTGGACTCAGGCCTCTGTCTTGAGCTGAGCAGAAGTCTGTAAAATTCCAATACCCTGATCTGCCAGCAATCTTATCAACACATTGTTTTTCCACCACCTCCTCCCCACTGCTGTTGCTAGGAAATGACTCGCAATAAGTTCCAGCCCCGAAGTTAAGGAAATCCCTAAGTACACAGGTAACCCCCTGGGTACACAGCTGTCTAAGAGTTAAGAAACACCTCCTAAGCCCAGGAATGCACATCAATGACTAAATTATTGTTGAAATCTTCCCCCAAATGTATATAAACCTAAAGCTTTTTCCTTTCAGAGTCGCCTCTCCCACGGGTGTAGATGACCCCATGTGTATTGGAACAATAAAGATTCCTCTTGCTTTTTGCATCGACCTGGACTCCGTCTCTCATTGAGGGTTGCCAGGTAAATAGGGCAGTAGCCCCTCTGGGGGCTGAGCCTTACATGAGGCCTGCCATTGAGCAGGATCAAGGCCCTGTTGCTAAACAGCGTGCATGTGTGGCTAGGATTCCACATAGAGAGGTTCTGGAGCATGCCTGGACATGCCTGGCTTGAGACCTGCCTGAACATGCCTGGAGACTGATGATGACACCACATTGGGTGAAGAGAAATGAGCCAATGAGGAAAAGCCATAGCAGCAGCTTGCAGCCCCGGAGCCAATGGGATGCTGGGCAGTGGGTATAAAGGGGGCATCCTCTTCCTAGAATAAATGAGTCTGCTTCTGCCTCTTGCCTGACTCCTGGAATCCGTGTCATTGACTCTGTGCCATTTTGCCCCCACCCCCAAGGGTCCCGAGTTGAGGTTACCACAACTTTCCCCCTGTTTAAAAAGTTCTAAGTGGTGTGGTGTTAACAGTTCTGGAGTTGCAATCCTTGTAAGGGTAATTAATTTCTAGTGGTAATTCTTGCTTGGTCGCTCTTTTTCCTTTTGTGATATGGTGCTAGGATCAAACTCAGGGCCTTGTATATGATAGACAAGGTCTCTTATTGGTTAAACACTCTGCCATCAATGTTAAGGCTTTGTGTGTGTGTGTGTGTGTGTGTAACTGCACATACTCTACTACTGAATGAAACCCCTCAGCTCTACTGAGGCTAACATTATGGTTTTTTTTTTTTCTCAGAGAAAAATTCACTTTCAAGTCCTCTCCCTATTTCTTGTGTTTCTAAATTTACCCAACCCAGCTTTTAGGACTCTGGTCAGAGTCTGTCCATGGGTGTAGTGACGCCGGGACCATTTCATGCTCCATGCCCTCCTTTTCCCTCCCCTGCTCTTGCTAGATGTGTTACAGTTTCCATTTTATGACTTTTCACTTCTTCAAACTGCCCTTTATTGCTGTGAGTTCCACACCATAATTTGAAAAGTAGGACACTAAAATATCCATTTTGAGTGATCTGCTAACTACTGGGCTGTAATTGTATCCAAGATTGATATTTAGCTAAAACTTTTAACCATTTTATTCAACTTGAGAGGTGTTTTTGTACCTGATTATTTCTACTTATGACTTTGCTCAGAGCTTTTATTTTACAGTTTTATATATATATATATATATATATATATATTTTTTTTTTGTACAGCATTAGATATTTTTACATTTATTTTCAGGAATATAGATAAAAATTTAACAAAGACATAAAAGCCGTGTGTTAAATCAGGACTGCACTCTGCATCATCTTGCTTTTATTTCCCTCCCCGAGATTTATCACTGTGGAGAAGATTTCACCCAAGAGTGATGTCTCCTACAGTCCTCCAGAACCTAACATTATGAAGTTAAAGCCTCTTTTATATGCTTACTGGGAACGAAGGGGGAAATATGTTCAGATGAATTACTTGTGACAGGAAAAGGAATGCCAGGCATACGGCGAACAGTCTTGGTGTTTTAGTGCAACCGTGTCTTCACTTTGGTTCTGACTCCTTTAGTGATTTGCAGTCATGTACTTTCCATGAGAGAGGCCGTTGAAGGAAGACACAGACCGCTGCCTTGCTGCTCCTTCAGTGAAAGGACAGGCTTCCTACCTGAGTCTCCATGGGCCCCAGAGACCCATAGCTTGTTTAGAGAGGGTTTCCTGTGGTGTCCTAAGTAGCCTGTAAGTTGCAGGAATTCATCCCTCAGGGTTCTGGACACTGGGCCCTGTACCCAGTCAAGGTAGCAGCGGGGTTGGTATGTGGTTGAGCGGCCTGTGCTGTCTCCTTAAGCTATACTAAAAGATTCTCATTATCTAGAGGAACTTCCCAAGATGGCCCCAGGACCATCACGTGCATACCTCAAGTCTGTATTTTTTTGTGTATGTGTATATGTACTGTGCACGTTGTGGCCAGAGGGGAATCTCTCTGTTTGTCCTTGAATGCCACCTTGTCTGAGATAGGGTCTGTGTTGTGGCTTCTTACTGGGATCACAGACATGCCCTGACACACCTTGGGGTTTTAATTGAGGTCCTCACACTTGCAGGATGTCCTTTACCCACTGAGCAGTCTCTCCAAGACACTCTCTGTAGCTTTGATGGGGGAAGGAGGTGCATCCTGGGAACTGCTCTTACTCCAGGGAGCGACATTTGCTCATTGGAACTGTGAGCAGCATTGCTTGCCATCAACTGGAAAGTCACACTACAAAAGGGCAAGCACTTCGTAATAGTTTACCCCAGAACTTTGGCCTTTTAGGAACTGGGCTAGCTTAATCTGCATCATTTGATAATCTAATGCTTGGAGGCATGGGAACAGGGAAGGTTTGACTGAACATGGAGCTAGAAGAACAAAAACTATGTGGAAAATACCAGAAGCTAGACATCATTGCTTAAAAAACAAAACAAAACAAAACAAAACAAAAATACCAAAAAAAAAAAAACCTGTCCACTCATGTAGTGAGTTGGAGAGAATCTGGAAGAAGTTGGGTAGGGGAAATACATTATATGAAAAAATTTACAAAAAATAAATTAATAACAAACAAAATCCCTACCCACTCACAGATACTTACCAATAGCTGCTTTGCATCTTTAATGTGTTATAAGCCACATTGCTTCTGGAACATTGAGACACAGTGATAATTTGATTAAGTGATTGTTAGACTATAACAGAGTAGAGTTTTAAATTTTTATTACTTTTAGTAAGGGATCATTTTTTGGAGGCTTTTCAATTTCTGTGTTATTTGCCTTTTATTTAATTTAAAAATTAATGATGGTCAAAATATTCATAATGAGGAAGTCATGTTTTCTATTATTAGAAATAAAAAAACCCCAAATATGAAGAACATGTTTTGGACTTCACTGTTTATTCCCTGGAGTGCACCAGGAGTGCTGACTTCAAACCTTCCTGGGAACTGACTTTGTCCTTAGCTGCTGGCCCAACGCAGCTGGCCTGCTGCCCCTGCTTCAGTCACTGGTGAGCATCATGGGGAGTTTGTCCTTGCTGTGACCATGCTGAGGAAGGAATGCTGTGCAGAAGCCTTCATGGAGGCAGGGCCTTAGGGGTCCCTTCAGTTGTGACAGTTACCTGAGTTTCCCTACTGGCCTTGGAGCACATCTCAGCTCAGTAAGATGGCTCTGGGGGGAAGATTAGACCTGGAGGAAACCAGGAAGATGAACTTACCCTCCCCTCTGTTGTGCTAGGGATTCAAAGCAAAATACAAGAAGCAAAATTTTTCTTCCTTGGGTGAGGCCCATTACAAGTGCAACTGGCCTCTACTGCCTGTGAGGCAGGAGGGGTTGGCTGGGACTCCCTGAGATGTCGGGACACTTCTGACAGGTAGGGAAGGAGCTGTGTGAAGTGTTTGACAGGGTGTCCCTAACCAACAAAGAATGGGCCATGGACTGCCCTGTCCTTATTCTCAATGGCCAACGATGGCTAAAACAGGCATGTTTCTTAATCTTCTTGTCTCATACAGAAAATGGGACTGGTAATTATAGTTGTACATTCAATGTGTGTATGCATGTTCACACAGCCTTTAATAAATTATACCTATTATATCTGTTTTCATGGAAGGTGGTCTTACAGGCTTACTGTGGGCCAGCCTTGCAGAGGAAGCACTGGGGCAATGAGGAGTCCTTCCCACTGGGAGAACACATGGCCTCTATCCCCATGGCCTTGGCCTTCATGGCCTCTGTCCCCATGGCCTCTATCCCCATGGCCTCAGCCCTCATGGCCTTTATCCCCATGGCCTTAGCCTTCATGGCCTCTATTCCCATGGCCTTGTCCTTCATGGCCTCTGTCCTCATGGCCTCGGCCCTCATGGCATAGATTAATGAGCCTGAGGATCTGTGCCCATGTTCCCTGGATGATGCCCATTTCATGCTTGAGGTGTTGGCTCTGACACTGGGGACATGTTCATGACAAACTCGAAAGCCAGTTGAACATATTTGGATTTCCCTTGTGCCCTTATCTCAGGCTTAAAATGGAAATCAACTGTAAGTAGGACTCTTCCTTTATTATGACCAAACTTAAAGTCCAAATAGGCAGGGTCTGGTGGGTGGTGGGTTGTCTCCTAGGGTGAAAGGGCCCTTGCCAGTCACTGGAGGTGGGTGCAGCTGTTGTCAGAGAAGGAAATCGGGGATAGCTGACCTCCACCCCATGGGGACAGCTGGGATGCAAAGGCATCTCCGTGTGCTGAGAGTGTGGAAGTAAGTCTTCAGAGTGGGCTGTCTCTACTCCTGACCTGTCCAGGGCACTGTCCCCATGGAGTTGTGCTGCCCAGTCTTCACACAGCTGCTGACAGTATCCAGTGAGTACCAGCACATCCCACTGGCTTCTGCTTCTCTAATTTCATAATCAGCCGTCAGCACTTAGAAGACCTGGGCTGCCTTCCCTCTACCCCCATGGTGACTTTGTTGTTTATGTCTCTGGGTGCTGCTCTGTTCAGTTGTGCATCTGGTTAATAATGTCAGCATGAGTGTTAGGAAGAGACTTCTCCAGGGGTAGCAGTTGTGGTAAGCAGGCATAGAAAAGGAGTCTAAGCCAGGTCAACAAATGGGAAGGTGAAAATTGCTTTGCTGGTGGAGGTACCTAGCTTGTCTTCTGCAATAGATTTCATTTTGCCTCATTAGCAGTCACTGCCTGAACCCCTAGGGGCATTGTACCCTGGAATGTATCTGGTGGGGCAACAGCCAGGACTGGTCCCACATAAAAGCCATAGGTTGTGATTTTGGGTAACTCTAAGCTCCCAGCATGGATGTTATCATGCCTGTGTTCTTATTTTCTCTATGAACACACCAGGATGCTGGCCATGCTCCAGCCCAGATACATACTGAAAACTCTGGGTACCACATGGAGTGTACAGGTCAGTGTAGGAGGTTAGATAAATTAGATTTAGAAAATATATATGGATTTCTGATACTGTCTCTTAATTTGGGGCATGAAGAGCATTATCAGCATGATGTCAGGAAAAACAGGAAAGACTTAATAGACTGAAAAACAAGGTTGAAGTCAGGAAAACAGGAAAGACTTAATGGACTTGAAGAAACAAAGTATCTGGCCTGACATTGTTTTCAGCTGCTAAGTGGGCGGAGCCCAAATTAAGCTGAAACAGACTTCCTCCTATTTAAGGACAGTGCATGGAGCCCAGAAAAAGAAGAGGCCCCTGATGATAGAGAGCTCCAAGAGCCCTGCTGAAAAAAGGGCTGGCCATTGATGGCCAGCTCTCTCCCTGAAGCAGAAAGAAGCTGGTGAGCAAAGAAAGCCTGAGCAAGACACCAAAAGGCCAAGGACTGGACCCTGTGGCTCAGCTTTTGCCTGGAGGGGTTTGATCTGTCCGATCAGTGGCCTAGGGGAAGCTGTGCCTGGCTTTAAGGACTGAGGCAGAGCAGCTGAGTTCCTGATTCAAAAGAAGTAAGTTGGCCTGCAGACCGCTGGGGTCTCCCACAGAGAAGAAAGCATGAAGCCTTATTTAAGGTGAGACTGCAATAACCAACTTACCCTGACGAACCTGCATCTGAGAGATCCAGAAAAGGACTGCTAAGTGCGTTAAAGAATCTACAACAAAGACTGTGTTCCTGATGACTGAGGACCTGCCACAGAGACTGTATCATTCTAAAAGGTTAGAAAAATAATTATCAATAGGTTTAGTGGATAGGTTAAAGGGGTTGTAGGAATTTATAGGATTAATAGTTAAGAAATTGTTGGTGTTTGTTATAAGTGAATTTAGTAATAAATAAATAAGTGTTAAATAATAATTTAAAAGTTCGGTTACAGGTCAGTCTTCTGAAGTGCTAGGTAACCCAGGAAACCCAGGTAGTGTCCACATTCTACCTTCAAGGTCTTCAAATCACATGGCCTCCTGGGAAGAGAGATGACAGATGTGGCAAGAGTGTGGTGGTCTGTCTTGCCGGCGCCAGAAGGATTGATCACAGCCCTGCATATCTTAGGAAAAATGGTGAGAAGTGTTCACAAAAGTATCCCCCAAAGAGGATGTAGATGGAGGTGACTGGAGACTGCCTCCTCTCTTGTGAGGAGCAGATTTATGTGTTATCTCTTCTTAGGTGGATCATGCTAAATCCAGGGTGATTTCATACTCAGTCTGCTCTAGTTTTGTTTCTGTTGCTATGATATGATAGCCCAATGTAAAGCAACTTAGGCGTTCATTTCCACTTATAATTTCAGGTTGCTTTCCATCATTGTGGGGAATTCAAGGCAGGAGGTTCAAACAGCTTGTTTGAATCCCACCCACGGTCAAGAACAGAGAGAAATAAATTCAGATACACTCACTGGCCATTGCCTAAGGAATGGTGCTACCCACACTGGGCTAGGTCTTCCTATATCAGTTGACTTAAGACAATCCCACACAGTCATGCCTATCTGCCAACCCAATGTAGACAATCCCTTACTGAGACTCTTTCCCCTGGCGATTTTAGGCTGTTGACTATTAACGCTAGCCATTGCAGAGCCCTAATTGTTTACATATGGAAATACCTTATTTACTATTTGATCCTCTGTGGAGTGGTCCATAGAGAAAGCACATGGCTGATAGGACAGTGTTTCCATGTTAGCCATTGCAATAGATGTCACCTTGGTCATTGCCACTCTCAGATGACAAACATCATTGGGACACAAGAAACTTGAGCCCACGGGTGCTGGCAAATAGTGTGGCTCCCAAGACATGTCACTGAAAATTTTCACTTGGTGGAAGGTCGCAAGAATGACCTTTTGAAAGTGAATTTCCTTGAGAGAAATCTCACTAGGAAGACTGGAAGAAACCACCTTGCAGATAAGGCCAGGTAGCTGCAACTTCAAACATGAGTTCCACACACTCCCACACGCCCAGGAAGGAGAAACTCACCAGCAGGTCTACATAATTTACCTGTTCCAAGGAGTGTACACTATAATGGTATCATTAACTGTAACAGAAGGTGTAAGTCCTGCGTTTCTTTTTCTCACAACTGAGGACAGTTCTGGAAGGCTCTGCTCCATTGTTGTAGCATTGTGTGGGTCATTGGTGGTTCATTAAGCATCTTCTTCAGAGTCATGCTTACTTGTAGGCACTGAGGATACTGAACATGATATTCCAAGTCAGCAACAGTAACTAGTTGCTGCAATAAAGAGATGGGGCAGAGCTGCTGAATATGTCAGAGACTTTGTTCCATTCTGAGGGGTTAGTGGGTGGTTTTGCTCTATATGGTCTGTCTTAGTTAAGGTTTTATTGCTGTGAGGAGACACCATGATCAAGGCGGCTCTTATAAAGGAGAAAATTTAATTGTGGCTGGCGTACAGTTTCAGAGGTTTAGTCCATTATCATTATGGTGGGAAGCAGCATGCAGAGAGATATGGTGCTGGAGGAGCTGAGAGTTCTACATCTTGATCCACAGGCAGTAGAAAGAGATTGTGTGCCACACAGGGTGTAGCTTGAGCATAGGGGACCTAAAAGCCCACACCCACAGTGACACACTTCCTCCATCAAGGCCACACCCACTCCAACAAGGCCACACCTCCTAATAATGCCACTGCCTATGGGCCAAGCATTCAAACACTTGAGTCTATAGGGGCCATTCTTATCAAACCACTACATTGTCATTCAGGGATTTTGGCTAAAGGTGGCTTTAGCCAAAATTTTCAATACAAAGTAACCCAGCCAACAGGAAGGAGGGAAAGAATGTGTTTTCTTGGGAGGGGATTCCTTCAGATTCTAGGAATCCAGCCTGGATATGGGATTTCCCTCTTGTTCCCATCCCTTTCTTCTAGAGTGTTGCTTCGCTTTCTCAGGATCTGAGGAGCAGGGCATGAACAAGTGGCAGGGAGGAACTGGTTTTCAACCCCAGGCTGAACTTCACACCATTGCAAGAAGAGACAAGACTCTTAACATGGAGACACAAGCCTCCTGAACACAAACCCAAAACAAATCATATTCAATATCATTTGCCGTGTGTGTCCACTTCTAGTTCACTACTCCTGGTTCTTGACCATTCTTAGCCTGTGTTCCTTAGAAGAATGATGAGCCTGAAAGTGTATCGAAGAATCTCAAAATTCCAGGTTGATATTTCTACTTTCCTTACAAATTTAACTATCGTGCATGCATGTAAAGTGCTATAATAATAATAATAATAATAATAATAATAATTATTATTATTATTATTTTTAAGTTTTTCAAGACAGCATTTCTCTGTGTAACAGAGCTGTGGCTGTCCTGGAACTTGTTCTGTAAACCAGGCTAGCCTCGAACTCACAGAGTTCCATCTGCCTCTGCCTCCAAAGTGCTGGGATTAGAAGTGTGCACCACTACTGCCTGGAGCTATTATTATTTTTTATGCCATAGAAAATGACATTGAGGCTCAGAAAGCGTAGGGCTCTTCATTAAGATTGTGTATCAGTGGACACAGTTGACTTATAAAACCAGTCTGGCTGTTTATCAACAAATGAATGCATAAAGAAATATGATATGTATACACAGTGGAGTATCATGCCAAAAAGAGAAGTGAATTACACCATTTGCAGGAAAATGGGTAGATCTGGAGATCACACAGTTAAGCAAAACAAACCAGACTCAGAAAGATAATTTCATGTTTTCTCTCGAACATGGACCCTAGATTACCTATAGATGAATGATATGAAGTGGACGGGAGAATATTTGGGGGAAGAAAGAGTTAATGGGCAGGAGATGAAGAGAGGGTAATTAGGGTGCTGGTGAATATGGTCAAAGTGTATGACTGTGGTGGGTAGTTTCATGTCAACTTGACACAAGCCAGAGTTATTTAGGAAGAGGGAACCTCAACTGAGAAAATGCCCCCACCAGACTGTCTTGCTGTAGGCAAGGCTGCAGTGCATTTTCTTGATTGATGATTGGTGTGGGAGGGCCCAGCTTACAGTGGGTGGCGCCCTCTTTAGGGTGGTGGTCCTGGGTTCTATAAGAAGGTAGGCTGAGGAAGCCATGAGAAGCAAGCCAGTGAGCAGCACCCCTCTGGCTTCTGCTTCAGTTCCTGCCCCCAGGTTCCTGCTTTGAGTTCCTGCCCTGACTTCTCTGGATGATACTACAAGCTGTAAAGTGAAATAAGCCCTTTCCTCGCCAGGTTGCTTTTGGTCATTGTGATTTATCACAGCAATAGATACCTAACGAAGACAATGATTTACTTGGATGGAAACATCTTCACGAAACCATACACTGTACAGTGAATATACGGCAATAAAAAGGAACCTTGTACATTCATCAGAGTGCACAAGGTGATAATTCCTTTAAAGATTGCCACATGCTAACCCAGGGACAGCAATAGATGAGATTTCAGAGCAACGAAGAGCTGATTTTGGGCAGGAGGCTCCCGGGACAGGGCTGGGGGTTAGGTCTCATTATCACTGATTTGGCATGACTTCCTGTTTCAGAGCTCAGCAGTAGACATACTGTCTCACTCGTGTGACAGTCCAGTTGAAATTGCCCCAGCTGGTGGGTGGCTTCTGATGTTGGGTCACTTCCATATAATGTGGACACAAAACCCTCCGTGTCCAGGTGGCTTCTGGACCTGGCCATTGCCTTCTCCTTAGTTCAGAGTCCCATCCTTCTCTTCAAATAAACTGCCGGAGATCTGCTTGACTGTGTTGATCTGGTTTTGTGAAGACCTAATGCACTGGGCCATTAATAGAACTTAAAAAAACAAAAAACAAAAAACCAAAACAGTGCTTATAAAAGTCGGTGTTGGACCTTTGATTCCTGATTTTCTACTTCAAAGAAGTAGCAGAGAAGCATTGTATTTTCAACTCTGGTTGAAGTATTAGCTTTCTATTTTCCTTTAGCTTTTTGTTTTCAGTAAAGCTGCAATTCCCGACAAAGTCCGCTGTGCTTCTCCCTTGCTCCCTTCCCTCCTCCAGAGCCAGTCGGCTTCTGCAGGTGTTTTGACAGATGCCTGGCTCCATCCAGGGCCCACGGAGAGTGGATGTTCCCGGCAGTTCGTGTTCCTGCTCAGGCTATTAACAGCTCCTTAAATGGGCTCACCAAGACTCAGCTCAGCCCCAACTGGCCTTTTCAAGTTCGTCTGCCTGGGGTGGTGATGTTGCTGGCACTTTCCAGAGCTCTTGGAACCATCTTCTGCATTTAGCTGTTTGAAATGAAAATTCCACCCTGGGTAGAAAGAAAGCCAATCTGGCCCTAGAATCAAGACAAAGAAAAGAAACTTTTATAGTTTAGCATTACTGGTTCTTCTTTTAGGGAGTTCCTTTGGGATCCAAGAGAAGAGTGCTCAAGTTGAAAAACAGGGCAAGACGACCGAAGACGAACTATAACCCTACTATGTGCTGACTAATTTGCAGTGAATTGACCACAAGTAAGGACTGGGCCACGGCTGTACTAGTTTCCTGGGAGTGGGATTCTCTCTAAGAGACTCATCATCTCAACGGGCACTAATGAAACTCTACTGCTTCTGCGTTTTCTACAGCTCGAGAGGGAACGCCACGCCCACCAATGGTCTCCCAGCCTCCAGTGGTTGACTGACTGGATCAGAAAAGAAGTCATGGGGGCCCGCATGCCCTTCAAATTGGGGTCAAGTGAATCTGCTGTTCAGCTCAGGAGTCTTCACGTGACACTGATTAGCTTGTGAGTGTCCCTAAGACTAAGAGGCTGGCTGCTTCCTGGCTGGGGACAGCCTGGCTCCTCACTTGCCCTGCATGGGCTTCAGTAGAGAGCAGGCCTAACGCGAAGGCTCCTGTTCCCGCAGAGACTGCGCAAGTGGAACCACTGGGCGGCAGACACTTGATTACTGCCCGTGTGTGGGAAGCGAAGTTTAGCCTCTCAGCTTTTTGTCTCATTTTATGGAAAACGCGTTTTAAAGCATGACAATTATTGAGTTTCCTTGATTCTAAGCTGTTACTGATTTTAAAACACATTATCTATTTAATGACAAAAGGGAGGGGAGAAAGAAATACTGTTTAAAGCATGCAATTTGACTACAAAGCACATTTCAAATTTTTGAAATGATAAACGTGGTGAAATGAGAAAATGTTTTAGGTGAGCAATTGTGTTAGCAGAGAAGATTTACTGCTCCAGTTTAGAGTGAGGCCAGTTTCTTGGGCAGTAGGACAGGCATTTGCTTCTTCTGCAGGTTAGTTATCCCTTTTCCTGGCAGAGGTTTTGGTTCTGCAATTACTGGAGTGGGCAGAGGCCAGCAGCTCCCACATTGCTCCCGAGGGGCGATTTGTGTCTGTAATTTCTCGCTGTTATGTGTTCTGCCACCCACCGAGCTAGTGCTGAATCCCACTGGTAGGCCAGCCTCTACCCCTAGAGAGTGAATTTGCAGGAAGATAAATTCCCTGTTCCCTGCCTACATTTGAATGCCATTGTGAGACCAAATAGAATACAGATCACTCCCAAATTGAATTCTGTGTACCTGCTCTGCTAAGTAGAAAACTGCATACCAAATAATGGTTCCTCAACTCTGCTCTGTCTAGACACAGAACTTACTGTTTTCAAAGTTCTTTGTCATTCAGGCACCCTCATCTCAAGATCTTGGGCATCTTCTTTTGGAAATACTTTCACTGGCAGCTTCACCCCTTCTCCTCCCACAGTGTTTTTGAAAATTCTGTTTACCTGTTACAACAGTGAGCACCTCACATTGGAGAGGCTAACAGGTAGATGCTGGGGCTCTCTCTCTCTCTCTCTCTCTCTCTCTCTCTCTCTCTCTGTTTAGCATTAGTACCTGGAAACAGCAGGTGCTCAACAAATGAATGCAGGAGAACTGGGTGGTATAAGAATGTCTAAAGCTTTTTCATTGTGTGGCTTTTAGCCTGGAAGAGAGCCCAAGCACCCTCTCCCTTTCTTTGTACACCATGGGTTCATGTGGTTAATGGGCTAATTAGTGTCTGATGGCATTTGAATACTGGCTAATTAGTGTCTGATTGGCATTTGAATACTGCTTTCTCCATGACAGAGTTCCTCATTTTTGTCTCTTTCCCTTGAACTACTACTAAATATTTTGGACAAGGGTCACCTGGGAAGCCTACATGAGCCAGTGGGGCTGTGTCAGTCCCATCTGGTCTCCAGGCAGCTGCAGGACGAAGCAAAGCAGGAGGGAGATGCCAAACACAAAGTGAAGAGACACTGGACATCAGCTCCCAGCCTAGGAGCGGTGAGTGCCCAGAGTTGGCAGAATGGGCTTGTCTAGGTCCTGGCGTATCCAGGCCAAACAGGAAGACCCAGTAGATTCTTTGAAGCACCAATGGCACTCTGATCTTTATCATCAGTGCCCCATTCATTGAGTCTGACATTTCTATTTTGAGTCTTAAGTAAAATAAACCTTCAGAGCTGTGCATAAAGTGCATATGGTTACTTTCAGCGCTTGGGAGCAGTCAGATCTCCATGAGTTTGAAGTCAGCCTGGTCTACATAGTATCTTCTAGGGCAGCCAGAGCTACAATAGTAACCCTGTTTCTACAACACAAAACAAAATGTCAGAAAGAAAACACTAAAAATTATCTATCTTTAGGAGGAAGAGTGAGTTGGGGGGGGGGAGGCGGAGCAAGTACATATCAAAAAATTAAAATCCAAACCAATAATGTGTTCTGGGATGGTTTGCCAAGAGCTGTGTTCTGGACCCAACATGGCAAGACTCAATAATGTGATATGGTAGAAATCTCCCCCAGCAGAGGTCTGGACAGGACCTGAGTATTTGATGCACAGGGATATTACAAAGGAACCCCTCCACCCAATGATGCTCTTAGCTTCTCTGAGGCTTATAGTTCAATTGGGCAACTCTCAGCTACTTCCAGGATACTGCTCTTTAGGGATGCTGTGTGTGTGTGGGGGGCATCTTAGGTTGTGACAATGACAAGGCAGCTCTGCTAGCTCTCTGTGAACATAGGCTAGGGTTATCAAACCCTGCACTCTGAGAGGCTGATCCATCTTCCCTCGTGCCTCTGTGGCTTCCATATCCTTGAAGATCCTAAGGATAGTGGCAACCTTCAGGTACTGTTTTGTGTTCTGTAGTGCTGGGTTTCCTGGGCCTCTCTGCTGAGATGTGTGCACACCACGCAGACAGGGCGCTGTGACCACGGTAGCCATGTTGAGTGTGTGCTTCAGTAGTGTTGAGCAGATCTCGTCGCTGCAAGTGGACCTCTAGAACACATTCACCTGTGGGTGTGAAAGTCTGCACCCCCACACGCCCAGGACTCCACAATTCTGCGTTCTGTTTCTATGAACCTAACTGCTTTACATACCTTAAATCAGAGGATTTAAACACTGTTCATATTTCTGTGCCTGAGATAATGTCCTTAAGTTCACCTGGGTTATATCACAGGATTTCCTTTCTGTTTGAGACTGAATAATACTGCATTCTGCACATATACTGAATTTTATTTATCCATTGGCTTGTCAGTGAGTGTGTTAGTGTCTCCCACCTCTTGGCTACTGTGAACTGCTCCTTCGACTGTGCAAATATGTTTTTGCAGTCCTGGTTTGAATTCTTCTGGCTACATAGCCAGCCAGAAGTGAGCCTTCTGGGTCATAGTTTACAGTTTTTAAATGGAACAGATATTATGTTAGCCATGGTGGTTGCATCATTGTCATTTTTACCTAGAGTGAACAGAGGTCCAATTTGTCCATGTTCTTGCCAGCACTTGTTATATTCTGCATTTTTGATAGTAGTTACCCTAGTGTGTGTTAGTTTGGTTATACTTTTGTGAATTACATTTCAAGACCCAGTAAAGGGGTAGTGCTATATACAGAGGCACATTGAGCTTAAAAAATGCTGGGAATGACTGCTCTAATGTCTTTTTCCATAGTGTTAATGAATTATATACAAATATTATTTTCATAATTTGTTAAGAAATAACTTACTCCTATTTTCTCTCCATCAAGGGCACTGCTCACACCGAGGGCCAACAGGCATCCTTTTTCTCCATGGGAGGAAGTATTTTTTCTCTTCTGCATGAGTGGTGAGTGATCTCCCTATTAAGTAGAAGAACAGAACACTGATTTTTGTCATCAAGTCTATGAAATTCGATGTAGTGAGCATTATTGGATAGTATTTCATGCTTAGGCAAGAGTAGGTTTCCTAGTGAACACTAGTCTTGAGGATATGCAGAAGAAACCTACACCCCTTGAATTGCTGTGGCTGAGCCTCCAGAGGCTTTACTGGTATAGACTGTGGGCCTGAGAAGCTAGGATATCCTAGCATCTTCCTTAAAGTGCACAAGCCATTGTATGAACTAGTATGTTAGAAATGCAGGCCATGTGGTTTAGAACCTGTGGGTGGTGATGCAGACTTTCTGGGCTTGCTGTGTACACAGATGCAGACAGAATCTTGGTTGATCTGTCTGCCCCAGTCCTGTCGTGGGATACAGCCATATAAGCCCTTATGCATCAACACTGGGCTCACTCTGGATTTTCCCAGTTCTCACCTTTGGATGTCTTCTCTGAGTTTAGTATGAGAAGCTGACCGGGGGCCTGGGGATGTGGCTCAGTTGGTAGATTCCTTGCCTAGCTTGGACTAAGGCTGGGATTCAATCCGCAGCACTCCATAAACCGGTCATGTGGTATCTACCCCTGTCATTCTAGGGTGATGGGGGCAATAGGATCAAGAGTTTAAGGACTCCCTCATAGCAATTTTGAGGCCAGCCTGCTCTACAGGAGACACTATTTAAAAAACAATGAAAATACCCCAAGAAGCCGACCAGGGATGCATTTTGGAGTTGATTTTTTCTTAGTAACCACCAGTCTCAGTCTCTCAAATAAATTTTGCTTTAGTGTGTCAGTGATCAAAAGATGCAGATGAAAGAAAATTATCACAATATCTCACCTGAGGTGCAGACAATGCCAGGAGCCCTCTCCCCCCTTTTTAGTGCCAGTATTTGTGGCTGTTCAATTAAACAGCCGCCCAACAATAGTGAGCCCACCACTATTTCCAAATGTTCTGCTTTGGTGTTTGTAGCTCTCCATATGTTTGAAGTATGACATAATCCTTATGGAAGACATTCTATTTGTTGCTTCCCAACTTCAATAGAGGCAGTTCACTCTGTCTTCTTTTAGACAAATGGTTAATGAAAAGGTAGCTGAACAATCATTTTCTTGTAATATGCAATTCTGTCTCCTTAAATACAGGAGCCTGACAGAGCCATTCAGCAGTTAGTACTTTCTCTATACAACTGAACTCTCTTTGACCCCCTAGAAACTAACAACTAGAGAAAAAAAGGAGAGAGGGGATGTCAGCTAAAAATAATGCTCACCTGTAGTGCATATCACCCTGAGAACTGAATGGAAGGTATAGTTTACTTGATTGTTTTCAGATAATGTATGAATAACTGCATTTTGCTGCCAAATGTATTTTTATTGATTTTGAAGCATTTCATGATGTTGATGCAGTGTTTGGAAACTGGTGGGATTGTCTAAAGGATTCAGAATTTAGAGCCCAGAGCTTTCTCTCTGTTTACCTATGTGTCAGTGAGACAGGCCACAGCCGAGATGCACAATGGCGCCTTCTTCCTGAACCTGAGGAGAAGACAGAAAGTTTGTTCATCCACCCCGAGGCAGAATGGAATTTCACCTTATTTTATACTTTCTAATGTCTTCAAGAGTTTCTTGAATAGAACCAAGCAAAGTCAGCCTTATATTCCACATCCTGGCATCTTCGAGAACATGGCCTAGAATAGTTATCAGTAACTATTGTCTGCTCTTTGCCAATCCTGTTCTTAGTAATTTGTACACAGACCAATGAAGGATGGGCGAGCTATGTCCATCACTTCCATTTGATAGATGAAGAGAAGTCAGGCTGCTAATGAACTCTCCCAAGCTCACCCAGGAGAGTTTATACTCAAGACATTTGAGACTTTTAACTCATACATGGCCACATGGCTGCTCAAGAGTCCTGGGTAAGAAAATCTCTGCAGTTCTGATTGGCCCAGGGAAGAGCAGCCTGAATAGGACAGAAAGGTGGAAAGGAAATGCAATCCTGTACCTCGAGATGAATTACCTCAAATTACGTCAGGAGTGTGTAAAAGAGGCAAGAGTATAGAACATATTATTTACTATTAGTTCAAAACTACTTTATTTTTTCATTCTGGGGACTAATCCAGGGTCTCACAAACAAATGGAGAGGACTACATTGCCGGCTACATCTGCAGTCCAAGTATCTGTTCTTTAGAATGTGTCCTGGGGCTGGAGAGATGGCTAAGTGGTTCAGAGCATGTGCCATCTTTTCAAAGGACCTAAGTTCAGTCCCCATCACTATGTCAGTCAGCACCAAACATCCTTTTCTGGACTCTCCTACGAATGTGCACACACTCACCCCCATATACAAAGCTAGAATGTAAAAATAAAAACCCCTCATAATGTATCTTTTTCTTCATTATTCTACTCTATTTTTTAATACAGAAAATGTAAACTGTTCATATACTGATGTCTTACATGGGTTTCTATTGCTACAATGAAACACCATGACCAAAAGGCAAGTTGGAGAGGAAAGGGTTTGTTTGGTTTACACTTTCATACCACTGTTCATCATTGAAGGAAGTCAGGACAGTAATGGGGTGATGCTATGCATTTTAAATGTTAATTAATTGGTCCTGCTTGCTGTCTGTTACTTTGTTTTCTAATCATTGTCTCTGATTGGTTGAATAAATGCCTGAGATTGGGCAAAGACAGAGATAGGTGGGACTAAGGCATGGTAGAAAAAGCATCCAAGACAAGCAGCAAAGAGCAGGAAGGGAGACATATGCCATGGGTTAGAGAAAAAAAGATCATTCCATGTGGCCTAGAGCATCAGCATAGTGTGGAGAATAGCAGTCCAAAGGGACGTATGTATATATGGGGTCATATTTGGGGAACAGAATCAAGAGCTAGCTTAGATGGGCCAAGACTGCTCAATCCAGACCAAATCTTGTTAAAATCCATGTGGTGTCTGTGTGCTCACTTATCATGATGGGTTAAGGATTAACAACTGCCAAATCAATTAAATATAATCTAAATATTGGCAAATAATTAATTATTTTTTTTTTTCTACAGGACAGGAACTCAAACAGTGCAGGAAACTAGAGGGAGAGGCTGAAACAGAAGCCTTGGAGGAGTGCTGCTTACTAGCTTGCTCTCCATGGCTTGCTCTGTTTTCTTATAAAACCTAGATCCACCAGCCTAGGGATGGTACCACCCACATTGAACTGGGCCCTCACTCATCAGTCATTAATTAAGAAAATGCGTTACAGCTGGATCGTGTGGAGGAATTTTCTCAATTGATGTTCCCTCCTTTCAGATAACTCTAGCCTGTTAAGACTAGCCAGCACAACTGAGGAAACACCCATGTGAGTACCCTGGGAAAGTGGTATGTGTGGCTCCAGCTCTACCTTCACTAGCCTTGGGCAAGTTTCTCCACTCTTCTGGCTCTTTGTTTCTCCAATTGTCAAATGGGTTAGATGATGTTACCAACTTTCTGGGGCTGGGGACCAGGTGCACTAGAAGAGGTTCAGATGATCTAGGCCTGGGACTTGGTACAAGAACTTGCTCCATCATCATGCACCCACAGGAAAGAGGACTCAAGGATCATGGCGCTGGGACAAGATGTTACCACCTTTGGTGGGAAGCAAACGTATGTGCTGAGGAGGTGGTGAGCCATGCCAGGTGGCCATCCAGGCTTTGTTACAGGGGTGTGAGGGTGCAAGGATTCTTGAAGAAACATGTTGGAGGGCTGGGCTTGGTGGGAAGGACACAAAGTCTTGTCACAGCAGAACTGGAGTTTTTTGAGGTGCAGGTTTCAGGTTTGACCTTTTGGTCAAGACTATTGCCTGTTGCTGTGTTCTCTCTACCACCTTCTCTGGGACCCAGGCATATTCTACACCTACAGCCCAGATTGCCTAGTATGACCTTTAGACATTTCTGCACTGAATGTCTAAGAGTCATGCACAAATGCTAAATTATTCTGATCCCCTAAACTGTTTGATCTTTGCATTCCTGGATTTTATTTTAATTATGTTTTTAATTAAAATATAATTACATCACTCCCCCTTCTGATAGCCCCTCCCAATTCCCCAATCCCTCTCAGGTTGAAAGCATCATTTTCCTCACTTATTATTGTTATACACTTACATACGCACACTATACAAACACAACCTACTACGTCTGTTTTGTTCTCTATGTGTATATGATTTCAGGGCTGACCACTTTGTATTGGTCAACCAGTTAAGAGGCTCACCCTTAGGATCCCGCTCTTAGCAAAGAGATCCAATAGACCCATCTCTTTCAGTTGCATGCAGTTCTTTGTTTAGGGATTGGATTCCTTACATTTTCTTCTTTCTGTCTCAGCATGTGTATTGATATTGTCATTATTCGGGTCTTATTTATGCAATAATTTCTAAGAGACAATCTCATAGCAGACTTCCTGGTATTCTGACTTTTACAATTTGTCTCACATACCCTCTTGGGCTATTTCCTGAGCCTTAGGGGCAGGAGCTGTTTTGTAGATGTCTTGGCTGGGGCTGGGCTCATCATGACCCATTGATCTCTACATTGTGTCCAGTTTTCTCTGATGGGCCCATTTGTAGTGAAGAGAAGCTTCTTTAATGAGCGGCGGTAGTTACATTTATGTATGGGTAAAAAGACAAGTTTTAGAATGCAGTTAGGGATTATGGATGGTGGTATAGCAAGGTGGCAGTTGTAGATTTGTTTCTAAGATCAGCGACCTCACTAGTCCTGGGTGGTTGGCTAAGTTTCCACAACCAGGCATATTGTTGAGCAGGCCTTAAATCAAATTAGACAGTTGCTGTTTACTACCACGTACTGACTGGTTTTGTGTGTCAACTTGACATAAGACAGAGTCATCATAGAGGAACGAGCCTCAGTTGAGGAAATGCCTCCATGAGATCCATCTGTAAGACATCTTCTCAATTAGTGATCAGTGCGGGAGGGAGGTCCAGCCCACTGTGGGTGGTGACATCCCTGGGCTGGTGGTCCTGGGTTCTATAAGAAAGCAGGCTGAGCAAGCCACAAGGAACAAGCCAGTAAGCAGCACCCCTCCATGGCCTCTGCATCAGTTTCTGCCTCCAGGTTCCTGCCCTGCTTGAGTTCCTGTCCTGACTTCCTTCAATAAAGAACAGCTATGTGGAAGAGAAAGCCAAATGAAGCCTTTTCTCACAGATTTCTTTTTGGTCATGGTGCTTCTTTTTGTAGCAATAGAAACCCTAACTAAGATATAGCAACATATGAGTGCCACTATTGTGCCTTTAGGGAGATTTTGCCATTTTGGTCATTATTGTGGTTCATAGGCATCAAGCTGAAAGAGTCTATTAATTGCTTCTGTCTTTTGCAGCTTGCATAGTAGTTTCTGATACTATGGAAGTTAGACCACAGGAAGAAGGCTTTCAGGTTAGATTTAACTCAGATCATTTGTGTCCTAAATCCTAAGTGCATGGTGATTTTAGCAATAGGGATTTATCTTAAATCACTGAAAGGAAACCGAGGGCAGCAGCAATGGTCTGTGTTGTTCTGGGAGCCATGTGGACTACCCTGATGAACCACTTGATTGCATATTTCTCAGGTATAGTTTTTTCTTTTGGGTGTTCTATGACTCTTGTGGGGAACATTGTAAGCCCAAGTGGTATAACTTTATTATATATACATATATTATATTTATTGCCTATAATTTAAGTAATTATAAAGTACTATGATTCCTTGAGGCTTTACTGAGCAACTTTGGTATTTCTTGCCTTTCTTTCCTTCTCCTGTACTGACCTCCCTTCCCTCTCTCCAGTTAGTGCCCCCTTCCCCATTTGTCCCATTTCCTCCTTCACATCAGCCCTATCCTACTATTTCTCTCTAACGTCCTACCTCTAATGGTCCCTTTTTACTTTTCTAGTGTCTTCAGTTACTCCAGGTTATATCCTTACACCTGAAGATTTGGAGCTGGGAATTGCAGATGAGAGAGAACACGTGGCATTTGTCTTCCTGGGTCTGGATTTTCTTTTCTAGTTCCACCCACTTACCTAAAAATTCTGTTTTCATCACAGTGAATAGTCTTCCACTGTGTATATATGTACCACATTCTCATTATCTGCTCATCTGCTGAAGGACACTTAGGTTGTTTCCATTTCTGGACTTTAAGAAGTGTCATTAGCTTTTGCCAGTTTAGTGATGATGGAGACCATGGCTATTTTGACTCTGCTTGTTCTTAGCATTCATTCAGACATCAAGCCTGTGAAAATCAGCATTCTGCCCATCACTCAGATCCAGGCTTGGATCTCTGTCTTCCCTTTCCTGGCCTCCAGGCAGAACATGGTGTTTGTGCCTGTGTGTCCGGGAGCTTCAGCTGGTCTCTTTGCTCCTGTTCTCTTTCTCTATTCCACCCATGACCATACTCACTTCTTCTCTTAGTCAAAGCAAAATGCTAACAGTCCAGAAATGAAGTCAATGAAACCTGGATGCCCCCTGCTGCCTGGATGCACACTGAAGGCTGTTAACCATTCAACCTTCCAGCCCTCCTCTGTCTCACTGCTTAGCCTTCTCACCATGCCTTCAGCCCAAGAATATATGTGAGCATAAAAAGGATGCATCTGTGCTTTGGTCATGGCTGGGGATGCCACCCCTCACCCTATCCTGCTATTTGCTAGTTGAACTCATGCTCACCAAGCCTCCATTCAAGTGGGTGGCAGTAGATGGCTCCTTTGGTGTTGTTCCTGGTGATTGCCAGGGACCTTATCCACACTGCACTTTGTTTCCAGTTGTCTCAGCTGACTTGAGGTGCTGGAAGCTGGGATTTGCATGTGACTTTAGATTTGTGGTTATCTGATGCTGTCCGGAGGTTTAGAGTAGTCCTTAGTGAATGCCTGACAGCATGGGGGGGGTGTGGAATGAAGAGAGGAGCAGTGCCAAGGCATGGGAGATGCATGGGGGGGCAGCACACTGTGGATGGTGACATGCAAACAGTTAAAGAAGTGTCACCTCTGGGGAGCTGTAGTGGCCCAGAACCTGTGGTAGACTTTTATGTGCTAGAGAACACAGCCCTATTTCTAACAATTTTTAGAAAAGCCCCAGCCCTAATGCTTAGACACATTGCTGTAATTCCACTCCCCATAAAGTGATTTTTAAATTGTGTTTCGAGGCTGGGAAGTGCACATCAGTGACAAGCTTAACTGTATAGCCTCTGCAAAACAGGAACCTAGACCTATCTGTATGCAAATACGATGCTTCAAGTTCGTTATTGTTATTAGGAAATGGAAATACAGCCAGAGTAGAAATCACAGTGTATCTCCCTTTGCCTAGGCTGTACTTTCGTCAGTAGAGCGTCTGAAGGACTTTGTGCATTTAGTAACCCATTACAACGGATGACTTTATATCCTTATGCAAAATTAAAGGAATTCAAGGATCCACCTAGAAGACACACTTGCTTAAACCCACACCAATGTCTTTGCAGGCTACGCTAGCTATGTTAGTAGAAGATTATTGGAAAAGAAAATGTCCAGATTATGTGAACACTTTCTAAATTTCAATGTATTTATTTTCTGAGCAGGTATTGAGCAGAATTTCTTGCCTTTTGTATGACATATAAAGCACAAAGGCAACAGGAAAACCTACTCTTAGATGTGAAACACTATTAATGCCTTGTTTTGTAACCGCCTCTTTTCTCCTTTTTCCTTCCAATGAACATTCCTGGCTTCTGGCTTTTTGCTTCTCAGCTGTGGTTTCTATTGCTGTGAAGAGACACCATGACTACAGTGACTCTTGTAAAGGAGTATTTAATTTTGGGGCTGGCTTATAGTTCAGAGCTTTAGTTCATTATCATCATGGCAGAAAGCATGGCGGCATGTAAGCAGACATGGTGCTGGAGCGATAGCTGAGAGTTCTACATCCAGTCAGCAGGCAGCAGGAAGAGAGGGTGATGTTGGGCTTGGCTTGAACTTTTGAACCCTCAGAGCTCACCCCTAGTGACTAACTTCTTCCAACAAGGCCACACCTACTCCAAGGCCACATCTCCTAGTAGTGCCACTCCCTATGAGCCTATGGGGGCATTTTCATTCAAACCACCATATTGTCCATTAATTTCTTTTCCACAGCCCCATCAGGCAGGATTTATTGTACCCACCAGGGCATCCCCCAGGTTCTGTGGCATTCTATGCAGATATTCTTTCCTGTGTGTCTTGCCCATGTGAACAACTCAACTATAAAACACCTTATCAAGGAAATGAAGTGTGACATTTGGACTTGTCCTCATGGTTGTTCAAACATGGAAGACTTAGAAAATAGTGAGAGAAGAGACATTTATTTAAAAATTTCATTTTTATTTAAGTAATATTTTATCTATGATTCATACTTGCACATACTGTCTTTGGATCAAATCCACCATCCATTCCTTACCCCTTTATCCCTCCCCATCACTTACTACTTTCCCCTCCCAATTTTACGTTCTCACTCAGTCTCTAAATATCCAGAGTCTAAATACCACTTTAGCTCATGGGTGTAGAGCCGTCCACCGGAGCATGGGTAGCCTCTTAGGGTCCTCATCAGAACCAAGACACATCACTCTCTCAAGCTGTCTTCCATTGAAAAGCCTTTCTCAGACCATGAGGCCTGTCAATAAGAACCATCTGTCTGTCTCCTCAAAGCTGGAGAAAGCCTGTATTCCTTCTTCACCCTGACTTGTCTCCATCATGAGGTACATACTGAAGCCCCCCTCCCACATTTGGAACCTGCTTTGCCTCTGCTGCTCACCTAGTCTTGGCATCAGCCCTCAGAGGTTTGGCAGACAGTTTTCCATGTTTGCACAAATGGCACCTATTCTAGGTACGTGCATGTGGGAGCTACTCTCATCAGAGACTCTGTGGAGTTGATTATTTAACTTTTCCAGTAGGTGGCAGTAAACTGACTTGTTCCGACTAAGGGCAGGATAGAAGGATATGTGTGTCTTTGATAACACATGCATGTTGTTAATAACTTTCAGGAAAGGGCTACATGGATTAGTGAGGCCTTGAACTGCTCCTGACCACCCAGCACTTAATGCTGTACTGCCTTTGCTGTTTAACCTGACAGACACCTCCACTCCTTCCATGCCTGCTACGTGCTGAAGTCCTGAGAATTTTGAGAGTCTCACTCATGTGAGAAGTTGTTTACTCAAAACTTCTGGGACTCTCCCCACTATGCATGGTATCCTGATCCCTGTGTTTGTGCTTCAGGCAACAGAGTATGAAGAGGAAGTACAATGTTGTCTCCGTGGTGAGCACTGAGTCCCACGGATTCTCCCAGGAGCCACTGGGGCTCCCTCAGCCCAGATAGGAGAGGATACTATTTGTAGAGACTTCCCGGCTGTTGCTCTGTAGCTAATGCTCCTTCTCTAGTGCTTGGCTTTGGGAGTGGCCTGCTATTGAGTAGTCTTCATTAGCTTGGTAGATGTAAGCATGGCTTGTCTTCAAATGGACCTGAGATCAAGCTCTAATGTGGTTCCTTATTTGCTAGGTGACCTTTGTCTTCAACCTACCAGCTCAATTTCTTGTTCCATAAAGGACAACAACAGTTATGGCCACGTCTCCTCGTTGGTGTGAGGATGGAGCACTGGGGAGGGAGAGAGCCTGATACATGCACAGTACTTGGTGAACTGTACGTCATTCTCTCTGAACTGTGTGACCCTCTGTTACGAACTTCCTTCTTGTGGACCGGTTTGCTTACTTGTTATGTGGGGACAGCAGCCTCTTCCTCACAGGAGTGTTGTGAGGATGAGATTAAAGGACGAGACCTGCAGAGTAGACACTCAGTGCGATCATCAAATGGTGGCCTCCAGAAAGATATGTCTGTAATGTCAGCCCTGGAACTTGAGAAGGTGACCTTATGTGGGAAAAGGGTCTTGGCAGCTATAATCAGGCTAAACATGTTGATACAATCCCATCTTGGATTTTCCTGCTGGATTCTCAATCCAGGGATAGGCATCCTTGTAGTGGAGGATAGAAACATGTGCAAATGATGCGGATCTGGAGTGATTCATTTAGAAGGTGAGGAATGTCAGGAGCCCCGCATGCTGCAAGAGATGAGGAAAGAGCCGCCAGAGCCTTCTGAGGGTTGCAGCCCTGCCTAACGCTTGATCTAGGCCTTTAGTCTGGGGAGCTGAGGGAGAATGTGTGTCTGTTCTTTTAAGATATTGTTTGTTGCAGTTTGTTATGGTGCCTCAGGGAACTGCTACATTAGGTTGTTATTGATGTAATCCTCACTATTGCTGGAGGCAGGGTAGGTAGGCAGACATACTCCTGAGGGGACAGCGAGGTTGGGATGAATAGGTAAGTTCCCCTAAGTGGCCTGGGGTAAGTTGATAAACATTTCAATAAAGGTCAGTAAACTAATTATTTTATATCTTTTCTTTTTGGTTTGGTTTTTGAGATAGTGTTATAAATATAGTTCAGGCTGGCCTCAAACTTACAATGTAGCATAACACTCTTGTTTCCCTGATTCCACCTCCTATGTGCTGAGATTATAAGTATCCACTACCATGCCGGGCTTGCTAATGATTCTCTTAACTACTCCACAGTATTTTATCACAAGAGCAGCTACCAGCAATGGGATGATGGATTATCTGACGGGGAGCCTTGGGCAGCATTTGCTGAGGGTGCATGTGAACTGAGTCAAGTCCCAGAGTGGCTTGTCACTTTATGCCTTTTAATGTTTACAAAATGGAGAGTGACTTGAAACCTCATGTGGGGTAACTTTACATCTGTCAAAGCTAGTGACAAAGTTTTCACATGTCTATTTTCCATGACTTTCCCCCTTTCACTATTCT
Source organism: Lophiomys imhausi (assembly GCA_907164525.1). Classification (NCBI taxonomy): domain Eukaryota; kingdom Metazoa; phylum Chordata; class Mammalia; order Rodentia; family Muridae; genus Lophiomys; species Lophiomys imhausi. Next base: position 1,282,374 of record CAJQZJ010034157.1, on the reverse strand, counting down.
AGTAACTTTTGATTATTAGGTTTTTCATAGATGTATCATTCTGTGCCCGATTAGAAGTCAAACCCTAGTGTTTACTCACAGGTAGTTTGAGACAATTTGAGATGGGTTCATTAGCATAGGAGAACGTTGCTATGGAAGCAAGTTCAGCTTCCTCATCTCTCTTGGGTGCCTTCTGTATTATGAGGCTGCAGAAAGGTCCTCACCTGAAACCTGACCACACGAGTGCCACGCTCTGGGACTTCCCAGTCTCCACAACTATGAGCCAAAATAAATCGCTCTATAAGTCACCCACCATGTGGCATTTTCTTATAATAACAGGAAGTAGACTAAGACATGAAACTCTGAGGGCCAGTAGGAAGATGCTCAAGGCTTTTACTGGATCCTGGAGGCTGCAACCCTGGACCCAAGGATGGGGCACATGTGTGGAGCAATCTTGGCTTTGTAACTTTGTTACCAGGATGTTGGTTTAGTCCAGGGGAAGGTGGACTAGCCAGAGATCCCTCCAGACCTGGAAGATGAATCAGTGCAGTTATAGCCATACAGACTGAAGTTGGACAGGTCCCTCTAGTGAAAGCTGGATACCTTTTCCATGTGATTAGATTCTTGGGGGTTACTATGGTTTATGAACCAAATAAAACCTGTGCCTGACCCTGTAGAAGTTGACTTCTGGCTCAAGTAAAAGCTGGGTAAGGATGCTCCCGGTTAGTAACTTAGAGATCCAGGCTCCTTCCTCAGGGAAGGGGGTTCACATATGCATTCAAACTACTTTCAAACTGGGAGTAGTCCAGGGCAAGAGTGATAAAGGTGACATCTTAGTCTTATTATTTATATTCTCACATGGCTGGTGAGAACCAGACCCCTTGCTTTTCACCAGAGCCATTGAGGGGCCACAGGGACCCAGCAGTACCTGTGTTTTCTATTTTATCAAGACCTAATCTGCACCTGGGATGCAGGGGGCAGTGATTCTTCAGGAGGAAGCCAGGTCCTGTTAGGGAGAAGCTTGGACACTCAACTCAAAGACAGATGTCTAGAATAGCTCTAGGACAAAAGGGTTCTCATGGAGGGTAAGAGGTGTTAAATCCCCGTGTGAGCACACAAATGGCATTTCCTGGAAGGCAGGGCCATGGATATACCACGGGATATACCAAGGGGACTTGGTGCAGCCAAGGGACACACCATAATAGATGTGGAGACAGGCTCATCTCCCCTGGAAGCTTTGGGGTGTGCAAGCAGCACTGTGTGGAGCACCCTTCCAGCATGGAACCCAGCAGCCAGGACCCTGCTCTCCCACAAAGACAGACAACAGTGAGCTCTTGCCCAGTTCTTCTGTCCCTCACTAGAGTTGCTGGGCTCTGAAGGACACTCCAGTTTTGAGAGACACTTAACCCACTTCTCCAGTGTGGATAATGGATGCCACACCTGGGTCCCACAGTGACCCTGAGAAAAGGAGCCAGGATGATAAGCGGGGACAAGTGCCTGTTCTTATCTCTCAGAGAAGCTTCTTTTCCTCTTGCCCCCTTAGGCATCTTCTACATCATAGAATTCAGAGGTTCCACATAGAATGTCCCTCATTCGGAGGGTGTTGTGTTTTTAGCCTTCCCCTCCACACTCAATTTGGATAATTGCCAACATGTCTTCCCTCTCAGCATCTCTGAATTCACCAGGCTCCTACCACCTGAACGTTAGTGTGGAAACTGAGGCACAGAATGATGTAATGTCCAAGTTGGAGTAAGTTCCAGAGTGTGCAGGGCCAGGAGTCTTTCCTTCTGGTTATGTCTTCCTCCTGGAACAACATTGCCTCTGCCCTTAGCCTTGTTGAGGGAGTATAATGGTGCTCATTTCAGGGCAGGCAGAGCCTCCCCTCCCCCACAGTCATAAACCAGAGGAAGCCAGGCCTGAATTCTACATAAGCTTCTGCTTGTCTGATGCAGTGGTCATAAGCAAGCCACTTATAAACAACAACAACAAAAAAAATAGTTCAGTTCCCAGTGAAATTGCCTATGCTGGACTTGTGCCTTTAGAAGAAACATGAATAATGACCAGGACAGAGCATTCTTTTATTAGAACCCAGATAATTTTAACCACGATTGTAGCAATGTGAGAAAGGCTCAGCTAAGTGTATTCTCTGGGCCATAAATTTCTCCTCTCCCTGATGTCCCGGCCTTATCTGGAGACTCTTGGCTTTGCGTTTTCCTTTCACTTCTGTCTTCCTTATTCACTGAACTCCTTTCTCTGATTTTACTTGCTCAGCAGCTGCAGCTGAAGCCAGCCAAGAAACACACAGGCTGGGATTGCCTTGCTTTACCTCCCTGCCCCATTCTCTCTTAGCACACTGGTCCTCTTATGTAACTCTGGCTCTTTCAGAGTCAACTTGGTCACAGCTGGGTTTAACAAAAAGTCAGTGGATGACAATTTTAGATGACACGGCTCCAGTTGGCTTTCATTTGCTGCTTTTAAAACCGAGTACCTTGCATGGCTCTTAGCCTAGTGTGTCCTTTGGCTGTGTCTGTGGAATACTTTAAGCTGTAATAGGACGACATTTTGACAAAGGAATAGAGTGACCAGATGCATTTTAACACAGTGAGTTCACTAGATCTATTGTCCCAAACAAGGGATTTTGCTCCTGGGGAAGTGGACGCATGGCGGGACTGTAGCTGGTCTCTCGCTAACCTCAGATCTTACCCTTAAAAGACAGTGCATTCTGTGTGCTAGCTGGGGATGGCAACAGCCTTCTTCACATAACTAAACATACCCTAGAAGTTTTTATTGAACTTGAAAATACCCGAGGCTGCAGGCTTAGCTGTGGAGAGGAGTAAACAGAAGCCAGGCTTAGGGAAGATAGAGGACAGACAGAACAGAAAGCATGGTAAACAGAAAAGAAATGCCATGATGGTAGAAGTAAGTCCAAATATATCATCATGACAACATAAAAGTGAAAATCAGGCTGGAGCAGAATGTAGAAAATTGAGAATTTAATACAAGGATATAGCAATATTCATACATTCTGATGCATTATAACTCAAGGTGAAAAGTGTTAAGGGTAAGGCAGGCAGTTAGTGCTACTGAATGAAGATGTGCCCAGGAGGTACAGTAGTTTCCTCATTGTGTCACCTCCTACCATCATTTCCAGATAGGGAGAACTGGTAGTATTGGAGGGGCTTGGACATACCCCCTTTCAGTGGGATGACTAATGGCCATAAACATATATCCACATCTTAATCCCCAAGACCTCTAAATATCATATTTGTAAAAAAAAAGATTGTTGCAGATGTGAATAATTTTAGAATCCTGAGATGAGATCACCTAGGAGGACTCTCAATGCCACTGCAAGGATTCCTGTAGGAGAGGTGCCCAAGGAAAGTGGGGTCATGAAAGGGGAGACAAGGCTAGACAAAGATAGAAGTAGAGAGGAATCATTTAGCCATAAGCCAAAGAGTGCCAAGGAAGGGGGGCAGCCACCTAGAACCAGAAAGGCCACAGGACGAAGTCTCTCCAGAGTCTCTTGGAGGTATGCCCAACCTGTGAGGGACAGCTATAAATTAAATTTACAGTTGTAATTAATTGTTCCACAATTAATCTATGTTATCAAAACATGTCTTTTTGCTGCAATGTTTCTTTGTAAGTCAGTTGTGTGGTTCTTGAGAGAGAATACTGTAGATGACAATGGTAAATCACTGTGTCAGAGGGATGGACATGCTTGTGAGAGTGCAGTCTTGCTGACATGTTGGTTCTGGATTTCTGGCTGCCAGCCTGGTGAGTGAATACATGTCTGTTGATTTAAGTCACAGAGGTTGTGGTCATTTGTCATGGTAGCCACGGGAAATGAATATGGTTATAAAAAACTGACTTACAGGGGCTGGAGTGATGGCTCAGTGGTGTAGAGTACTTACTGACCTTCCAGAGGACCTGGGTTTGAGTCTCAACACCAACACCAAACAGTTGAGAACCGCCTGTAACTCTAGCTCTAGGGGTTTGAAACCCTCATCTGCCTTCCTCAGCTGCCTGCACATGTATGGCTCATACACAAAGACACACACATAAAACTAGATTTTGGAAATGTAGCTTTACATCCTGTATAGTCGACTCATTCTTATAAAATACGTAAGCACGTTTATTAAAAAGTTAACCCTGTATGCACTCGACAGTGAAGACAATCCCGAATGTTTTGAAGTCTTCATTCTAACATGGCAAAACAAAACAAAAAGCAACCAATAATAGGGAGCAGAATATTCTACTTACAAGTAGAAATTTAGAAAGCAATCTTCTAAATAACAAATGTCTTATTTGTTGAGTCAGAGTATTTAATACCAAAGGACCAGAGAAGGTTGACACATGAAAGGTTATTGAGTAAGATACTCGGAGAGGAATGGAGAGCCAGAAATACATTTATTAGAAAACAGGAAATAGGGAAAGAAATTAGCTAAGCATTTAACAAGACGTCACTGAGAAGAACAACAAAACAAACACAAAGAAAGTAAAGGAAAAAAAATGAAAGCAGAAATTAATAAAATAGCCTGGAAGTCTAGAGGAATTAATAAATAAATTAGATACTCTGAAATCACAATAGACAAGTTTTTGGCAGTTATAATTAATAAAAAGAAGATAAATATTGTGAGGAAACATGAAGAAAAGGTCTGTAGATACGGATTTAATTAACTTTCAAAATTTATGAAAGAATTGAGTGAGTATCCATGCATCCATCCATATCATCCATCCATCCACCCATCCATCGTTCCTTCCTTCCTTCCTTCCTTCCTTCCATCCATCCATCTATCTATGCTTCGGATTCAACCTAGGCCCTTGGACTTGCTTGGCACACACTCTACCTTTGAGTTACACCTCCAGCCTTAAGAGTTGAATATATTTTTATTGTATGCTAGTAGTAGCTGATACTGAGAGTTTCCTCAGATATTACACATGGTCACAATTTACCAAGTCTAGGAACTTGAATAGAAAGGCAGCTATAAAATAATTGAACACAAGAGACAAAGAGCATGAACCAGAGGCATGAAACCTGTAGGGTTTAACACATGAGTTCTAGTTGATATCCGGGGCCCTGATAGTTCATGTATGGAGGACCTGTTGTAGTGTTCAGAAGACAGAAGGCTGACCAAGTCATTTATAAAGTGAATGGATGTCCATTTCCCAAGCCAAGGAACATGAAAAAATCCCAAAAGGCTTATGTAAAACTATAAGAAAGCTATTAATAGGTTGAATCTCATAGTTTAATGATAACGTGTTTTGGAACAGTATAGCTGGTTCAACAAGGAGTATGTAGCTATGGATCAACTACTTCAGTTATTCAGCTAGAGAAACGCCATAATTTTCATAGTAAATGCTGCCTTTCAAGTCCCTTCCCAGTAAGCATTCATTCACAACAGAAATGCCTAGACAAATGAGGAAAAGGAAATTCCTTGAATTGATAAACAGGAAAAACTATAGAATCCATCAGAGCTAATTGTGTGACAAAATTAATGTCAAGTAAATTCTCTAAAATTATGCCATAACCAAAATTCAATAACAGAAATAAGAATTGAAAAGGAACAAACACAATTATTATTTTCAGATGCTATAATTGTTCAGTTGGAAAGATTCAGTCTCAGTTGGCAAATGATTAGAATCAATAAACTGCTGTAGCAGGAGTGTAGAATGAGTCAACTATGTAAAGATCTGTAATTTTTCTTCTGCTGGAGTAGGCAAGCAGAAACTGCAGTAAGGAGAACACTCTGGCTCACAGCAGTGATTGAATTACTTATCTGGTATCTGAAGTAGACCTAAGCCCACCAAGCCAGGGACCTAGCCACTCTCCTCCGTTTTCTACTGAAAACCATCACACTAGGATGGCCACCTACCTGCCTAAAAGGACGTTCTTCCAGAATCCTTGGCACCTACTGCTGATCATGTTATAGAGGTGCTAAACTTGGGAAGGCATCTCTCATGAGATGAGAAGATGGTGTGTTGCAGTACATAATTAATAATTGATATAGGTAGTTATTAAGGTCGTGGAGTTATCCCTTCACCCACCACTTATAAATAAACACACACAGACACCTGATGGATTTTAGTAAGCCTTAACCTGGGACTGTGCAATCTTAACCCATCTGAGCCAGCTTTTTTGTTTTTGTTTTTGTTTTTTTTTTCCCAGAAAGAGTTTCTCTGTGTAGCCTTGGTTGTCCTTGGTTAATCTGTAGACTAGGCTGGCCTCGAACTCAAGGATCAGCTTGCCTCTGCCTCCCAAGTGCTGGGATTAAAGGGGTGTGCCACCACGCCTGGATCAAAGCTAGCTTTCTATTCTACTTTCCTAGATAAAACCCATAAATACTTGCACTCTCCATAGGCAGTTTCTCTCCACACCATATCCATATTTCAGGCCATGTGGAGTTCGGATCTTCCAACTAACCCATGGAATGTGTTCTTCCTCTCCTGCTTCCTTCCCTCCTCATGGCTTTTCCTCTAATCTTTTTCCTTCCCCCAAAGCCCTTGAACTTAAGCTCTGCCTACCTTTCTCTCTGCTTCAGTCAGAGGCCTCAGCATGTTATTAAAGCCAATCAGAGAAAATGGGTAGCAAGGAAGGAGACACAGCACCACTTATTATACATTCGTGTGGGCTTGCACAGCAGGGAAGACAGCAAACAGACCTCAGGAGCAAACCAACCAACATTCACAGGACACAACAGATCACTCCATCAATGGTGCCTACAAGAAAGTGGCTTTGAGTCTGCTGTCTTCTTGCCTGGAGCATAGACAAGACATTAGAAAGTAGTTTTTCATGGTCACATTGTGAACACTTTCTTCTAAGGATGGTAGAGGACAAGACAGAGGACTCTCTATTTCTAACACTCTCCTGAAACAAGTTGCTGGCTCTGGAAACCTTAACTCAGACTTCTTGTTCAGAGACAGGGAAAAAGGAAGGGAGGAGGGGCCTTTTTGTGAGATATAAAATGATGGGGACATGGAGAGGCCTGTGATTGCTAGGGATTAAGGAAGGAAGAGTGAATGCCCAGAACAAGGAAGACTCTTGGGACTCTGAAGCTCTGATCCTACAAAAGTGGGTGATCCCTGTTACATATCTGTCCAATCTCACATTGTGTAGACATCTAGAAGGAATCCCAGTGTAGAAAGTGGGTGTGAGTGATGTTGACATGTGGACCCATGAGGGCTCAAGGGGTACGACAAATACTTCTTTCTGGTATGGAGTGCTGCTGGTGAGGGAGGCAGTGCATGAAAGACAGGATATATGGGAACTTTGTGCCTCCCTCTCATTCTGCTGTGAACCCTAGGTTGTCAGGATGGCTCAGTGGGTTAAGGATCCTGCTGTCTGATGGTGTTTAATTCACAGGACCCATATGGTGGAAGGAGAGAACTGACTCCTGAAAGTTTTCCTCTGACCTCAACACACACACACACACACACACACACACACACACACTAAATAAGTAAAAAATGAAATAAAATCGATAATGTTTCATGGGGCATAGATAAAGCTGAGGCACATGGAGAAGCGTACTGGATCTACAGATAGGAAATGTCCCCGTACCACAAAGGTTTCATTTTTCTCATACTAATACAGTCAGTGCATTTCTGATGATATTCTCTCCAAGATGATTCCTGGAAGTTGACAAATTATTTCCAGAATTCATATGAAATAGGAACACAAAAGGCAGCCAAGACTACTAGAACCTGGGGAAAAGATGAAGCAGGACAGGAAAAAGTATGGCTCAATGATGGAGAGGATCCAGGTACCTCTGGGTGATTGTCCGTGGGTGAGTATTAGTGACAAGGAAAGGGGGAAGGACAGCCTGTGGGATGGAGAATGCTCCCTGCAGACATTTAACAACAGAGGTCATAAGGGCCAGGGCCTGTCCTCCACTGTGGAGGCCATGTCTGAGAGAAGTAGATTCCTCTTATGGGTACCTTTGGCTGGGGATGACCCCAGAGCCTCCACCAAATGTCCCCCTGGCTTCTCTGCTCCTCTGGGTCTAGCTCTCACAGCATATGGCCGGCCTCCCAGCTTTCTCTGCTTCCTATCCAGGTTGTCAAAAGGTGTATCTCCCAATAAAAGCCTCCATAACAACCCATAATCATCACATCCAGGAAGCTACTTCTCCCAGGATCTGGATAAACACAGGAAAAAAAGAAACCCTTAGGTTCAATTCTCAAAGACAGAAACCAATTCTGCAGGAATTAAAGACTTAACCACGATACCAAATATTCAATATCATTTGAAAAAAAAAAAAGAGAACTTTTTTCACCCTGTTGGTAACATATTAATTTCATCTTCCCACACTGCACATTCTCGTTGGCCTCAAACAAGCAATACAAATGCAGGGTGGGAGGGTGCAATTGTGGTGTGGTAGGCCCTGCTTGCTCTGAGGCTGTAGGGAGAATAAGTGCTGTGTTACTTCTGACTTCTGGAACTTCTATGTAGCTGCAGTGTTTATTGACTTGAGGTCACATCACTTTTGTCCCTGCCTCTGTCATCCTATGGCCTTCTCTGTGTGAGGCTAAACCCCAGGCCTCACTCCATCGTAGGACTATGTGATGGTGCTAAGATCCACCCAGGGAAGTCATGATGATCCTGTGCCAAGATCTTGAATTTTATCCCACTCACAAGGAACCCCCTCTCTCTCTCATAACTGTACAAGATAGTGGGTCCCATTGTGACATTTCTTTTTTTTTAATAATTTATTTTTTATTTCTTCAAGTTCCATCTCAATCACAATCCCCTCCCTACTCCCCCTCCAGTCCCACCCTTCCACCCTCCACCCGCTCAACCCCCCCCATCCTCTTCCCTTCTTTTTTTTTTTTTAGTTTAAGGTTATTTCTTTTTTCCCCCCAACAGCTCTCTCTTTCAGTCCAAAAATGGTTCTTTTTCTTATAACTATAAATACAATACAAAACAACAGAAATAAATAGGCCACAATTATAAGAGTTATATGGCTTAGCATACATTCCCAATGTCCAGTCCATATGTATTTGGCACCTGACTTTAACATTCTACTATCTAACCATCTCCATGTGTTTAAAGTTCTATATCTAACTCAGCTTTCATACTAACTTGCCTCATAAGAGAAGGTAATGGGAGCTCATTAGATACATGTATAGAAATGTCACAATGGTGTGTTAATCCCAACACATATTTCATATTTCATATTTTGGCATTCCTTATTAGCTTACAGCAAGCAGGTCAGTGAGGCCTTTTTTTTAATAATTTATTTTTTATGTGAGTGAGGTGTTAAAGCACAAAAAACAAAGGAAAATGTTGGTAAATTTGGTTGTGTAAAAATGGTGAAATAAAAACCATGCTGCATGACCGAAGAACCCAAGATGATGTGGGACATTCAATGATTATCAAAGATTGACATGAGACAGAAAGGTTGACATGCAACAGAGGCTCCATGTTTGCTTTCTCATGTCTATTGTCAATTAAAAACAAACTCATGGGAGTATGTGAAGTGGAAGGAGGCTTTAGTAAGAATTAGTAAAAAAAAAAAAAAAAAGTAAAGTTAAGGACAAACAACTGGCTGCCTGGACAGTCCCCAATTTTTCTCCATACATTGAAGCATCTATCTTCAGCCTTTTGGCCCAGTATCTCTGACAGACATTAATTGTGAAGCAGGAACTATGAAGGACTTACTTACCCTGTCTTGGCAGAGCTAGGCTGCTGACTTACCTGCTTCCAAGTTTTGTCCTTTTCGGACAGCATTCTGTCTACAGTTGAAGCAAGGGCTTTCTCTTGCCCAAGGACAAGCTTGCCACTAATGTAGCCATCTCCAAATGGAGATTCTTCTATGCTCATTACTTACTTGGAGTAGAATAGGGGGTGCTGTCAGGAGCTGACATGTCTCAATATCAAAAAATCTTAAGTTAAGAAAACATCTTTGAATGCCATATTCTGCAGATCTCTTGAAGTTTTTGAAGACCACCTATCTATCTCTGTATATTTGGATAAGCAAATGCTGCTTGTCTCTTAACAACTTGATTTCTGATTAACTTAGAACACATCTGTGATATCCTATGCTAATACCTAGCAAAATGACATGTTTGATTGACTATTAGTTTGCATTTCTTAATTATGCTAAACAGTTTGTGACAGTTGCTATAAAAAGGCAAAAACTTCACATTGCATTTTTAAGCATTACCTAGGTACAATACCTTAAAAACAGCTAGCCTTAATTTTGTATAAATATCCAAAGATCAATACCGATGTAGCCAAATATATTCTTTTTTTTTTTTTGGTTTTTCGAGACAGGGTTTCTCTGTGTATCCTTGGCTGTCCTGGTCTCACTTTGTAGACCAGGCTGGCCTCGAACTCACAAAGATCCGCCTGCCTCTGCCTCCCGAGTGCTAGGATTAAAGGCGTGCGCCACCACCGCCCGGCTGCCAAATATAATCTTAATTTTGTATCAATACACAAGGATATAAGAGCATACTCAATACTCTATCCCCTTTTCTTTATCATTCCAATATTTTGTCTATATCCATCTTTTTCCAAGCCTTTCTCCTTTTAAATAGGAGAGAAAGAAGAATAGAGAAAAGAAAAAGAGAAACCCCTGGGTCTAACCTCCAAAACTTTGTTTAACAAGACCATTTAACAACTTGGAACCAACCCTCCTAACTAACACACCCAGCAATTACAGAGAGCTATGAGCCACCCTGTGGGTGCTGGGATTTGAACCTGGGTCCTTTGGAAGAACAGTCAATGCTCTTAACTGCATAGCCATCTCTCCAGCCCAAAGGTAATTTTTATTGAGACTGGTTAATGCTCTGGGTTATCAAGGCCATTGCCAATTGGGTTGGGGCACATGTCCACCATCTCCAGCAGGGAGCTGTTAAGTTAGGGGTAATTGAAGTTCCTTTATCCCCATCTGACTCTAATTTTGATCTTGAGTGTTAGCTGGTCACTGTTGTTATCTTCCAACAATGCTCCAGGCACTTCAAGGGGTGATACTTATACCAAGGCCTTTGTTTTTTTGTTGATATGATCTGCTTGCAGTATTATCATGAAGGGTACGAGCTGTCTCCCAGCCACCAAGATTTAGTTCAGTCTTCCTTGGTTACCTCACAGTTAGGTCCGTGTCTAAGGGTGGTGAGCTGGACTTCTAAGCAGAAGCTTTTTGTTAGAAACCATCCTAACTTACAGTTCAGTCTGTTACAATCAGCTTCGTTAGAAGCAAGAATATTTGAAAAGACAACAGTGCCTAACATATGTCCCTCAAGGGCTCTGGGTGTGGGTGTGGGTAGAACAGCTGGCTGCCATCCCTGGCTCAGAGCCTTGGGCCCCTCTTACCTGTCTAGGATGGTTATCTCATACCCAGCCATGAGAATTCACTTTCCTCAGTGTTCCAGACCTGGGTATGTTAACCCTCAATTTTCCTTTTAGCTCCAGGCTCTGTTCTCGATGTAACATATTCAAACAATTTGCACTTTTCACCATGTGCCCTTTTCCCTGACCATCTACAGGGAGCAGCTCCTACAACAATCCCATGAAAACATATGCAGAACAATGCTTATGGCAAGTTGGAAATGATAACTGTTTACCAATAATCAAAGACTGTTGTATTAATTCATACACCAGAATAATACATAGCAATCTAATATAACAAGCTCCTTATGACTTGTTCAAAGTGCCTTCTGAAAGAACTCAGGACCACCAGTCCAGGGATAGCACCACCCACAATGGGCTGGGCCTTCCCCATAATCACTAATTAAGAAAATGCCTTACAAGCTTGCCTATGGGTGCATTTTCTCAATTGAGGTTCCCCTTTCTCAGAAAACTTTAGCTTGTGTTAAGTTGACATAAAACTGTCCAGCACACCAGGGTAACCTTGAATTCGCTACATAGCCCAGGCTACCCTGTAACTCAAGAACCTCTTGCCTCACCCTCCAATTGTTGTCAGTACAGGTGTGCACCACCATGGCTAGCATTAGATAATTTAAGAACTACATGCCTGTAAAAGTACACAACAGGCCTACACGGCTGTGTACCAGTTTCTTTCAAACACTTCTGGGAAAATTCTATCAGAATGTTCAATTTTTTTAAAAAGCAGGTATTGTTACTTTTTAGTTACAATTTTATTTTAGGAAGAAGAAATGAAGGAGAACCAGAGGATGGGAGAAGGCTCTTAAATGCTGCAATGGTGGCTTAATCTTTGCTCTAGTGTGAAGCTCTCTGTATCTCATCCTGGCACTATCCTGACACTCTTTTCTGCCTTATTGTTTACACCCTGGGCTGTGGGAATTCTGGGATCCCCAAGTCTTTCCTGTGCTTCCTGGGTTACAGTGTGACACTCCCATCCTGGTGTCCTGGTGGTCCAAGTGGAATCCTCTGGAGAAAATAGTTAATTTGCTCAGTGACAGAATTCTGTTTTCCTCCCCACCAGACTCCCCCGCCCCCAGAACTCCTGAGGGATCAGAGTCCAGGTCCTATCAGGGAGGGAGGTGATACACTTAGTTCAGAAACTACTAACTGCAGATAAATTTCATACCTGGCTCTCCACTGTGCTGGTCACATGGGCCACCCAGCAGGGCCATGGCTTCAGCTTGGTGGCTCCCACACATTCCCTATGATGATAGTCAGTCTCCATCGCAAAGTACCAGTCCATACAGAGAGGAAATATCTCTACTGATCTGCAGCTCTGTCATTCCCCTTTGGCTTACCCTTCCAGGTGTGATATCAGTTGGCTCATGGTTGCCTTCTCTCTTGTTTGGGGGTACATGTCGTGTCATGTGACATCCTGGAAATAATCTGTATCTGGGATGGTAGAGAATGGATGGGTTATTGCTGCTGTCTTCCTCCTGGCACTCTTAAGCATCCTTGTGCCTACCTGATCTTCAGTGGTCAATTCTGTAGTTCCAGATCTACCTCTTCTCTGCACACAGTGTCTGTGTATCTGTGGTCATCTGGGCTATGTCATCCCTGCAAAAAAATTAATTTAATTAACATTTAAAATGTTTAATACTACCCCATCACATCCCCACCTATGGGACTTATCTAGGTCTCTCTTGGCCATGTGGATGGGTGTTTTTCTACTTCCTCCTAAGGTAGATGGAGTCCTATGGGGAAGATAAGCCTTGTGTAGTTCTGCTGAAAGCTGTGTTGTAGTCCCAACAGCTGATGCCTTAATGTGATGATGGTGTCCTTAGAAGAGCCAGCCTGAGACACAGAAGGAAGGATACTGCTATGTGAAGATGGTATTGGAGTTGTATGTCCCTGTGCCAAGGAGTATCAATCAAAGAGACCCACAGCTACGGAAGTGAGAGCTGAGGTCTGGAGCAGCCTGTGTTGGGGTCTCTCTAGGAACTCTTCCTTTGTTTGCACTTCTGGCCTTCCCATCTGCAAGAGAATATATATTTATTGTCTTAGGACACCCTATTTGTGACACAGAAAACTCCTAAGGGTAGTGTGTAGGCACACCTTAATCCATAGGAGTTTAAGGATCAGGACACACAGTGAGCATCATCCCAGTTCACCGAAGCCCTGTTCACATTTCCCCTCTAACATGGAGGATACATGCTTTCTGTTCTCCAAATAAGTTCTTTATTTCCCACCTCAGGTTCTTGTGTTGCCCACTGCCTCTTCCAGAAACGCCCACTTCTCTGTAAGCCCCCAATCTGAGTATCCTTCCCCAGAGATACTGCCCTCAACCACCCAGTCCCCAGGAGCTGCTGGACACTCTCCATGCAAATGCTCCCCACAGAACCATGGCATGAGCCTCTTCTCAGGTGTTCTTTGCTAGTTTTGTGTCTTTCTCTTATCCAGAAACTCCTTAAGTCTCTTCCAGGAGTAGAAAATGCCCATCAGTTGCTACCTAGACTGGTCTGATTTGAAGCTACATTGTTGTTGCCCCATCTCATTATCACAAGACTGTCTGCATGGCTGTCTGAATTCAACCATTCAATTCAAAATGGTTGTCCATTCAAAATGGAGGGAGGCTCCATTTTTTTTTTTTTTTTTTTGTTGCATCAGAGTCTTAGCCTAAGCTGGCCTCAAGCTACTGGGCTGGAAGACACATGTGACTTCATTTTAACTTGATCAGATGTAAAGACTTGAGGGTCCAGTGTTGATAAAGTAGCAGAAGCCAGAGGCCTAGTACCAGACCAAGGAGTCATTATAATGAACATTTGCATGCAAAAAAGTGTGGATAAAATGGAATATTGTGGGACATACTGAGACATACTACAGCTTCCACAATGAGATTTTTAAAAATTATTTATTTATTTATTCAAGTTACATCTCGATTGCAGCTCCCCCTCTTCTCCTGGTCCCACCTTCCCAACATCCTCCCCCTTTCCCTCATATCTTCCTCCTCAGATGAGGACCCCTCCACATATCAACCTCCCTCAGTTCATCAGTCACATGAGGGCTAAGAGCTTCTTCTTGCACGGGGGCCTGACATGTAAGGTGTTTCACTAACAGGCAACAGAGTCCATGAGAGAGACATGCCCCCACCTCCACGGTTAAGGGATCTATATGAAGACAAAGTTGCTTATCGTCTATATATGTGTAGGACCCTTGGTCTAGTCTATATACGTTTTTTTTTTGTTGTTTTTGTTTTTTTTGGTTAGTGTTTCAGTCTCTGTAAACCTCTAGGGCCTTAGGTTGTTTGGTTCTGTTGACCCTCAAGTGGTGTTCTTGTCTCCACTGGGTCTCTCTATTCTACCTCCTTCTCTTATAATGACTCCCAGAGCATCCACCTAATGTTTGGCTGTGTGTCTCAGCATCTGTTTTGATCTGTTGCTGGGTGGAGTTTCTCATAGGATGATTATGCTAGGTTTCTGTCTCTTTGGGTTTGTGGGTTGTCACATGGTTATCCTGTACTATATGGCTAATATTCAGTTATAAGTGAGTAGATGCCATGTGTATCTTTCTGGGTCTGGGTTAACTCACTCAGGATGAGCTTTTCTAGTTCCATCCATTTGTCTGCAAATTGTGGCTCAACTATGTTTATAGTAGCCTTATTCATAATATACAGAAACTGGAAACAACCCAGATGTCCTTCAACCCAAGAATGGATTTAAAAACTGTGGTACATTTACACAGTGGAATAGTAATCAGCTATCAGAAGCAAGGAGTTTTTTTTTGGGGGGGTTGGAGAGGTTTCAAGGGTGGAGGCTGTGTCTGAGGGGAGGTGGAAGATGAGAGGTGACTGGGTGCATGATGTGAAATTCACAAAATAAAAAAAGAATAAAGATCATGTTGGTAAGCATGGGCAATAGAACTTATTTATTTACCTATTTTGAGTGGGGGTATAATGCAAATGCACAGCAGTGTCTTCAGATGAAAAGTTTCTTTCTGGGTTTTAGTGACTTGGCATGGCCCATTGAGGTTGTGACACTCACTCAGCCTTCATGGTTGCAGCTTGCTGGCTGGTGCCCTACTGGCCTAGGAGCTCTGCGTGTCTCTGTCTTCTAGAATGAATGAATGATAGCTCCATTTGGAGTAGTTACAGGCCAGGCTGTTTATTGCCATCTTCACAAAGACAATTCCAAATTAGGCTTGAACTATAATGATGTAGGCTGCCAGCCTCATTCTCTGGCATTGTGAGGTTCTGTTGCTGATGATGATTTATGTACGTGAGGGAGGGGAGACTTAGTTGGCTTGAGAAATATTAAAAGATTCCTATTTTCTGATATTGTGTGCTGTGTGTGTGTGTCTGTGCATGTGTGTGT
The DNA here is from genome assembly GCA_907164525.1 of Lophiomys imhausi. Taxonomy (NCBI): domain Eukaryota; kingdom Metazoa; phylum Chordata; class Mammalia; order Rodentia; family Muridae; genus Lophiomys; species Lophiomys imhausi. The sequence continues at coordinate 1,266,702 of CAJQZJ010034157.1, read as the reverse complement.
GCGTGCGTGTGTGTGTGTGTGTGTGTGTGTGTGTGTGTGTGTCTGTGTGGGTGCGTGTGTCTGTGTGGGTACGTGTGTGTGTGTACACCTGTGTAGATCCTCAGGGGCCATTCATCTTACTGTTTTGTGGCCGGGTCACTCACTCCCTGAACCTTGCCATGTAGGCCAGACTGCTTGATCACCGAGCCCTAGAGACCTGCCTGTTTGTGCCCGTCCCTCTGCGTCTGCCTCCCCAGCACTGGGATAGTGAATATGTGTTGCCACACCTGGTTTTTATTTTATAGGGTTTCTGGGAAACCAAACTGAAGACCCTGTGCTTGCAAGGCAAGTACTTTATCAACTGAGCTCTCAGCCCAGTCCAGGATTCCTATTGTCTATGTGCTGCTGGGACCGTGCTCATGCTAGATTATTATCTATCATGTTTCAAAAGGCAACTGCCAATTTATCTAACAGGGATTTTTGAAAGTTTTGCTAAAATCACTCAAACTTGAGTGCAGCATTTGGGTATGTGTGGTGAGGCGATTTGAGGTGAAAAAGTTATCATTTGACAGAACAAAGAGAAGACAGAAGATGGAGGGAGGCAAGCAAGCCCCCAACAGAGCATTCTGCCCAGGCCTCGGCCTCCTTAATGCTCAGAAAGCCCTGGGCAGCAGGTCCTTGTGGTCCCATTAAAGGGAAGTCAGACTCTCAGGAAGGCTGGATAACTAGAATAAATTTCATTTTGACAGTGCATTGGGGTCGAGAGTCTGCACCAGGCCTGGATGTAGGCTGCAGGTGGAGTGTCTGGGTTGTTGCAGCGGTTGATCAGTGAGGCTGGAGTATCTGACAGAGGTTGAAGGGGGAGCTGGGTGTTAGGTCCTGGCTTTTCTGTGGTTTTCATGGACCATTTTATGGGTTGCTCACTGTGGGAATTTGGTGTTGGTAAGACATAATCCTTATCATCCAGAGTGTAAGCCATTTGAGTTCTAAGATCAATATAATTCAGGGTGATGACTAGAACAGAGGGCACTCTGGGGGTTGAGCAGGAGAGATCTGAGAGGGCTTCCCAAAGCTGGGAGCAGCTCCACCAGGTTTTCAGGAGAGTGGAGAGAGGGTGTGGGAGGGAAAGGTCTCTCTGTATCCTAGTGGTGCTTTGGGGAGTAAAGGAAGGCAAGGTGCCCAACATTTCCCACTGTGAGGTATCTTGTTTGGGACAGCAAGAGCACACAATGATGAAAATTCCTGTCTGATTCAGAAACAGCTTAGAGTTACTCTTCTTTCTTGTATTAATTAAGATGATTCTTTTAGGGGACAGATGGAGTGTATCTATTTTCTTTTAAAAATATTTCTATAATAGTTGAATTGTTGTTGTTGTTGCTCTTCTTCTTCTTTTGAGTTAAACCAATTTGGAAAATGTGCATTTTAAGTGCAAACAAAATATAACTAATGGGTTGGTGTTGGGCAGCAGCAGTGAATAGCCCGCCTCAGCAGGCATGTCTCTGTGAGGTGGCCCAAGGTATTTGTGTTCCTTTGTTTCATTACACATCGTTATTTAAAAGAATATAATTCATATTTCCCCCTAACTGGGCAGATGAAAGTTACAGTTCACCCCAGACCCTGAGGACAAAACTCCAAATGCTATATCAGCACGCTGTTCTTTTTTTTTTACTTTATTTTTTATTTCTTCAAGTTACATCTTAATCGCAATCCCCACCCTGCTCCCCCCTCCAGTCCCACCCTCCCACCTTCAACCCCCCATCTTCTTTCCCCCCTTTTTTAAGTTTAAGGTATATCTTACTTCCCCCAACAGCTCCCCCTTTCAGTCCAACAAATGGCTCTTTTTCTTATAATAATAGATACAACACAAAACAACAGAGGTAATTAGGCCACAGTTATGAGGGTTATATGGCTTAGCGTACATTCCCAATGTCCAGTCCACATGTATTTGGCACCTGACTTTAACATTTTACTATCTAACCATCTCCATGAGTTTAAAGTTCTATATCTAACTCAACATTCATACTAACTTGCAACACAATTTTAAAAGCATCTTCTTAGATCCATAGCACTCTCTTGATTCCTAAACAACTCAAAATTTAACTATGAGACTCTAGCTATCTATTCTTCAACCACCTCAGAGATCTGAGAGGGATAAATATATCTGATTATATAGGAAGTACAGAGCCTGTAGCTTCCAAAACTAAGAAATGACATACCAGTGGCTGCCTGGACAGTTCCCATTTTCTCTCCATACATTACATATCTGTGTTTAGAGGAGACACAGTGGGTTCGAGGAGGCTTTGGTTCTTGGAGGATTTGCCTGTAGATTCCTACAGTGTGGGTCTGATATAATGGGTGGGCCTTGAAGAACAACAACTTCCTTGTAGTAGAGGCAAAGCCGGTGAGGGGATCCTGGTAGACAACATAGGCTTTTTCTTCTGAGCAATGGGGATAATGCCTTAAACATGGAAGGGTTGCTGGGTGGGAGAAGGGCGTTAGAGGGTCTGCCTCTGAACAGGGTTTAGAAAACTCAGAGGTCCCAGTTAACTCTTCTTCTTATCTACTTATCTTTGGCAAGATCAGCTCTTTTGTGCCCACAAGCAAGGAAGTAGTTGACCTTCCACCCTCTCTCTTCTTGGGCTGACCGACACTTTGGTTGTGTCCTCTATAGCAGCTTAGTACTCTTGGTGACTTAGAAAGGGACACTGAATGATGGTATTTAAATTATTAATGATTTCAGCCTTTTGTAATTAAAATGCTCATTTGCTCCATGAATTTTAATCATTCATATATCACAAATACAGATAGAATGTATTTTAATGAATAACATTAAAACACTCAGTTTCAAGTAATGAGGTTATTATCTCCACGTCTTGGCTGATGGTCCATATTTGAGTCACTCATTTATTTATCCATTCTCTCACTAAATATTTTTGCCCCCTACCACGGGTAGATATTAATACAGCTTTGCAGATGTAGCTTCAATAAAGTCTGGTGAAACAAATCATGCATGCCCAAATAACTCATAATTGGCTCGTCTAGACATTTCATGATAATTTCTAGATTTCAGCACCTGAAAATACTCAGGTGGGAGAGAAGGCTGAGGGGAGGAGGACAAAGGGAGCAATGAGTTGAGTTGTGTGATTAGGTAAGCTAGGTGTTAAGTAGGCTGAAAGACAGAGGAGGATGGATGAGAGGAAAGGTGGTGGGCAATATAGAGCTCATAACATGAGTCCTAAGTGTGATGCCCATTCAGTAGGTTTTCCTGCCTATGTTCTCTTTACCTAGACTCTGGGTAAGCAGTTTTGGTCAGTTTGATCCAGCAGAAGTGTCACCATGTGACTTTTAAGTCCTTGTGGCAGTGCCATACACTTCATATTCTCTCAAGACACTTGTTCTTAGAATTGATGGCCATGTTATGAGGAAACCTCAGTGAGCCCAGGTGAAAAGCCTTCAGGGAGAGACCACGTGTATAGGTATGGTATCCTCACACTCCTCCAAGGTGTGCTGGCTAGCTTTATGTCAACTTGATACAAGCTAGAGTAATTTGGGAAGAAGAAACCTCAATTGAGAAAATGACCCTACCATATTGGCCTGTGAGCAAGGCAATGGAGTATTTTCTTGATTGATGATTGATGTAGGGGACCCAATTCACTGCGGGTAGTACCACCCTTAGGATGGTGGTCCTGTGTACTTTAAGAAAGCAGGCTGAGTAAGCCATGGGGAGCAAGCCAGTGAGCAGCACCCTTCCATGGCTTCTACTTTGGTTCCTGCCCCCAGGTTCCTGCTCCGAGTTCATGTTCTGATTTCCCCCAGTGAAGGGCTGTCACTTGAGAGTTGTGAGCTGAACCCTTTCCTCCCCAACTTACTTTCAGTCATGGTGTTTTACCACAGCCTCAGCCAGTAATTGGCTAAGAATGCTAGGATAGGAGCAAAGATGCCTGAAGTCACTGCAGCCCCATTTGTGAAGTCATGAGGGATCCTCCAAGTCCCCCTAGGAAGACATCTCAGACACCAGAAAAAAAAGCCAGCAGGCACTATGAGGTCTAGACAGAGTTCTTGATCCTTAGAAGTAGAGAATAAAAGCAATTCCACTTTTCTATTTAATTTAGAGAAGTTAGGACACCTTGAATTTCAGTTTATTTTAAATGAGAATGGCTCTTCTTCTAAAAGCAATGATGTCTAATATTTGTATTCTGTAATAACCCCCATTGACTTGGTGTTTTCAGTAAAAAAACCTATTTATTTACTTATTTATTTATCAATTGGATATTCAGGAAAATATCTTTCATGTTGTAGCTGTTTTATAACAGGGTCAGCAAGAAGTTCAGGGATAGCTACTTGGGAGTCAGTGAAATGTGTGAATGGGAAAAGAAGGATGGGGTGGAGGCTGGGAGTCTATGATGGGACCCTGAGACACTGCAGGAGGTTGGGATAGCCCAATCCCAGGGCATAAGCAATCTTTCATATTAAAGATGATGTCAAAGGGTAGGCTGACAATCACAAGTAATGAGTCTGACACCCAGCCCACCAACACTTGTACTTGGCTCTCTGTCTTTAAATCCTTTCTTACTGGGCATACATGTGTCTTTTCAAATGTGAATTGTGTCTGTAGAATGTGTTTTCTTTATTGTTAAACATTAATATATAATTATATCATCTCTCCCTCCCTTTCTTCCCTCAATCCTCTCCCATCACCTGCCTTGCTCTCTTTCAAATTCATGGCTCCTTGTTCTTTAATTATTATTAAAGAACCTTCTGAGGTAGCATTTTATATATATGTGTAGCATTGCTTTTATGTATATGTTTTGGGGCTGATGACTTGGTATTGGATAACCATTGAGGGCGCTCATCCCTGGGAAGATTATTTTCCCCTTTCTTAACAATTTTTCATTGTCTAGGGATGGGACTTATGAGGTTTCTCCCATTCCTGTTGGCATGCCAATTGGTGTTTTCATTGTTTAGGTCTTCTTCTTCTTCTTCTTCTTCTTCTTCTTCTTCTTCTTCTTCTTCTTCTTCTTCTTCTTCTTCTTCTTCTTCTTCT